>SRSE01000244.1:0-468235 GCA_005024645.1 Planiliza haematocheilus | reverse complement strand
CAATTAGGTCTTTGTCTTTGCAGTGCAGCGTGTTGCACCAGGCGACACACTGGTGCAATGGTTGGCACAGCGCTGGATTCAAAGCAGCCAGCTCGGGCATTGCTGCTGCAGAGTTTGCGTGTTCTCCCTGTGCCTACATCACGGTCAACGGCGTGCTTGTTAGGTTAATTGGTGATTCTAAATTGGCTATAGGTGCACGTGTGAGCGTGAATGGTTGCTTGTCTTCTGTGTCAGCCCTGCGACAGACTGACGGCTTGTCCGGGCCGTACCCTGCCAATGATAGCTGGGAAAGGCTCCAGCCCACCTGCGAACCTCCACAGGATTAGCGGTAATACCGACTGAATGAATGTGGCACCTGCAGTTTATGTAGCCTCACGTTGGGTTCACTTCTTCAATGAGGGGTCGCAAGCAGGTCTTCTCTTATAAAAGGGTATTTTTTACCTCTGCGGGTCTCAAGACTGATGCCTATAGCTTTGTGTAAAGTCTTGGAGACTACAGCTAGCTCACTGCCATAGTTAGATGAACATTCAGCAAATAAGTTGGCAGATGCTTAAATGTTGGTGGAGACCAAACTTGAGCTAGCAAATTTGGTCTCCACCAGTCTAAAAACAGACCATTTGAATGGGGTTCATTTCAACCAGAGAACAAAAACGTACCTCTGCACACAACTAGGACTAAGGAACCATTTTGTTTTGAACAAATTCAACTCTATGGCGCTCAGGTGACGTGCATGAATACGACTCCATCACGGGATAAGAAATGGCCAAACAATTTGAGTGGCTCAGCAGATCGTCAGGTCATAATTAGCTCCCGATGAAGTAACTCCAGATTAATTTTCAGCCTTGAAAGATTAGTGGGTGGAGACGTTCAGCTAGCTTCCAGGCTAAAACAGAGCTAAAAGAAGTGCTAACGTTGGCAAAATAATTTTTTTGCAGACGCTGCCATGAAGTGGGCAGATAATCATCTAATTTACAGTGTTCACTTTAGTTTTAGCTCCGTTTTGGTTTCCACCAACTACTAAAGGTCATATGTGGAATTTTTGTACCATATGAGCTGTTATGTTCACAAGCTAGTTGCTAACCACCTGCTGCAGTCAACTGGAACTCATGAGCCACAACATGGGGAGTCTTTCCCACAAAATGCTTGGTGTTCAAGTGGTAACGTCACGAGAACAACGCTGCTAAGTAACCTCTGAAGCAGTTTAGCATGCTAACGGCCAAGCCACCGATGCAGCCACGGGAGAATATTAAGAAAACTGTATACACACCTCCACCGCTTCTGAAAAAACGTAAGCAAACGCTGCCACAACTTGTAAACTCGAACAAACATTTCCGCTTTCCACCACTTTACACGAGGCCATTAATGCCAAGAGGGCGCCGTTCACAACCTCTTTCAGAGCCAGCATGTCCTGCTATTAGCTTACATTGAGGTAAAAACATTTGTTTAGTCTGAAAGTGACTTTTTTTTTTGTTTACTTCCACGTTCAGCTGCACAGAACAGGCCACCCTGAGTTTGTGTGTCCTTTCTTTTTTTTTTTTCTTTAATCACCACTAAATATGGGTTGAAGCATCCAAGTTTAGTTTGTTAAAAATCCTGCCACAAACAGTTAAACTGTCCCGAGATATTTTTGAAAAAGTGGGTTTTGATCATCAACAGGCACCACAGAATTTCCCGGCCTTTTTGCCAAATACTGTGACCTCTGCGTGTTACTACGGAAACACAGCGTATCAAAACAAGCGCCCCATTTCTTGCATTTTGCTCCATGACGCACCTTTATTTCTTCCATATGAACGGCGTATGGCAGAGCGCGGGGCTCTGATAACAAGATCTGCTCTGAGCGCACGGACAGCAGCACACACCCCGTTTAACCACCAAGCTTGGGAAACGTAAAAAATCTGAATTACCCCTGCAATCACTTGCAATGGATACCCCTCTACTTTCATTGTTTTTGCAAAGCTTTTTTTCCCCCCCTGTGTTAGTCAATGGATAAAAGAGGAAATATAACAGAGAAGCCATTGAGCTGGAAAAACCCTCAGACTAATCAACAGAATAGAGAAGGATTGCTCTCCTAATCAAGTGTGTGTAAGTGCATGTGTGTGTGCCCAGACACATCCCCAGCCATGCACTTTCCTCCCATCTTGGACCTTGGGTACCAGCCCTGCCGCCCCCCCCCCCCCCCCCCCCCCCCCCCCCATCTTCCCTTCACCGCTGCAGGTTTTTGCAGAGCTTTATCACGCTTTTTCCTCCAGCCTAATTCTTCCTCCGTCCTCTTGCTTTCATCTGCATTCTGCACTGCTGTCTGTGTCCTGCGTGTATGCCTTTGACTCTGACGTTTGTTTGGCAGGAGGGACCCGACGGGATGCTGTTAACGCTGCAAGAAGTGTCCCGTCTTTTCCGTCCTTTTTGCTCTGCTTAGTGTCAAAAGGCATTCGGGCAGGGCAGATCACTGCCAAGAAATTTGGAGATGGAACCATACTGGTGCCCAGCTAGCAGCCAGTTAGCTTAGCATTCCACAAAGACTGCCTACCTGCACCTCTAAAGCTCATGAACATATTTGATTTCGTTCGGTTTGTCTTAAAGCTTCACCAAACGCTATTTTTGTATCAAAGGAACTCACGTTTTTGCCTCTTTCGGCTAGTTGGTTTTGGTTTTACCTCGCATTTAAGCTCAATCAAAGTTAGCTGAACACCCAAAGAGTCAAAACATTTGTCAAAAAGATGATTTGAGACTAAACCTGAGATAAAAGAAGGGTAAATATTTGATGTTAATGATGAACAAACAAGAAAAATGTCACAAAGTTGAGTTCTCCGTGTCTTACGTATTAGAAAATAGTCACTTCTTGTACAGCAAACTGGCCATAACAACTCCACGAAGAAACGCTGCCATCGAGTGGCCAAAAATGTTTATTTCACCTTGTGTTAGCAAAGAGTTGCTTATTTACAGATTTAATAGACATGTAGTAGCATTAACGTTTATTTGGTGTCATGTTTCACTTTCCTTATATGCTATGCTAACGTTAATGAGCTAATTATTTCTGCAATTAACTCAGGCACATTCAGTTTTTGACCAAAGCCCGCACCGTAGTTTTGAAGATCAGCCATGTTCAAAGCAGCAGCAACACCATGGAAAGAAAGCAGAATCAAAAGTGCAGTTGTAGTAAATACTTTTACCTTTTTTTTTCTTTTTTTCTTTTTTTGGTTCCTCCCAACCGCAAAAGGAAATCCATGGCAGTAGTCGCTAGCTGTATGTTAGCTGTAACAACTTTACGAAGAAACGCTGCCATCAAGTGGCCAAAAGTGTTTATTTCGGCTTGTGTTAGCAAACAGTTGCTTATTCATACATTTAGTAGCATTAATGTTTATTTGGGATCATGTTTCACTTTCCCTTTTAGCTTTATTTTGGTTCCCACCTAATGCAAAAGGAAATCCATGGCACTAATTGCTAGCTAAATGTTAGCTGTAACAGCTTTAGGAAGAAACACTGCCATCAAGTGGACAAAATAAACACTATTGCCACTCTAAATCCTTTATTGGACTACAGATGTGGTTGTCACGAAGAATCTTCTTCTGTGAAGCTATAACTCTTTTAAACGAGGCGGATTAAACACTTATAAACTCAGATTGCGTTCCTTTAAAATGCATCTAATTAAAGCTGTTATTAATTTTTGAAACATTGCCTCAAAGAAAAGTTTTATCCCTGGGATGAATTCCTGATCAAAATGCAGAGACGGACACTTTTTACAGCTGACACTGTCTCCTTCCTACAGCAGAAGGGAGCGAAAACAAGCCTTCCCTGGTCAATGAGTTCACTGGGGCGGACGTCTCCTTAGACAAGGCTGTGTAGGGGGGTTGGGAGGGGGAGGCGGTGGTGGTGGTGAGGGGGTTCAAAAGTCTTGCAACCAAAGAGAAAAGAGAAGGGGAGAGAAAGAGAGAGAGAGAGAAACCTGGCACCGAGGCAGTTTAGAGAACTGGGCATTAGAGACGGCGAGCAAGGAAAGGTCAGCCTCCCTCCCTCCTTCTTCTTCCCACTACTGCATCAGCAGATGTAGTGCACAAGCCCATCATCAATACTGCCAGACCACAGCAACAGTGATAACAGGAAAGTCTGTGATGAAGCATTTACACGCTAGATTGTGTGGGTTTTCTCTGTCAGCAGGCAGTGAAAGATGAGATAATTTACCATCTAAGATCAGCGAGAGGCTTATGGGCATCAGTGACAGGCCACGTCCCTGATCTGATGCTAACAAGGTCATCCGCTGGTCTGAAAGCAGCTTTGTCCTTCTGACCAGAGGATCATTATCATATTCCACGTCGTATCAGCAGCTCCTGGCAGTGACGCAATCCGCCAGGGGAGGCAAACGGAGACGCTGCTCGGTGCGCATCTCATCTGCCGGGCCGCCGTTCTTAGAGGACGACAAGTCAGGTCACGGATTGTGGGGAATGTGATTGTGAAAAATAGAGCTGCAGTGAATTAATCAGTTAAATATTTGCTGTAAATCCTGTAAAATGCTCATCATAAGTTAGTGACTTTGCAAAAATATTCATCTCAAAATGTTTTCATCATGCTTTTGCAGCGAGAATGAACACATTTGTTTAAGCAAAAACTTGTCAAATTTTCCTCCAACATCAACTGGAACAGATTTAATCACCAAACTTGTGTGCTATTTATTTTGTACGCTGATGTTTATGGTCTGTTGTCTGCTTACATGTAAAAAAACAAAAACATTATGCAGATGATGCACCACTGTTTTATCAAGACTTCTTCCTAGCATGAGCAGAATTAAGCTAATGCTAACTAAACAACTGCTGCTTCAAATTAAAAGCATTCAACTCGTCAAACGGGAGAGAGGCTTTTATTGTGAAGGCGCCACAGTGAAACCAAGTTTAACAAAAACCTTCTGCATCCTCTTTTAGGGAGCAACGGAAGAAGACGGAGCAATCGCAGTGAGCTGCTGTATGAAGAGCTGCCTCCAACTCCTGAAGCAAGGTAGAATGTAATCAGATCACCAGCGTCTTTATTGCTGCCACCAAATCAACCTAGACTCAAAACTTGAGGATCGCAACTTCATGTTTTATTGTTGATTGCTGATGAATGAACTAACTATGGATTTTGCTCTGTCGTTCCCTGCAGTTTGGTGCTCGTAAAATATGACAACAGCCTCTGTACGACCGTTTATCTGTGCACGAAAAGAGGAATTCTCCTTTTTTAGATCATTTTATTTAAAGAAATTGTTTTACAAACAAATAAAAAAGTAAAACAGTTGAGAAATGTTTAGCAAAGCACAAACAAGACACGTTTTAGCTTGAAGCAAACTAAAGATTTACCCGTAATGTAAAGCTTGACTCAGTGTCTGCTAATGTTTTTCACTTAATGTTCCTATAAGATACAGTTATTGGTTTGCGACCCCTTATCTTTACCTCGTGACCTTTTTCAGGGGCCGGGACCCTCATGTTGGACACCACTTAAGTCTTTTAACTTTTGATGTGAGGTCTTTCTGTGTGATGAGTGTGATTCAGTGGCGCCTGTGCCACATGGGGACAGTTGTGCGTTTTGACCCACTTTAGCCCCAACAACCTTAACCATAGCGTGTCTTTAGCTTCAGTCCACTCTGGATACGACCCTGCTTGGGACGCTCTGTGGAGCGCCGGCCGAGCATGCTGGGATACGTGCTGGTGTCCTGTTTTATGATTGGGTCGCGGCACTGATCTCATGTTTAGTGACTGGATCAGTGTTGATATCCCATCCCTGCTGAACACATCTCCCTTTAAGCCCTCGCCTCGTGTGAAGCTCTTGTCTGTCATTGCTGATTTTTTTTTTTCTTTCTTCCCCCTCTTCCTGTAGCATGGTGACAGTGGGTGGCCCTGCATAATGGGTACCAGCAGTGCACCAGCAAAGCAGATAGCAAATGACTTTTTCAGCATAAATTCACATTTCTGTGGAGGTTATCCAGGTTGTGGGATATTCCAAAAAAGCTGAAACAAGGGCACCTGGACTTGTAGAGTTCACATGCTTTTTTCTGATCTTTTCCACATCAGTCATTCACTTGCACACTAACATACTTGCAGTGACAGAATATCAGCAAGATGAGAGAGAAAACCAGAGCACTGGAGGTGGAAAATGACAAGAAATGACAGTGACAGTGTGCAGAAATGCACCAAAAGCCCGCACAGTGGCACACACTTTAGAGAGAGCAGGACTTCAGATGTGGTTTTCTGGTGATCTCAGGCTCATAGTTGCTCTGAAATGTCACATTTATTTGCATGCATTTAGCTTTTTTTTCTTTCTTTTAATTCAGCTTTTTATGTGGTGCCTAAGTGGAAAAGTAAAGATTTATTTTAGCGTTAACCAGATCAGACTTTGGATGGACTTGCCGAATTACGCGGTGCCAAATTACGCACAACAACCCGGAGTCGTATAATAACCTCCAGCTTGTCTTTAACTTCTCCTTCAGCAGCTCTGGAATAGTGCGTTATGTGAGAGTGAGCTGCTGCTGCTGCTGCTGCTGCTGGTGGTGGTGGTGGTGGGGCAACGCCGCTTTTCTATCTTGATCTGAACTACTAACCAAGTCTTAGAGAGATCAAAATTCAATCCCGTTCTGAGAAAAAAAAAAAAAAAGCGAGAGAGAGAGAGAGCGAGTGGGAGAGAGAGGAGGGAGAGCGAGAGAGAGGGAGAGAGAAATGACGTTATTTGAAAATGTGCCCAAAATCCTTAATGAATAACTTAGGACGAGTAGGAGGCAAATGCTGCCCCAGCTGTTTCCTGTTGAAAATGTCTGTGTAATGTAGATAAATGTGAGGGATTTTCTCTCTAAATCCGTCTCCTGTTCGCTAAATCTCACTTCTCCAAAACGAGCCTGCGCAATGGAACAAAGTCGGAATATTGAGATGTGACATTGCCCGCATCTCATCCTCTTTCTCCCCGTTTTTAATGACTTCAAACAAGTTCATTTTCGCCGGGTTTAGTCTTGCGGAGACCCGTGGGGATGTCTAGCGCTCTCTCCTTTCAGTGGCATTTATGTGATGTCTTCAAGGTAACTTACCTGATTTCCTTTGACACTATAGATTATCACCTCTTCACTTGCTCACTGCATTTGCACAGAGCATCCTTGCCTTGTTTAATCTGAACCAATATGAAGGGATTTCTGCTGCTTGTTTATATTTTAAGGTGTTTAAACGCATGATTAATGTGGATTTAGTCAGATTTTTAAATCATTTTGATTCAGTTGTTGAGGAAGTGTCTTGCATGTTTTTGTGCTTATTTCCTGCAGATTATCAGAATTTTTTTTACCTTTTTGCTTTAATTGATTTTTTTTTTCTTCTTCTTTTGGGAATCTTTGAATCGTGCATGAGTTCCACTGCACGGATGGATGGGGAGTTTTCATCCTCAGCGCCTCCGTGCGCCCTGCGCTCTTTTACGCCTGAAAGAGCTCCAATGCAGCTGTGCAACTTTCAAAGTGATTACTGCTGAGTCTGCACTTATTACGAGCTAAATATCTAGGCTGATGCTGCGGGGCCGAGAGACAGGAGAGCTTAACATGAAATACTTATGTGCGGTGGTGGGGTTGTGAGATGGATAATGTCCTGTGTTTATTCTCTTTATTATGTACACTTGGCCCCGGCCAGCTTCCTCCGCTGGCTTTGGCGGGAGAGCCTTTTTCCATTTCACATCTTGGATCGGAAAGATCCCGCGGCGGTTTTGCATCTTTTATTCTCCTTTCTGTATTCCGCAGCACTTTTGTGCGTAATGACGCGCCGCGATTTGGCACAGTTGCCGTTATTGGTAGCCGCGGTGTGTGCGTTTGATTCATCAGACTGATACTGATTGTTGTTCACCTGCTTAGATTAGATTAGTCCGTGACACCCAGTAGCCGAGCGGAGGGATGATAAGGAGGGAGAGTGTGTTTTCAATTTGGACGCGCTCCGCTCTGTTGCGCACAGGCGCTCCGGAGCATCAGTGCTGGTCAGCCTCCTCTTTGACTCTGGCACCAAGTTTTAATACATTTTCCTTCTCGTGACAACATCTGCAAATTCACCAATCGCTTCTTTTTCCCCCTTTTTTTAGCAGAAAGAACCTCCTGCACGTTTTAGAGACGCTCACTTATTTCAGTATGTGTTTGGAAACGTGTCAAAGTGCTTGAGCAAGACCAGCTGTCAGAGCGGAGTGAACTAAAACCCTGACTTTTGTTTCTTAAATGATAAGATGAAACTCTCTCTCTGATGATGATGCTCTGTCTGTAGCAGTAAAAACTCTGTCTCTCTCTCTCTCTCTCTCTCTCTCTGTGTGTGTGCGCAGAGTGCGATGTGCTGTATCTCCTCTAGCCACACCCTCTCACTACTGCTGTGCGTCCTCACCCTGACTCCGACGGCAACAGGGGCGGGCCCCGAGACCCTGTGCGGGGCGGAGCTGGTCGACACGCTGCAGTTTGTCTGTGGAGACAGAGGCTTTTATTTCAGTAAGTGCACCTTTTTATTTATTCATAAAGGTTGGCTGTATATGTCCCAGAGCTCTCCACCTCCAGCGAGCTCATAAATAAAAAAGCAGCCGGTTTGACATCTCGTCTTGACTTTCCCCTGCGTTAATGTTTCCTCCTTCATTCATTCCTCTCCCACTCTGTTATCTTTAAGTTCGCATTCATGCCTGCACATTTGTTTTAATGCTCTGCTCTCGTTATTGGTCCCAAGCCCAGATTTTCAACAAGACGACCCAGATGAAATGTGGAATAATGATAAGTAACTATTGTTGGTGGCAATCGCAGATTTGCCCGCGGGGAAAGGGCTTTAAGTGGAATTTGGCTGACTATCTCTGAGAAAAAGGAGGGGTAGAAACTAAATGTTGCAGTGAAGTTTTTTCTTTTTTCCACCAGAGAAGGGGGAAGCTACCCAAAGAAAACCCTCGACCAAGAATCCAAGATTTAAATCTCCAATTTTTCCATTAAGCCCAGAACAGCACAGGATATATGGAGCTACCAAGGTTAGGTGCAATGTTCCATCGGCAGCCAGCGTTTCTCAGGACATGTATCCTGATCTTTCTGTCAGAGACGACTGCACATTAGCAGTATAGCTGGCCCAGACGCTGCAGAGCTGAACTTTCTAAGCTCATCATTCACATTTCCCGGGCTGGCCTCCCTCAATTAAGCCAATTTGCACTAAATCTCCTCAATGAGCATTGTATCTCCACCAAAAAAGTCATTTTTTCATCTCTCTGATAATTGATTGTCCGTCTAACTCTCGCGCAGCTCTCGGCACAACTATCCATTTTAAACGGTTTGGTCCGGCCCCAGGGTTTGAAAAAGATTTTCCACATGTGGTAGACTTTGTCAGCTGCCAGTTTCAAACAGAAATGAAGAAGAAGAAGAAGATATAGGATTTCTGTGGGAAATCGGCACCATCTATATTGTATTTGCAGTTCTCTTTTCCAGTCGTTGTTTCGCTTTCGCCTTAAACCTCACCCTGGAGGGGTTTGAAAATGCACCTTTTTTTTTGAGAACTTGGTGACTGATGGAGGATTAGGGGCTACATGGGGAATCCCAGCCTCAGTAATAAGGGGAATAAGACGGTAGTGGCCCCTGGATAGACGTGCAAATCGCCAACAAATGCCCAAAAACAGATGAGTGCTTTTATTGGCGGGATCATGACAAATATTCACACTGTCAGCTCTGTGATGCTAACATGCTTTTGTCTAGAAGGTATCAAGGTATCATTCACCAACCTAGCTTAGCGTGTTAGCGTGCTAATATTCGCTAAGGAGTTAGCATAATTATATTTGTCGAGACATTGCGCTAAAAGGATCCCATCACCTCAACAAAGTCCTTGCGATTCATCCTCTGGGGACCAAGAATCTTTGTTTACTCTTTAACGGTGATTTATGCGGTAGTTACTACTATTAGCTTTGAAGCTAATGCTACCAAAAAAGTGGTTTGCCGGTTAAGTTCCTTGAAGCTGTGCTCTTTTTGAGGTTGGAAGCAACCAGTCGCATCCTGCTATTTCTGAGACAAGCACGAGCACTGACAAATCTCCGACACTAACATTTAAAACTATTTGGAGTCAATATGTGCGTACGCAACTTTCAGGAAGATCATGGATCCACCGTCGAATGAAGACACTGGACGTCCATCTTGTTCGTGCACGGCTCGCTGTGGCTAAGAGTTGGGTTGGTTTTGTAGTAACAGTCGAGGCGATAGTGTGTCTGGTATGTAACCTCAGATAAGATAGGGATGTAGAAGTCTGGGCAGTGAAGAGGTTTGATAGGAGAGATTGACTTAAGGCATTGCCCAAAATATCACCTTTTAATTCTTCCTCACACAATCCGATTTCTTTACAGACACATCCATTATCATGTGTCTGGCAGTAGTGTCACAGTGCACCTTGCTGCTGCTGCTGCTGCTGCTGCTGCTGCTCCATGCAGCTTTTCCATGACCGGTCAACTTTATTTCTCCGCATCAGGGCCTTGGCACAGCGTTTGCCAGAAAGTTGTTGGAGAGGCACCAAGCTACTGCAAAGCTGCGAGTCTTGTTCGTCCAGATGCTGCTGGCAACACCTGCGTGCTGTGAAGTGGTCATGACAGCCCCGCCGATTGCCAATTTTCTGCCAGTTACCACTCTTTTGGTCTTTGGATTCCTTCTGCTGCTGCACTGCTCTTGTGCAGAAGAGCGTGGACGCTGGAAAATCGTGAACTACACAATCAGATTTTAAGTAAACAGCTGCTTGGATTTGGACTTTGCTACCTTTTTTTTTTTTTTTATTTGGGGCAGCAGATTTTCCCCGGTAGAGCTCCTTGTAACTTTTCATATCTCGGTTTGGCGTTACATAAACGGTCTCAGAAAGTGTCTCCAGCTGTAGCATCAAGGTGTTGAAATTTTTAAGATTTTGACAAGTCATGAGTGGCGTCCAGAGATTGGATGATGTGCGAACGTGACAAAGTGTTGGCTACTGATAGCAGAGTGTTACTACGGTTTTATAAATGTTTTTCCAAAGGCTGACTTGTAGTATTGTCCGTATCCATCTCATGAGAAGGTGTTGAATGGAGGCCAATGTAACTCATGAATCCTCATGCAGGAGGAACAGACCTTTTTGTGGCGGGGGGAATGTATTTGTCTTTCCCGCATTAACTTACACCGAGCTGTCACTGAGCGACACAGCGTCCATCTATCAATGCTACATTTTCCCGTTGAAAAAGAGGCGTATTTCACGAACACTTCATCCCTTTTCTGAAAAGATGATGAGGTTTGAGCAGCAGGGTGCCGTGCCTTGGAAAATATGCCGCTCACTGTCTTCCTCGGTTTCTCTCGCTCTCTCATATTCTCGCCGTCATGCCTTTTCCTTCTCTTTCGGTTCCGTAAAGTATCTGGAGAATCCATTTGGGTCCTGTTGTCTATAAGGCGACGCAAAGGGCTCGGGCCAAAAGGAGGCTTGCTCCTTTCCCTGAACTCTTCCCCTCCGGTCTGGCCGTGTTGAACTTGGCAGCCCTCTGATTGATAATGTGTCCAGAGACTGTTGCAACGACAGGGCTTTTTTTTTTTATGTGTGTGCTCGCGTTGCTTTTGCCAATCCACCTTGAGTATGTCACCAGTAAAGTAGCACACTTGCTTTTCTAGACTTGCAGATTTGCAGATTTTCTACCCTGACAGAAATGCTAAACACCAGTTGGTGGAAATTCTTTTTTTTTTTTTCTAAAAGGTAATGAAACAAACTGCGGTCTATGAAACATTGAGAGAAGAGAAAAAAAAAGAAAAGAAAAAGCCACAACCGTAGTCAGTTTTTCCAATTATTAGCCTGACCTAGAAATCCTCAGTTGTCTTTGTAATGCTTTAGCAGGCAGGACTGTGGGGTGATTTCACTGGGATGTTCATTCCATGAATCAGATCTGTTATGGGATTTTTTTGGCTAAAGTGTGCGTACTAAGTAGCTCCGTGTCCTAAGTCACTCCTAGTTCACGCTGAAATATTCAGTTACCCCTGAGTGAGCGTATCTAATCTTACTGTGCATGTCTTTAAAATGAATTATGCACAGCCTTTCATGAAATATGACAAGATGAAATAACCCCTTAGTTTTGGCTGGAGGTTTATTGTTGGTACACCCAGTTCTAATAAAATAAAATAAAAAGCTGCCAAATATGAAGCATGGTAATTTTTTTAGGTGTTATGCTGGCGTGCAGTGCTTGGCACGTCACTTGAAGGTGGAAAGGAGAGGGAAGGAAATTGCTCTCAGCAGTCAGTGATGATACTGCCTAGTTGCTGTTTGTCCCTTTCAATTTAACTCAGAGCTGGAGAGAGAGAGAGAGAGGCGGGACGTCACACGTGCACGCCCACGTACACGCGCTCAAACAGCGCCAGGCCTTGGCCCTCAGCAGCAGGGGATTATGTGGATTACAGGATGATCAGGACACCCTTCCCCTCCCCTCCCTGGTCTTACACTGGACCCCGAACACTCAGCGGAAAGGCGCTGAGGCCTGAAGAAAGACCTCCTGTGTCTTCTCCATCACTGAGAAAAGGTGTCGCTTTCCCATTAAGACCTGAGCTAAAAAAAAAAGAAAGAAAAATCGACCTCCCCGTGAATTACCGCTCGGCGGAACAAAGAGCCATCTCATGAAAAGGACAGGCAGGCGTCCTCCAGACTTAGATCTGTACATTAGGTGAAGCCGAGACTCGAGGGATTTGAGGACACGCAGGGGGACTAAACAGCATTTTACCTTTGAAACTCTTCACCGGTTTAATCCAGTCACATAATGTTGGACCTCTACAAAGAAAAACAGCGATCTATTTCGTAACATTAGTGCAGAGGTCGATTAGATTTATAGCTGATATCCTTTCTGGTATTCTCTCTTCTTCGCCTGGCAGGTGAGGCTCATAGACGTCCTCTCATTTTGCATTCTGGTTGTAACCAAAGCGTCCTGCACACCCTTGATCGCTTGGACTCGTTGAACCCGACAAAAATAGATCCAGTAACGCGAGACAGCCCAGTCTTACATCCCGTTATCTCGAGATATCTTACGTCCCAGAAGAAAATTGGAGGAATGTTTTTATAATTTGAACATTTGAACTTGTAATATTTCTAGTTTGGTGACCAATGGATGATTAGGACCCAGATGGGGGGGGGGGCATTCTTTGCATACCAGCCTCAGTAACAAAGGGAATAAGACAGTAGTAGTCACTGGATAGACGAGCAAATCATCCCTAAAAGACCAAAATTGCTATTAGCTCTCCGATGCTAACATTCACCAACTTAGCTTAGCATGTTAGCGTGCAAACATTTGCTAATTAGCCAGAAAAACCAATTTGAGGGATCAGCAAAGTTACTGCAGTTTAGCCAGTCCAATATTTGTTAAGATGCTTTAGACGGAAACACGTGGTTGCGCTACAAGGATCCCAAAACCAAAGACATTGGCATTCATCCTCTGGAGACTAAGAATATTTGTAATTTCTGTATAAAGTTTCACAGCAATTTGTGCAGAGATGGTTTCCATTTAGTTTTGCTAAAACCACCAAATCAAAGTTACAATGGTTTACCCCATTTGGTACTTCATGTTTTAGACGGAACCACGTGGTTGCGCTACAAGGATCCCATCACCAATGACATAGGGATTCATCCTCTGGGGACCGTGAATATTTGTAATGTCTGAATAAACTTTCATGGCGGTTTGTGCAGATAATTTCCATTCCGTTTTACTAAAAACTAAGTTACTATGGTTTACCCAATCCAGTACTTCAGGTTTTAGACAGAACCACGTGGTTGCGCTAAAAGGATCACAACCTCAAAGAGTTTAATCCTCTGGGATCAAGAATGTCTTTCATGGCAAGTTGTTCAGTAATTCTTTTCATTTACTTTGGAAGCTAGCGCTGCTAAACAACTGCTGATAAGACTTAAGCATTACCCTTATCCTTATCACCAGTAATATATGGATATGGTACCGGTGGCCACCCGTCTTCACTCAGTTTGTCAAATGCGAGGCAACCCCAAAGAACTCCATTCATTTGAATAGTTTCATACAGTTCAAGAGTTTCCCAAAGATGTCTTGACGCCGTTGCCAAGACAATGTGCTCTCGATAAATCCCATTTTATCTCTGTATGTTCCCAACTCTTAAAGCTAGCAGCGGTGCTTTTGGATGAGGTTCCAGTGTCACAGAGCAGGAACACTTTGCACATGCTATAAACTCTTTGTGGTACCGGTGATAAAGAGGTAGTTTCCAGTACTTTAAGCGGCTCTCGTAGTCCCTGCCCAGCTGTAAACTGCCTGACACTTTGCAGGAAGAGCAGCACATCGGCTCCAAGAATCCACTGGTTTTTATTGAGCATGACCAGGCTGTAAAACTCAGATGCTTTCTGTGCCACTCTGGAATGGGGGAATCCAGCCATCTCTCTCCAGTGCGGCTCCTTAGAGGAATGAACACTATGCGTGCTGAGCCTGTTAAACACCAAACAGAAGATGTTTCATGGAACCACGCAGTGATTTCACAGAAAAAAAAAAAAATCTCAGAGGCTGAAGAGAAGTCGATACTACGGAATAGTTTCGTTACGTCCCATGTAAATCATTTAAAAAATATATTCTACCACAAAGGAACACGCTGGATGGTTTAATGAGGACAGTATGAGACTCAAACTCAAAACAGCAGACTTGAACACACTTCTGTACATCCTGCAACCGGAGGTATGCATCCTCAAAAATGTTCCCCACATGTGCTCAAGAAAATATGATGGTGAGCTTGTTTATTTATAGTTCTTGGCCGGACAACAGAAAAAAAGTAAAAAATGGAAAATAAACAGCGCTGCTAAACGAGATCAAGTCCCAAGCTTCCACGTGGTTTCAAATCTTGAGCTGAGCGCTGAGGTCAACGTGGGACTCCTGGTGGACGCGGACGGTAAAATAAATGTACGTCATATTCACCCCTGTGAACATATGGAGCCCATAAATTGGTCTTTATAGTAGGGAATTCTTGAGTGAGACGGTAAAATTTGTAGACCGCTTATTCGTAGACGGAAACAGTTGTGGTGATTTTGAATTCCCATTTGTCCAAAATGTCCTTAAAACACCTTTTCAGCTCCTTAATTTCAATGACGTGTCCTTGGAAGCCCAAGAAAGAGAAATATGCCTGAGTCAGATTTTGCCACAACACAATATGGCATCGTCTGTCAAGATGTTGATTCAGTCAACTACATTACATTACTTTTCAATGCGACTAGATAAATCCATTTTTTAACTCAACGTTAAGACGGAGGATGTAAATTAATCAATCAATTAATGGTTTTAGCCACAAATATTAAGATTTGTCCTCTCATTTTACGTTCAGGTTGTAACCAAAGCGTCCTGCACACCCTTGATCGCTTGGACTCATTGAACCCAACAAAAATAGATCCAGTAACGCAAGACAGCCCAGTCTAACCTCCCGTTATCTCGATATATCTTGCATCCCAGAAGAAAATTGGAGGAATATTCTTATAATATGATCATTTCAACTTGTAATATTTCCTGTTTGGTGACCAATGGATGATTAGGACCCAGATAGGGAGCCATTCATTGGATACCAGCCTCAGTAACAAAGGGAATAAGACAGTAGTGGTCACTGGATAGACAAACAAATCACCCTTAAAATCCCAAAACTGTTTATTACTTTTCAATATGATTGGATAAATCTGTTGTTTAACTCAACATCAAGATGAAGGATGCAAATTAATCAATCAGTTAATGTTTTTTTGTAGCAAATATGAAGATTTGTCGCTTGTCATGTATGATAACAAGCTAAACACCTTTGGCAAACTTGAGATATGACTAGAAACAGTATTTCTGGAGTAACTTCAACTGGTATTCCTCTTCTTGTCCGTTAATCTGTGCATTCAATGTCTGTGAAGATCATCTAGATGAAGGGCAACTGGACTCCACGAGTCCACCTGCCCTTCTTCAACGTTTTTTGATAAACTGTGCATTCAGTGTCTTCTAAATTATCAACCGTTTACACTAAAAGCAGGTTTATCTTGGATATGCACATACAGGCGGACATCGTCTGCAAAGAAACAAACTCGGAATGAGTTAGTCCAACGTGAACGTGTAGAAAGTGTATACTTGATTGCAAAACTACAATAATCTGCTCACCACTTTACTCCATTTCTCTGAAAATGCTGATGCAGTCCTTTATAATCCATCTTGAAACGCTCCTCCATCATCATCATCATGTGCGAGCCCTAGCGTTCTCGATTTCAAGCCGCACAAATCCACGAGGCGGCAACGACGGCTATTAAAAAAGGGCTGTTTACTCTCATTTGTTTAACAACAGACACATAAAAATGACCCTTTGTTTATGAGGGATTAGAGCATTTATCCGTGGCACTGAAGCATTTAAAAGAAAAGCTTTTAGACCTGATTATTACTACATGCGTGTTTTTTCCCCCCAACCTGCTCGAGCTGATTATCCTACATGTTAGAGCCGGCGCCAGCTGATTTGCCTCTACCTTCCAGCTGTTTTGTGCAGCGGGGTGGCAAACTGTTTTCAGAATAATAGCGGATGTTAATTTGTAAGGCTTTATTGGGAGGGACTGGGAAAACACGGCAGGCAACGAGGCACGGCCCCTCTTTGGGCTTTCAGGAGCCGTTATATAATCGCCGGTGAGGGCTGAGCGTCACATTTTTTTCCGCTCTCTCCCCAAATGTCACGACATCAGGTGTTGATTCAACCAACAGCCATCGCACTGTCAATTTGATCAAGTCAGTTTCCAAGAATAAGACACAGTGGTATACCTGCCAATGAGCGGCATCAATAAATAAAAATACAGATGCCAGAATTTGTATTAAGATTATTTCCTACGTGTTTGATTTAACTCATATATTTTGGAAGTTTGGGATCTGGGTAAATCCAGTTCCTCTGTGTCCTAAATAATGCAGGTGCACGGAGTATTTTTAGCATCATTCTACCTGACGTGCGACATAAAAGCCTCCCCCGTCGTCTCCTTCCTCCCATTCACACCTCCCATTAGCTTGCACTCTGCTTTGTGTCTGGGGGTCCGAGGAGAAAGATGCTTCTGTTTCTGAATGAAAGCTGCTCTCTGTCCAAAACAACGTTGTCAGGACAAGGCAGACGGAGAGCAGAAGTTAATGCACTTTGTCAGCACTGGCAGGCCTCTGAGCCAAGAGCTATTAACTCTGAGAGGGAAAGGCATTTCCTCCTTGTAAATGCCATATTAAATTATTATTATTTCATTTGGTAACAGGGAAAAGCCCATCAGGGCTATATTGTTCAAGGTGAGCAGGGAATTGTAAATGGAGAGTTTGGGTTTTTCTAAAAGCCACCAAAGAGGGTCTGTTTTGGGGGGGTAAGGGAGTTAAGAGGAAGTGAGTACTGGCGTCACTGGAACTTTATATGGTCACAGAGTCAAAAAAAAGCTGAGCGTCACACCTTTAAATAGTTTAATTTTGACCAGCACGACAAAATGTCCACGGCACCTTAGCCTTCTCTGACGCATCACGCCTCCGTCTTCGACATGAATGAGCCGTCAGGGAGCCAAATTAAAACATGAATGAACAGTGGGGCATAGCCAACGGGGGCGCAGCCTCAAAGCCTGTCTGGATGTTTCTGCAGGTGGATCGGGCCCAGAGGACTTGTGGCTTGGCCTCGCTGGTTGGGCCTCAGTGTAAAAGACACATGGGCCAAAATGGCTGAGTGGGATATTCCTAACGTTCGGGTGACTGTGACCCCCCCTACCTTCTTTTACGGCGAAGCTGCTGCCAAAATGGGTCCGTGGTGTGCAATGTGATACACTGTAAATTTTACACCGAAGAAATCAATGTCATTAAGCCTGTTCATATATTAGAAAAATCCGACTCATGACCTGGCTATTATCATTTCTTTGCTACGACACTGTCGTCCTTCAGCCAGGAAATAAAAAGCACCTGAGAAGTTAATCTGACTTTTAGATATTTAATATTTGCTAAATCTGCAAAAAAGTCTATATGCAGTGTACAATGATGAGTTCAAATCTTTCATTTCAGACCGAGGTAGACGAAAACAGGCTTCGTTTTTTACCCAGCAGCCATTGATTTTGTTGGCTGATTCAGCAGATTGTATCAGCTGTAGCCAGCTAGCTAATTAAGCTAATGGTACATTCGTGAGCTGGACCCGAGCTATTTGTGATATAACAAGATTGTTCCTATTTTTCTACTTAGCTTACATTAATATCTGTTATAACAAGTTGGGCTTGGTTGCTGCATGTCACGTTATTCGTATCCAGCAAAGATCCACAGTCGGTGTGTCTGGACTTTTTGTTTCCAGTCGGTTGCGTAACATAGTGATTCCTTTCATCAGTCTTTCCAACA
Organism: Planiliza haematocheilus; assembly: GCA_005024645.1. Lineage (NCBI taxonomy): Eukaryota > Metazoa > Chordata > Actinopteri > Mugiliformes > Mugilidae > Planiliza > Planiliza haematocheilus. The sequence goes on along the minus strand of SRSE01000244.1, from coordinate 449,938 downwards.
TAATAAATAAACCATGTTCCAGGACTTTATGTTCTGCACAAAATAAAAGCACAGTTGAAGTCTCAGTCTTAACAAAATCACCAAAAAACTACATCTCCCATGAAAAGACCATTTTCTGGTTCAATTTAAAAAGCTCTGAGTTTTTTTTTGCTCTTATTCAGACATGTATAATCTAGCTGTGATGACATTTGGCCAGTCTAGGTCAATGCTAGTTGGTAAAGTGAAAAAAAAAGCAGCTCACTTTCAATGGAAACCATTGATATGAAGCTATAAACCTGACCCCTGTTGCTGCTTCGCGTCCAACAAATCAAAGTTTTCCCGAATAACGCTGTCATACTGTGGCCATGTTTGACGTTTGGCCGCTTACGTAACCCAGACCTACACTACGAAAGTGTATATCTGGGCATCGCTATTGACTTTCCTGAATCGATTCGATTCAGGTATTTCAGTTTCTAAACAATTTTACTTAAACCAAAAACTACTGTTGTCATTGGTGCCAGAGATTTGTGGTATTTTCACAATATTTTAGACGTTTCATGTCTTACATATGGCTGCATTTGTCCAGCTCTTCTTTGTTGTCGTACTTTTTAAATTCACTCTTTCGGTCAAGACGGTGTTCTCAGATTAAATTTGGATCTACATACAAGTACATAGCCGCTAATGCTAATCCATAAGATGCCATAAGACTAACATAACAACAAGTCTTACATGTGACTTGTTGGTCTTCGAAGTAACTTTAGATCAAAGAAGTACCTTTATAATCCTTTCCCAAGGCTTTTGGATAAGGTAAAACAGAAGAACCAACCAAAACACAAACCCTTTCCGTAAAGAGTAGGGTTGTTTCTAGGGTTGTATCTAAGGGAAGTGATTTCCACCAAAACACGCCACGTAGGTTTCCTGAAACATTAAACCCTTTTTGGCCAACAGACTTTGAAGGAGTCACTATAAACTATAGATCACTCACTAGCCAAGGAACAGCAACACCACGAATAACCCCTGAAGTATTTTATTGTTTGGACTGTTGTAGGAGGGCTGTAGCTAAAGGTCCCTTACCGGATTATGATGTTGCCAAACCTTCATGCGTCTCCTCACCTGTCCAAATCCTTCTCCTCTTACAGGTAAACCAACGGGCTATGGCCCCAACGCACGGCGGTCACGCGGCATTGTGGACGAGTGCTGCTTCCAAAGCTGTGAGCTGCGGCGCCTGGAAATGTACTGCGCACCCGCCAAGACTAGCAAGTCAGTTCGCTCCGTGCGTTCCCAGCGCCACACGGACATGCCGAGGACGCCCAAGGTTAGCACCGCGGGGCACAAGGCGGACAAGGGCGCGGAGCGTAGGACGGCGCAGCAGCCAGACAAGACAAAAAACAAGAAGGTGAGCAAACATTTTAGGGAACACGGCCATGCAGCCATGCACCAATGTGTATGATATTACAGCAAACTTCTGGTTAGCTTAGCTTAGCATAAAGATTTGAGTGGACTATGTGTTACCTTGAGCAGAGGCAAGCCAAATAAATCTTATTAAATAAAACTTATTTTTGTTTCTTGCTGGAAAAATTATTTAAATGTGTTGGGCTCTTTCGGAACAGATGAAGGCTAGCAATTCCCCCCGTTTCCAGTCTTTATGCTAAGCTAAGCTAAGCTAACATGTTGATAAAACAAAGACATCAATGGTGTCAAACTTCTCGTCTCGTCAGCCACGTTTCACAAACGATCAAACCATTATTCTAAGGGGTCAGTGGGTTTAAGTTTATCAGGGCGTCATTATACAGCCAGAGAAATGAATCCATCCAACTCAAGTGGTTTCCTTTTTCTCCCACAGAGACCTATATCTGGACATAGTCATTCATCGTTCAAGGTAAGCGTGCAAATAAGTCTGACTTCATTTTTATGCTATTTAAACTTTTATCAAACACACACTCTTTCTCATGACATAAGTATTTCAAAGGCGGGTCGGTCTGTATTCTGAAATGGGACACAGTTATATAAATAGTCCTGAAATTTCCAAATAAAGAAACTGCGATGTCGTAATGCAGACTCATTCTCGAGAACTCGCCAGAGAGTGTGATCCCTTTAAAGATGCAACCGTGCGCTTTTTACCCTTTTTCCTCAAAAAAAGAAAACCATTAGCAAGAGAAGGAACTAAGTGGTTTTTGTGGTAGACCCAGTGGCACTCCCGCTCCCCGGGCTCCACTCTGCTACTGTACATTATGTCCTGAAATTCAAAAATTTTCACCGTAGCAGACTAACACACGGAGGCAAAGCCCTCATATCATGTAGTATCTGCTGCGGTTTCTACATTGTGAGAAATAGAAGTACATTGATATCATATGTACTTGTGGAAACTATGTCTAGGATCCAGGGTGTGTCTGATCAGAGTTACGAAGCCTCTGGGCTTACTTATGTAATTTCAACACTTGTTATCTGGAACACCCGCAGTGTTTTGTGTCAGTCCTATGTTATGGATGGGAAGGAGCTAGATATGTAGGGTGACAATAAATGAAAGCACCCCCCACATATAACCCCTCTCTTAAAATTAGGACATGGAACAACTTTTGGATGTCCAACATTATACTAGGGATGTCTCAATAATTTTTTTTTTTTTTTGCTACTTCAGTATTGTAGTAGAAGTATTGAATAACATGGTTTTGAAATTTTTTTGATTTTTTTTTGTTGTTGATTTTTTTGAATTGTTTTGATTTTTCTCCTTGGTTTTTCTTGTCTTGTGTTACTTCCTGTATTTTCCTCTCTTTGATTGTTGGATTGGTTTCTCCTTGTGCACGCCGCCCTCATTAGTTTCACCTGTGACCCATTAACCCCTCCACCCATGTGTGCATATATAAACGGCTCTGGCTTTGCCTTTGTTTGCTGTCAAGTCTTCTGTTCTCTTAACCCTGTTCAGATACTTCTGTTATATTTCCCCTGTGCTGTGCTTTAGTTTTCCTCATGGTTCTTCACCAGTTTCTGTTTGATTTGTGTGTTTTGATTACCCTGCCACCCATGCAGAGCCCTAAGTTCTGTTTTTTTTTTATTTTTTATTAAAGTCATTTTGTTGCCTGCTCCTGCCTCCCTACCATTGCTACTATATGTGACAACTACTACCACCTCGCGTAACATCCGCCTGGCTGACATGTTTAGTTGCAGGATTTTGGCTTGATTTTTGGCAGCTTTGTCAACTTTTAAACGCCACAGGGATATGCGGTTTTGGTTTAAGGCATCACCTAAAACAAAAAACTACAAAAGATCGGACTTAGCGGAATGTGATCTGATCATTTTAAAAATGCCTGGTTCAATCCTGGTACCGATCGGGACATCTCTACATCAAAGACAGGACTATTTGTGGCTTGTTTTGTTTTGTTTTTTTAGGAAAAAGTTAGCAAAATAACTGAGGGGTAACAGAAACCCAAGGAACATTTCACCATGAGACATCCAGATATCCAGTTAGGGGGCGCTGTGGAGTAGTAGTAAGAGGGGCAGCTTAGGACGAGGCGTCCCAGGTTCGCAGCTGTGTCTGTGGCTGAGGTGCCCCTGAGTCCTTAGAGGCTGTAGGTCAAACAACAATATTATTTGTATTGTCTTGCCCATACCAGCTCCTGTTTTACGTGGTATTCTTGGCAGTATTTCACCTGTATTTCTGCTGTACATTCAACTACGTGTTTCTCTTTTGTTGCAGGAAGTGCATCAGAAAAACTCAAGTCGAGGCAGCACAGGGGGCAGAAATTACAGAATGTAGGGAAGGAGCAAATGGACAAATGCCCAGCGACTTGGGAAGAGAGAAGGGAGTGGCCTTACCTGGTACCCCTGTGGAATGGTTCACTGTAAAACAAAACAAAGAGGATGGCCCGAAAAAAGCTCTTCAAAACGATTGAGCAAAGTGCTGTTTAAGGCTTAGATGAGGGATCTTGTGATTATTTTATACACTGCACCATTCCATATCGGGAAGGATATTCTTTGTTAATGCAATGTAACAGACTAGTTTAGCTGCTGAGACACGAACAAGAGCTTATTATACCTCCATGTGCGAGCTGCAGCATCCTCTGGCTCCAGGAAAAAGGTGGGAACGTATCTGGGCTTCAGCCGATGAGAGAGAGAGTGGCTGGTTTGCGATTGAGAATGAGTGGTCCGTCCTGTCCCCTGAACTTTTTTTTTTTTTTGCGGAGGTAAATCCTTTTACTGTGAGAGAGTGGATTCATTCACTCCTTTGAGTAAGACGGGATACTTTGTCACCGGTCACATTTAACAGTTAGTACCCCAGTTCAAAGCTGATATTTTACCTTCGGAGTTTGTTTTTATGCACCATGCATTACTGTGGATATTTTTAATATGTTAAAAAAAAAAAGATAAAAAAAGACAAAAAAATTGCTTTAAGGACAAGGACCAAGTGGTTCATCATCAGACTTTAAACATTGTTGTGGTTATTTTACCTTGAGCCCAAGTCAACCCTACTAAGTGGAGTTGCTAGAAGCTTTGAGACCAATCCAAATCCCTCCTAAGCCCCAGGAAGTGTTGAGAACCACAATCCAAACACTTCTATATCAAGAGATCGAGCACTATTAAAGGGGATTTTGAGAAAAGTGGAAAGTTGAGTAGATACTAGTCGGAGATTTTGGTTTTGCCCATTTTTTAAAAAACAGAAAAACATGTTAACCAGATGCCACATTGAACTCTTGGCCCGGCCAGTGCTCGCCGCTCGTTTGGTTGTCAGAAATGGGTCATAACAGTGGCTCCAAAGTCCATTTGGCAAATGCGAGTGGAAATATCGACAATCAGGCAAAATGTTTGTCGTCTGCATCCTTTTCACATGTCACCACCGTGGCCAAATCTGATTTTTGTCAACAGTCCAGTTACCCAGCGATCAACGTTTCAGTTTGCGCGGCGGCCTGTTTTCAAGGTCGGGCGCCAGTCAGGAAAGTTTAGCGGCAGCAAATTGGTGGTGCTTTACTCGCACGCAAAAAAAAAAAACAACCTTCCACAATAAAAATGTTGTTCTTGCTCTCATGAATAACTGAGATAACGCTCCCAAATCTGCTAAAACCAAAGTTTAAATGAGACGTCAGCGAGGCCGTAACAATAGCCACATTAATGGGGAAGTTTAATGATTGATTGATCTTGGCCTGTGATATGTTGTTAGATTAGGGAGGCTCAGAACTTTGCTACTTTAGTTGTCGCTCGGACTGCATTATCTGGAAAAAGTAGGAGACTCCACGGCATCCGTTGCAAAGTCCGCCGGAGGAACACACAGGTCAAACGATTTGGTAAATATTGCCAACCAAAATGGCAAGTCCTCCAGGAGATACGGCACGCGCATACCAGTACACAAACACAGTGTAAATGAGAGTTGTGCAACTATGAGAAAGGGTCAAGCGCACGTACACAAGTTTCATGAAAAAACAGTTCTGGGAAGTCCTTGCATGAGGACCGACAGCAACGGCCTCCGTAAAAATCACCCAAAGCAACTCATCTCTGGCTCTGCCTCCTCTGCCTGTGTATAATCAAACAGTACTCCCATTATGTTAACCTATGCATTACTATCATTCATTGTACATGATGGTTTCATATAACAAAACTGTATTAAGAATCCTATCCACTGTATAATGGTGCTATTTTGTAGTTTGTTACTTGCAAGAGATGGCTAAAGACAGACAGATGGCAGGGCTTACATTGGAGGTCTTCCCTTTTGCACAGCCTTGTGGCCACCATTTTAATAGTGTTTTTATTTGTAAGCTGTTTCAATAAGGTAGTAGTGTACGCGAGTAAATGTATCTGTGTGAAATCTGTGAATGCATGGAGAATTAAAATAAATAAATAAAATAAAAGAAGAAGAAGGAGGAAAAAAAAAGAATATACCGTGTTGTGGTCCCAAGAAGGCAAAAAGCTATTTTTTCTACTGTTTTTAAATTATTTTCTCAATATAGATCCCTTATGCCAAATAACTTTACAAAAAAGTACTGTGAACTGTGATTCTTCCAAATGTATTGAGATTGTTAAAAGTCATGGGGGTGCTTTTGTCTGTCCGGAGGTGTCAAGGTACCGACCATTAAAACAACTTGAAGCGAGACTACGTAACTTTTAATCACCGCAAGTGGTAAATGCTGGATTACCGTTGCATATTGGAATTTCCTGAAATTGCACAAAACCAAAAACAAACGCTTTAAATTCACTCTTTCGTTTACCTGTAACACACTACAGCGTCGTCTGCGTAGAGAGGCGCCGTAGTCTGCAAATGTACTCATCGATGTCACACAGCATCTAGATTAAAGTATTTTTAAAGGTTTTTTTTGTTTTGTTTTTGTTTTTTGCAACGTAAAAGGAAAAGATAAGTGCCACTCTCATATTTAGCACTTAGCCGTTTAGCTTAGCCTAGCATAAATACTTTGAAAAAAGAGAAAAATGGCTCCGTCCAAGCAACATAACAAGGCTGGAACACACTAACACGATATGTTAGCTTCTGTTTTTATGGATTAGATGAACGAGACGGACGTAGAGTACGTGCTACCACGTGAGATAAAGAGGAGCCTTCTTAAACTCATTTACACATAGAGTTTGCTAGAATCTCTTTAAGCTAACGATTTAAAATCTGTTTAAAATCTTTGGGTTTACCTCTCGCACACTACTACAGCATCGTCTGCGTAGAGAGACGCCTCAGTCTGCGAATGTACTCGTTTATGTCTCACGCGCCCTCTAGCTTAAAGGAATTTGAAAGCTTGGTCACTGTTTTTGCAAAGTAATACACACTACGTACAATGCAACGTCGTCTGCGTAGAGACGCATCATAGTCAAATTTACTCACTGAAGTCACCCAGCATCTAGCTTAAAGCACGTATTCACTTTTTTTTTTGCGCCTGTCAAACTATATTTTCATTATTAAACCCTCAGTTTTTAAAAATATGTACGTATGTGTGAACTTTTTAACAATTTTCCTTTCTCCATTCTTTAGTTTTAGCCACGCTTGCTTGTCACCCGATTAGACTGCAATGACAAAACGTTGGTGCATTTTATTTCCTGTAAATCCAACTTTTTGATTTTCAACCGAAGTTGTTTTCTTCTTTTAAAAGGTTACATGGTCTCGCTTTAAGACAAAACCAGGAGTTTTCATTTTAAATCATTTGTTAGCAGCTCTTTCAGTTAAAACGGATTCTTTTTTTTTTCTTTCTTTTTTTTTAAATGTGTTTTCCTCTGTAACAATCAAGGTTTTGAAAATTGAAGCTTGCTATATGCTTTGGTGTCTCTTCCGTAAATATTCTCCCATCAGTCGGCCTGGCGACTGAAACAAAAAAAAAAGAAGCCGATTGGAGGACATCTCTGGTCCTCCCAGGTCTTCTGAGTACAAACCAAAGACTTTCTGATGAGAACAAAGCCTCACTCAGCATTATTATTACGCAATGAGACAGATTGTTAAATATCAATTGATGCCATCCTCATCTCAGCTGTACGCCAGCTGCAATAAGCCCTTCACAATCTGTACCTGAAACACAGCTTGTGTAATAGAAAGTCAAACGAACCAGACAGATGTCCGTCAGTGTTTCTGGTGTGTTCGGAGCAGCGACGCAGAACCCAGCTTCCAAATCATCTTTACGTGAATCATCATCCGAGCCTTTCGGTTTGTCAGTCGTTAGGAATGATCGATAAAGCCTGAAGGAGAGCGTGGGAGTCGCTCACGACTCTACGAGCTGTTTAACGAGAAAGCGTCATTAACTGAAGCTCACTGTCCAAGAAACTGTTTGATTACAGCGCTGTTATTTATGGTGCTCGATTGCCTTCTGTAGAAAATAAAATTACTGACAAATTGTTCACCATTCCTGCTGAATAAACCACTTGTCAACGTCACAGAAATGTCTGGAGAGTTCTTTCACACAGCATGCTCATATAGTTATAAAACCTCCGGGGAAGCATAATCCTGTAAAGACATTACTCTCCCTGTTACACAACGTCACACTGCTAACCTCGATGCCGGTTTTTATTAGGAACCCTGTGGATTCAGACACATAAACAGCAGATAATTATAAAGCACAAGTTTGTCCCTCTTAAATCTTTCGGCTACAGATAAAGCCGTAACTCAGGCTGAGGCTTTGTGCAGAGCAGAGCCGAGCGTGCTGGGTGTGCTGAATGACAAAGTGATACTTCCTAAGAGGTGCAGGGGTCTGCCAAGGCAAACAGAGCGGGGCGTGGTGCTCTCCGAGGCCAGAGCTGCGTGTTCAGCTCTTTGGAGGATGCTCGCAGTGACAGCGCCGATCTCCGACTCGCTCGCTGTCAGCACTTTTTAAGCAGATGTATGTGGGGCAGCAATAAAAAAAAAAAAAAAAAACGATAAACCGGCTCCCTGGCCGACGGCGGCAGCGGCGGCGGCGATCAGAATGTGGAGCAGCAGGGAGGCCGGTGAGGTCCGGGTCATCGCGGCCGTCCTGGATGTTATTTCATCCCTCGCTATGACTAATACAAAATCAATTATCTCACCCTAATGGTCCAATTGCAGGTTGCAAGCTTGCAAGATTTAGATTTCAAATGAATGAGTGCAGAGAGGCCTGGGCAGTGGCGAAAATCCAAGCCATAACAAATACTGGAAGCCTGTTACCACTGAATATGGATGTGCACTATCATCCAGCTGTAATCATTAGAAAATCATGAATACGTCCTAAACACAATCTGTTTATTCTCTTTTATGTGCTAATTTTGGAGCCGAGAAAGTGAAACGCGGAGATGTTTGAACGACCTCCAGAACCAGGATGGTTCTGGAAGGAACACAACCCCTTCCCATTGATCTGCATGCACGCAGGACCCAGTGCATCTAAGGACACAGATTTTGGACTGAGCCCTGAAACACAATCTCTCCACACTCTTCAACTCCTCATCTTAAGCACACAATTGTCTTTTGAATGACCTTGTGGTCTGTTTTACTACACTCAACAATTTTACTACTTATTCTGCTGGAGAGAGAGAAAGTGGGTTGCGAGGCCTCATCAGTCTTCAGCCATTCATTTCTTTTCCAAAAGGACACACACGGTGTTTTAGCTTCTGCGCTCGTTGCCGCCGCGTCGCGCGCTGCTCTCGCCCGTTTCTCTCTTCTATTACGCGAGCCGGGGAGCCGGTCAAGGAGATGAGTTGACGAATTTTGCGGGCCACCGCGAGCTCGAGGCCGGACGTAAAGCGCGCAAGTGCATCGTGCCACCGCGAGAATATTAGCAGCTACATTCAAAGAAGAAAAAAAAAAGAGCGTCTAAACCGTAGGATTTGGAGATTCTCCCTCTTTCTCAATTTCAGTCGACAGTGGAAATTCACTGAGGCTTGATTATAGCAGTGTTGGCTCAGCTGTGTGCTTTAAGAACCCATGATGTCAGAGTCTTATTTTCCTTGGAGAGACTCTCATCAGCTGCATTGTTCCAGGAAACCATGGTCTGTTCTCTGGGCAACAACCCCCCCTCCACCCTCACCCCTCCACCCCCTCCAACACCCCTCTCTTCACACTCTTTTTTTACATTCGCATCTCCTCTGAATGCAGCACGCCGGCCTCTGGCTCGGCTCAAGGCGCGCACACATAGACGTCAAGCGTCCTGCACGGAGCATCACATTTCCTTGGAACCGAAGCTTCCCCCTCCGCTGCGACAGTGTTTGTCTTCCTCCTCTCTTTTTTTTTGTTTTTCATTAGAAGACGAGTGTCGGTGATGAAAGGCAGCGTGTGAATGCAGGATGTAACCTGGTGGACCCCCCCGTCCCCGGAGGATTATCAAACGATGCGGCTACTGATGTCATAGAGCCCAGACTTCTGAGGTCTCTTTACGCACAAAAGCTGTAGGCGGTGTGATTGAAATACAGCACCCGCGACTGACAGGTGATGCAAGCGGCTGACAGAGCCAAAGAAAGAAAAAAAAAAAAACAACAACTCTGCAGCTTCACAGAGTTCGAAATTTAAAACATGCAAGAGGCCGAAATCTGGATGCAATTATCACAAGGCTGCTTACAAACAAGGCCGACTGTAAATCAGCGGCGGTGCATTCGGTAGTCGAATAAACTTCCACTGGCATCAGTTGGAAGTCTTGACAAGCTGTGTTGTGGAAACATGAAGACTTGTAAATAATGTTTATAGATACCCACCGAATCACATCTGGTCTTCATAAGATTATTTGACTTTTGGCTTTTTCTTTTTTTTTTCTGCAAATGGTCTTTGTTGGAGAATTGTGGTAATGGTTTCTTATAAATGTATAGCGGGGGGGGGAAAGAATCACCAGGTGCCGGACAGATCCTCGAATCTGTGTCTCAGGTGGAACCTTCATAAACGCTGCGTCTATTAGGAGAATTTTAGGGGGTTGAGAAGGGTGGGAGACATTATCAGAAAGAGGGAAAGAGCGAGAAAGGTTACAACAACAGAGCACGGAGCTCACAAGTTCAGTTGTGCTTCTGCTGGAACGGCCGTTCCCCTGTGGACAAGTTCAGTCCTTCAGTAGAAGTCCTCGCCCTCCAACAATAATACTTACAAAATAAAGGCTGACCGCTCCAAGTAAAATCACTTCAGCTGAGTTCAATAGCTATTATTCATGTCCCGGTTCTCCATCCCCTGCGCTACAGCTCCTGTGATGTTAATAAGGTAAGCCTTTGAGCCAAGGAGAAGCCTACGAGGAGCTATGTCAACATTTTTGCTTGCCTCCGCCTTTAATCATCAGCTGTTGGTAGGCACCTTGGGGAAGGGCGCTAGCCGATCAAACGGTCCGAAGCTGTGGCATATTAAGTTCTCCTTTGCCATGTTGCTTATTTGCTGAGTTAGATGAGAAGATCAACGCCACATGTCTGATGAGTGGATTCGAAGCTACTGACAGCAGCCGGTTAGCTTAGCTTAGCGCTAACAGTAGAAACAACATCTGGTTTCTCCGTACAATAACAAACTCCGCGTACCAAGCGTATCCAAACGACGTAATTAATTCTGTCTTTTGTTTGCGTTATCCAGATGACACCGCAAATGCAGCCAGATTGAGTCTATTAGCGTGCTAGCAGCTCTGCAAAGCTGCGTTCACGCTAGGAGCGACAAAAGCACTTGCATCAAGATGCCTTTGACTGGTTCTTCTTTCGCCTGACCCTCCTTCGTTGGCCATAGATCACAGTCCACCAGAGTCCTCTATCCTGGGCCTTCTTTTCCAGTTGTATCCATGTCATGCCACACTACTTGGTGTTAGCTTCAAGGCACCTGCACCAGTTGTTCTTGGGCCTGCCTCTTTCTTTTACCTTGGGAGCTCCATCTAGGATCTTGTCATGTGATTCTTCTCTTGATCTCCTCTTCCACTGGTGGTAGACCAGTTTTCCACCACAGATCTTGTTGATGAACGTTTGTACCTTCTTCGTTGTGGTCTTGGTTGTCCTCCAAGTCTCTGCTCCGTACAGTAGCCATACCGGCTTGATGTTAGAGCTGAAGACTCTGGTCTGGTGGCTGATTTCTTTGGAGCTCCAGATGTTCTTGAGTTGTCTTTGCCGATTCTGGCTTTGACGTCTGCATCCGCGCCACCTTGACTGTCTATGACAAATGCAAATGTTGATGCATTTTAGTTCGTATTGATGGCTTCCATTGAAAATGACTTGTAGCTTGTTGCTCTTTCACTGCTTGTGAGAACAGAACATAAGGCCAGACCGACGTCCTCGCCCACAAATGTTGTGCAGTGGGGAGTTGGTCTGGAGTATCTCCACTGGAAACTGATTATGCTTCAGGAAAGATCTTCCAGATCAGCTGCAAACATGACTAACAAAAACACAATACAGAGATATTTTGTGGAGTCCATGCTTCCAAGAATCACAAGACTCCAGAGGTGTAACATATCTTCAGTATTAGTGAGGTTCATAGGTGTTACACCCCTCTGCTTGTGCGTGATCACCTGTTAGCCACACTTTATGATGTAAATGATTGAAGAGGCCTATGACGACCACTTTTTGAGCTGCAGAGGCTCACCATGTTCTTTTTAACAAACTAAACCCTTATTTGATGCAGAAAAGACGCCATGCTAGCTGTTCTTCCCTGTTTTCAGTTTATATGCTAAGCTAAGCTAAGTGAAGCTAAGCTAAAGAGCCTTATATCTGCATATTGTTATGTTCGCTACCATTAGTGACTATGAGACAAAAACAGCATCATAACCTCTGGGCTAGGGCTCATTTTTATTAATCCAGCTTTTCTCAGTTATTACCATTGTGCGTCATCATTAGTTCCTCACAGATCTTTGTCAGAGATTAGATGACTCCGTGACCACTCAGTGAGCTTCTTTCTGGGCTACGCTCTGTGTCTTATCACCTGCTGGGTTCATTTCAGCGTGTGGATTTTTGAAGGAAGAGATCCACAATAACTTCCTGCCCTCTGGCCTCATGTGAGCCCTCTTGACCCCTCTCTATCATTTGAATTCATCTCCTCTCTAAACAGACCAAAACAAAGCTATTCATCCCCTTCCTTCTTATTTAAGGGATCATACCACATCTGCTGCGACCTTTAAACTTCCTGTCACCTTCCCGGCCTTTAAGATAAAGGCATCCCTGCAGGAGACGTGATGAACTTCTTACGTACGACATTTTTAAGTTGGGAACAAGCCCTCACCAGTGTATATAAAGCAGCCGCGGGCACAGTCACGACAGTCGTCAGCTCAGGCAAGATCAAGAAAGAAAGACCTGAGAACGAAATACTGCATCAACCATGATGTCTGCCTGCTCCGTCCTGTTCACTCTGGTGCTGTTCTCCGAGCTGAGCAGCCGCTCGGTCACCGTAGCCATGCCTGCACCCAAAGTGGACGACGGGGCGATGGAGCAAGAAGGCCTGGCTTCGATACTGGGCGACGATCCCGCCATGACGGAGCCCGCCGCGGGTCCTGTGGCGTACCGACGCAGCATCATGCTGGACAGCGACGCCAGGGACGAAGATGGAAGCCCTAAAATTATCGTCATCTCAGTAAGTGTTGCAACATTCAGCTGCAATTGTTTGCAGTTAGCTTTATTGGGAAATAATAAACCATTTATTTATAGTAAAAAAAACAGTTATAGCTGATAAAATATGTCGGCCAGTGTTTCTTGGGTTTTAATACGACCATTACACATTATACGTAATTATAATTACATTTTAAGCGTTTTTACTCGTTTAAGCTTGAAAATAAATCAATCTGAACCTTGTTATGCGTAAAAGGTTGTTGAAACCTTGAGAGAAAACTTTTTTTTTTTTTTTTTTTTTAAATATATAGGCACTTAAATTGAATGTTTGCTGTAAATAAGAGTCAAAAGGTTAAATATTGTTGAACATAATGAGAAATTCAGTCAATGAGAAGGCAATTTCAAAGAAATACGGACACAGGAGAGGTTGAGATATGGGTATTGCGACTTCCAGCAATGCTGCAACCTACATTTCCCATCATGCAACTGCTGCACTAGATCCTACCTGAGCATCCTGCAGCAGATTTTGTTGATTCCTTGCCTTTAAACGCATTGAAATCAATAATAATAATCATCTAAATATCATCAAAAGGGTAAATATCCCTGAACATACTGAGAAATTCAAACATACAGTCAATAAGAAGGAAATATACCACGAAAGGTAGGTAGGTGAACCAACCTTTTTGCATTGTTAATTAAAAAGAAAACTGTTAAATCCAAATTTTCCAGCAATTATGAGGATTTGAGCTGAATAAAACAAACTGTGTGCAGTCGTTCAGCTTAATAGTACCCTGCCAATGGCGGTCACGCATCATATCCACTCAGCGAATGAGATTTATGTCTATAAACAACCGCAGCTAACCATAGTTCAACAACAAAGAGCACATTATCTCCATCCTGTGACTGAACACTTGACCCCTCTCAATTTGGCCACCGTCCTCGTGTCTACTGCTAAGTCAATATTTCATACATATCTATAAAAATATTTTACAGCGGCGTTGGAAAACCGGGAAATACTATTATCCGAAAAGGTCAAATGATCACGAGCCCATAAAGATTTATTGAAATCACAGTGGGAAGAATGATGATATATGGGATCGCCCTCAAACGTTTGGCGGCGACAAGTAAAGAGTTTATCTGATGACCGCGTCCCCTGTGTGCCGTGAACATAGTGGTTATCTCTGTGGTAATGGGGAACAGGCAGCCATGATGGAGCGGAGCGGTACAACGAAACGGGCCACTGCGATGTAATAAAAATATGGGGAACGCATTTCTTCCATTTGGGGTTTCTGGGGCCTGGATCGGCTTGTAAAAGCAGATCCAACACCTGTGCTACGAGAGAACCTTTAAAAGAGATCGACCATCCAGAGTTCACATCACGCATTATCTGTGCCGACTTTAACGTGTCGCCGATCGGTTTGACGTTCCAGGACATGAGGCTGAAAGGGCACAGCGTCCGCGGACTGAACCCGGCCTTCGTCCGGAGCCTTCCTCTGCTCACGGACCGAAGCTTGAGCCACACTCCCGCCGAGAACAGTTTGAAAATAGGTCGCAGGAACACCGACCTCGACAGTACGTATCTGGACAAATTGTTGATTTCTTTTGTGTTTATGTGAACTAACACCGTACCGTTTCCTTTCTCCTCCTAGTGCTGCGGTGTATGATAGGAAGAGTGTACCGACCCTGCTGGGAAGTATAAGTGTCTCCCCAGTGTTGCCACCTGACCATGAATGTGCTGTAAAAAATTTCTTTCTTGTGTGTTCAACCAAAATGCATTTCCTCGTAGAAAATAAGAGCAGACAAATATGTAAAACAAAATAAAAGTTTAATAAAAACAAAAAGCTGCATCGTATTTACAGAGTTGACTCCGTGGTGATTGAATACAGCTGGCCACATGCCTTGAAGATTATTACTGATAAAGTGCAGTGATCAGTGCCACCCACAATTTCATGCTGCTAAATGTCACCTAAATTAGAGTGGAAACAATCAACAACTACGCTAGGTTAGCGACTGAAAATAAACAGCAGTTTCTGATAATGCCAACCAATATCTACAAGTGGATTAGCTTAGCATGCAAGATAAATCAGGAAGAATCCACTATTGACTAAGTAACCTTTAAAAAGTATTTTTAAAACTCAAATTACCACATATCTTGGTTGTTGCTAGCAGCTAGTTAGCATTTTCTCTTTTCATCTGGCCTTTACACTAATCAAGGCTAATTCGTTCCTAGCGTTAGCATCATTAGCATACATATACAGATGCAGAAATTTGTGCAAAATAACTGACAGTCACTGAAAATGATCTGTGGGCTAAATGTATGCGATGAGCTAGTTAGCAGTTTCTTTCTACATCTGGCTTTTACACAAATCAAGGCTAATTCGTTCCTAGCATTAGCATCTATTAGCATACATACAGATACTTAGTGAAAATAACTGATGGTCACTGAAAATGATCTGTGAGCTAAATATAAGCTACTGCTATCATCTAGTTAGCCATTTAGCTCTACTTTCGGGTCAATATCAGCTAATTATACGCTTGCACTAGCTGCATATTAGCATACACACAGGCAAGCGCTTGAAGTGTTTGTCAAAAACATCTCAAATTCACTTAACTAAAATGTTTTATCGTGGTTGTTTCATGTGTATAAGAACTTGATCTTGACTAAGCTAAATATGATGCTATTGCTAGAAGCTGGTTCCCGTTCCTGCATTTGGTCTTTAAGCTAATTTAAGCCAAGTGTCTGCTAGCACTTGACACAAACTCTTGACAAAACAGATGTATACATTTAAACATCTGGACTTCACTAATTAAGATATTTTGCTATTAGCTGGCTAGGCGCTTCCATCTTATTCTGGTCTTTTTGCAGATCTAAGCTAACCACTCGCTAGCTCTAGTTTCACAATAGCATGCAGACAGAGGGTTTTTACAAAAGTTCAGTTAATTAACATTTCCAATATATCTGCAGAACACATGTTAAAACAATATATCTTTGTTTTTATTTGTATTAAAACTCATTTACAAGATAAAAAACAATAAATTCCTGTAAAACCTTTAATAAAAACAGTAAAGAGGTTAACTGAGGCCAGGAACCATCATTAGCAGCAGCCCTGATTGAGACATTCACATGCTTTACATGATGTGTCAGTGGGGGGAAATCATTTGAACAACTTTCAGCTGCCTTGCACGCACCACAATTATTCAAAGTTCATAATTAGTGCGGGAAAAAAAAAGAAGAAAAGATTAAACTCTGAAGAAGTTGGTTAGCTTTCCCTGTCCAGCAATCAGCTTCTTCTTACTCGAGGCCTTGGCGACATTCTTGCCAGACACTTTGACGGACGCACCAGTGGCCTGTTTCTTCTCCGGAGGCTCATTCTCTGATCCGCCATGTTGGTCAGACTCCAGCTGCTTCCTCTTGTTACCTTTGCTCTGCGTCTGAGGTCTGCCAGTTTTCTTCCTATTACCCGGGCCAGCACCTCTGTTTTGGGCATTTCCACTCGTTTGCTTGAGAGCAGGCCCCTGCTCTACCTCACTCCGCTCCTTGTTCGGACATCCAGCGGCAGACTTGGCTGCAAAGATTGAAACAAAGCAAAAGCAAGTGTGACAAGTTCGTAGGAGAGGAAAAAAAAAAGAAAGAAAAAAAAAAGAGGAAAATGTTGTGACGAAATTGCTGACGTTAGCTGCGAGTCGACGCAGGCTGTGTGTTTATCCTACGAAGCTGAAATTCAACATTTGTCATGTAAACCTGATGGAGCACGGCCTGAATTCCCACGGAACAAAATACAGAAGGGGAAATGGGCAAAAAATCTGTGTGTGCTTTTTGGGTTTTACTACAGATGTGGGGGTGAGCAGCTTTTATAGAATGGGGATTCATTTAATGGCTGATGGTAAGCACTGAGTCCCAAGGCTGGGACTGGGAAAGGTTCAAGGCCGGAGCTGAGAAGGTGTGCCTGGGCCTCGGTCCAGCTGGGTGGCGTCAGAGGAAATAGAAGTCTACTCCAGCACAAAGAACGCAGCACGGCTTGTGTTGACATTTTGAGCTTTTCTCCACATGCAGCAGAGTACAAAATGTACCTGTAGTGTTGAGAGTGTGAAGCGGTACCTGTGGTTGCTTCCTGCAAATCGGAGCTGTGCTCTTCGTTCAGGCCTGAGGCGGGTTTGGGTTTGGGTGCCGGGTGCACGCAGGTAGGGACCTGGCTGGCGCTGGGGAAGTCCAGCACGCGGTTGAGTGGCAGCTCTTCCTCTTTGTACGTGCAGGCAAACTGGGATCGGATGACTTTGTCTCTGGGCTGCAAGAAACAGAACAACATCTTAAATCCATGGTGACATGTCCAATGCCTCAGGGAAGGTGGCAGAAGACTTTCAAAACTTAACCCTTACTTGGCGTTTTGAAGAAATGATTTTTAACCGGAGCAATGCCAAATATCTACAGCTTTGCTAGCTGATATGTGAGGTTATATTTGCTAATTAGCACCAAACAAGGTACAGTTGAGGTTCTTGGGAAAGTAATTAGTTTTGTAGGTACTTGTTTTTATAAATATATGTAATCGGACACTGGGACTTTCATTCATTCATCTTCTGTAACCGCTTGTCCTATGAAGAGTTGCGGTGGAGCTGGAGCTCATCCCAGCTACCATTGGGCGAGAGGCCGGGGGTACACCCAGGTGCACCAATCCCGTCCTGAGGCAGACAACCATTCACCCTCTCACCTACGTCCAATTTAGAACCACCAATGTACCTAACCAGCATGTCTTTGGACGATGGGAGGAAGTTGGAGAACCACGCAGACACAGGGAGAACACACAGATTGAAACTGAAACCTTCTTGCTATGAGGCATCAGTGCTAACCACAACACCACTGTGCCACCCCAATGTGAAAACAATTGTGACAATTCAATGTTCTGCTGGGAAACGCTTGGACCTGGCATTCATTCATTCATTGGTGTGGATGTTACTTAGACATGTAGCACCCACCTAGACCAGACCACTCCTTGATGGCAGCAACCATCCCCAACAGGATGCAACCACAAAAACACTTGAAGAGCAGCACAATGTGTCCAAATTCACTACATCAGTGCAAGTTGCAGTGTTTTTTAACTATTTGGCTATTCACACCAATTACAGACCAGCTATTGGCGGCATTGGTGTCATTAATTCAGGTCCGACTTCATGCCAAACCAAACAGGAGGAACCATTTTCCTCAGCCGTATCACCATTATGTGACGCCAGCGGCGCGGCAACTCATTAAAAATCCTTTCGCCGTTATAACAAAGCGAATGATACTGAAGACTACAATCCCGGCCCTGGGGCACACAGATCCACAGCTTTTCATCCACCGTTTGATCCACGCCTGCTTGGGATTATCGCAATCCAAGGATTTCACCCTTCAGGCCAGTGGGCCACAGTAGGGAGGAGAAATGAGGAGGAGGGGGGGTGGAATACAGCGAGCAAAGCTGGGTGGGTCCGTGAAGCACAAAGGGATCAAAGCCTTCAAAAGAACTTCTTAAAAGAGCACCTAAAACAACAGTAACCCCGAGACCGAGGCACACTTCAATAATGGAGCTAAAAAAGACGAATGCCGCCCCGGTTTGCATGCTAATAAAACATATCAGAGACGCCCGTGAAACAATGGGAGGGAGCGGAAGAGTGAACACGGCCAAACTACGACTGACGTAGAACATCTAATCCAATTACAACAGGTGGCACCGTGCGGTCAGGCTGCCCTCGATCCTGTGACGGCGAATGTCCTCGTATGACCCGCGTACACTTCCTGACCCCACGCTGGAGACACCTGACCGAGACAGCGCCGATAGCGCTACCAGAAGCAGGTGCGAGCCATTTCTGCAGCGTTTCGCAGGTGATAGAAGAGAGAACGACAAACAGGTGCACCATTACTACGGCGATACAATCACCCTGAAACATCACGCGTGTGCAGTTGTGTTAGCGTGTAATCAAATGCAGCTCTTCTTAAACACCATTACTCATATCGGAGAAAAGCAACAGCAGGAGTCGTCCCCCCCCCCTCCATGTTTTGATCATGCCGTGGCTCTGAGAGAAAGATCTGGAAGCGGCCCAAAAGCGGAGACTAAATCTGTCCATCTCTGTGCGCGCCCCGTTGACGTCAGCGCATGATGAAACTGCCGGAGAAGCCGGCGGGATAAAGTCGTTTAGCAGACAACAGGAAACAATAACCTTTCAAGTTTCCCTCGCTAGTCGAGTTACGCGACTGATATGGCATCTTCAAAGTGAAATTGATGCAGAAAGCTTCCGCCCGCCGAGTTCAGGAAGCGGTGAGCTGCCCAGGGACCATTACGGCGCACTCACACAGGAAGGCGGCCAGATTGTGGGGAGCTGAAATGACATCTGCTAGCGCAATCAAATAAAGGAGCCATTTCGCAAAATGTGTTTAGCATACATGTTCTCAAAAGGGGTTCACACAGCTGATCAGCTTCACGTTAGACCCAGCTTAACGCCTAAACCTGGCCTTTTTTGTTTTTTGGGGTGACTCAGCAGTATTACACTGCAAAACAGTGGCAGCTAATCCCGCAAAATTAACAGTGAGTAAACAGCACAGCGTGGTAACAAATACTGGACATTTAATGTCAGCATGAAGATTCAAATTTATGGCTTTAATCAATATCTTGAACTGTTAAACTAATTGTGGCAATCATTTTATTTTTTATTCTTCTTCCTCATCAAAATCTGGCACTTTAATTAATCTTTAATCTACGCAACGAAATCCCAGACACGTTGGTCTTAAAGGGGAACTACTGTTTTTAATTTTTTACAGCCTGGACCTTATTTCTAGCATAAAATACGATCGTTTACTCACCCATATGACTTTTGTGTAACTTATAGTCGATTGAGAGATATTTGGATCTGCATATATCCATATTGGATTGGATTGAATGGGAGTGAATGGGGCACCGAAACGCAGCCTCTAAATAACGCATTATCTGCCACGAAACTTGTTAATTTCACGAATATTTTATTATGATTATCTAGTGCTATTCCCTGTTGAGTCCAGAGTTACCTGTTATCATCATCCGGGGTCTGTAGATTGATCTACTAACCTCTGACCTGGATGATGTCATCTCTGAGCGCCGTGCATACCTGCAACGGTCAGCTCGTTTACCTGTAATTTGCTAATGCTAGTTTTTTGCACATTGGCTGAATATTTTTTCTGATTCTGAGGTTGTGGACAAACCATAGCAGTAGCAAATTACAAGTAAACAACCAGACCATCGCGGGTACGTGCGGCGCTCTTAGATGACATCATCCAGTTCAGAGGTTAGTAGATCAATCTACAGACCCCGAATGATGATAACAGGTAACTCTGGACTCAATGGGGAATAGCACTAGCGTATCATAACAAAATATTCGTGAAATGAACAAGTTTCGTGGCAGATAATGTGTTATTTAGAGGCTGTGTTTCGGTGCCCCATTCACTTCCATTATATGAATATACAAGGATCTAAATATCTTCCGACTGACTACAAACGACACAAAAGTTATATGGGTGAGTAAATAATCGTATTTTATGCCAGAAATAAGGTCCAGGTTGTAAGAAAAGTTATCATCCGGATTGGTTAAAGGTCTGAATCCCTCATAAATAATTAATTTAACGCCACGGATTCAAACGCCACACTCAACCCAACACTAAGAGCTAAAACACAGCTGTGCAAACGGCAACGGTGGAAGTCAGTTAAGATGTGGGCTTGAGCTAGGCAAATAAATAACATAATACCAGGGAGAAATTACAGGATGTAAAGACATTATTTTCAGTGTTTGCACATCTGATTCAATTTGAAGGAACTGATGGTTTGGATTTGGACGAAGGGGGCCCGCGTTACCTTGGGCTTGAGCAGGTCTAGTCGGCTCTGGACTCGGTTCTTGAGGGGTTCTGGAGAACATCCAGCAGACACTTCGGGGGATCTGGGGAGAGAGAGGCGCAATGAGAGGCGAAGAGGTTTATAAATTAGGAGAGCTAGAAGGTTACGTGGTCAAACTAAATCAGCTGTTTCGTTAAACGCCGTTCCCTTTTTCTTGCCAAACGTGTAAAAGATGTTTTCACTAGAATCGGCCGTCCAGCGTCGTCCACCTTCAAGATGCCGTATCCCCCTCAAACACAACCAGTGGCCATTATTTTATATATTATTTTTATTTCAGATGTTGGACCAGGAAAATTGTTCCATTGTGATGATGTGGGAGGATTTTCCTCTATACGGTTTCAGCGGAGTCCCACATTGGTCTAATCACTGCTTCAGGGGTTTTCCCACTCTCACTGAAATCTAATTCACAGCTCAGATTTTCACTCTTCTGCCACTTGTGACTCCAAAAAACAAAGAGTTTAAATTAAGACCCGCCAGACTTCTGCTGGAAAACTGCAGCACATCGCAGAAAAACAAAATAAAATTACCATACATGGAGTCTTTACCAATAGATGTGTCTCCAATGAATGGTTTAGCCTTTTAGAGAATATTGGTAGATGGCATTGGCTCCTAAAACCCAATGTGAAGTCTTAATACGTTTAGTTTTATAACAACACTAACGCAGCATTGGTAAAAAAAACATTCATTTATGTCTCAGACTGAGTTGTAATGAGTTTAGTGATGGTTCCACTTTTAATACTCAATCATTTTATTGTTTTTATTGTAAATATTTTGTGTATACATCTCATTATAGATTATATTTGGCAATGCTGAGTGCCTGCACATTGGAATATTAGCTTTTCCTCCATCCACCCATCCATCCATGATCAGCTACACTTAGCATTATTGCTAATTAGCAAATATTAGCATGCTATACGGTCTTCTATTGGATAAGTGCTATCAGAGGCTATGCAGAGAGGCAGCAGCTCGCTTTGGATGAAGAGAAATGATCCCATTTGGGTTTGATGAGATGTCAGACATGAGGAGAAGCAGAGGAGGACCACCCCATCATAGCTGAGCCAACCCTGAGGTGTCCTGGGCCTCTTTCATCAATGAAACGCCAATGAAGGAGGGTACCACCTGATGAAACCAATGAAACGATTGCCCCTCGTTCAAGATACAAGACACCAAGCTACCCAGAGCCCCTGTTTCATACCCCCGTGATACGCCATGTGTACAAAATCATCACCCAAGTGTTATTCTTGTGGAGTGTAACATCAAGTCCTATGAGCTCAATGTATTAGATAACTGATGGATGGATGGACACCATTTCACTGTGGATTATAAAAATTGTTGCACCACCAGCAACCAACCTGAACAGCATGAGGACGCTGGTCCCCTCGTCTCCACTGAGGACGGGCTGGTCCTCAGACAGCAGGTCCGCCTTGTTTGGACACGGAGGAGTCAGGGCCTCTTCATCCAGCAGCGCCATCAGCACCTTCACCGTGTCCCGGCCCCCGAACGCCGTGGCATGATTGACCGTGTAAACCTTCGGCTTTAGAGGAAGACAACCTTGATCAGAGCTTGAACGTTTCTAGAGGGGTACAAAAAAAAAAAACTGTGGCAGGAGGGCAGGTTACCCTGGCGGGGCTTATCCCCGTCACGCTTCCGTTAGCCGTCTGCTTCTGGATCTGGTGGAGCTGGCAGATCCTCTCCTTCAGCTCCTTCGTCGCCTCGTCAGCTGCAGCGTACACCGGGTCTCCACTGCTGCGTCCCTTCACCAGCGCCGCCCTGATGGCCGCCACCAGCCTGGCTCCACATACGCTGAGAATTCAACATAATGGAGGTAACTAACAGTGGCTGGAAGAGCTGTATTGTACTATGAGTTTATAAAAAATAATAAAATAAAAAGGGATCTGCATTTGTTTTGGAAAGGAGCAGACTCTCCTGAAACACACATACAGGTTTTCATCTGGATGGAATTAATAGCGTTCAGGGGTTCAGCCAATATTTGCCAACATGAATAACTCTCTCCTAAAAGTGAAAACCCAGAAAAGCCTGAAGTTCTTCAAGAGATATACGGCAGCTTCACTTTCAATTAGTCCGAGGCTGACTTTAAGGGCTCGCGGTAATTGTTTCAGCGCTAACGTCCAGTCGAGCTTTATTTCACTGTAACGCAGCTCTGCCAATCTTAACAGTTATGAATCGGAAAATATGCTCCAAAATCCACGTTAAAAGTCGCCCCGGGCGCTGTCGCAGCACCCGCCGGGGGCTTTCGTCGACGTTAAACGCTAAATACGTTTGTCCAGAAAACAGTCAAGTGCACTAAAGCAGAAAAGAGCGCGGTAAGGTGGAGGGACGGCGGTCCAACCCTGACCCGGCTCCGATGTGAGCGAGCGGGGCTCAGTAACAGAATCATTTGGGAAAACAGATGTTCGCTGAAGAAGGGGCCCTGAACTCGCCACAGAAGGTGTTTGTATGAGGAAATACAGTACTCCGCTGAGAGCGCAAAGGCACTGCCTGTTGAAAGACACATGCTGGCCGAGTTCATCAGTGTCTCATCAGACGGGAGCTCTCTCATCAGCCTGCAAGAACCGAAAACCCTCAGAAGAGCAGCGAGAGTTGAACGCTGCACAAACATCACAATGTGTTGCAACGGCTCGAGCCGGGCGAAGCTAACGCTACAAAGGGGCGCCTTCAGCAGCTTCCACCTCAAAGCTGCCATGATTGAACGGCCAAATCATTTCTGATTGCCGCTTTTTTTTTTTTTTTTTTTTTTGTTGTGGTGCCAAAGGCTTTTCACGTCCAAAATAATCTGTAATGGTATGGAGAATGATCTGGGGAGGGTTTGATGATAGTTCATCAAAGGGAACCCAACGAGGGAACAAGTTATTTAACAAAGGCGGGCTTTGATGTAGCAAAGATGAACATGCTTTAGCAATCCAAATGGTATCATTAGGGAGCTTAGATGGGAGTCATTACAGGGATTTGAAGGAGATCAGCTGCAGTGGGACAGGTGGATTTTATGATCACAGGTGTAATTTAGGCGCCGGGCTGATACAGCGGGAAGAAAGTAGGCAGCACGAAGAGGACAGATCATAAATCATAAATCAGCTCGGTGTGACTTCTCTAGGAGTCGTAATTCTCAACATTTCTGCATGAAGACGAATCATGAGCGGATTTTGTTTCCCATGTCCTCAAATCCCTGATTTTTAAAATAAAACAGGACACTGAATGTCTCGTTATATTGATTTGAAACACCGGACTCCTTTTACAACTCACTGCTATGTAATATTGGGTCATTTTCCCTGCACAAGTATGTATTAAACTGAATCTATTTACCAGAAACTATTCAGTCCAACATTTATTCTTAGTTCAGTCCCATCAACTGAGGCAGAACCTCAAACCCGACAGTAAGACAAGGGGAAGCCCGGATCAGGGCTGGGATGCTTACCTTGGGTCAGGAACCTCCCCCAGTATTTCTTCCAGGTTGTCCACAAACTGGACAAAGTCCGACAGGCCCTTGACGTGTTTCCTCAGCGGGTCGGTCTCAGCCGGAGCGTAGCCCTTCCCTCCGAGCTGGATGGCCCTGACGAAGGACATGACGGCCTGCAAGCGGCAAGAAAAGCTCTAAATGTTGCAGCCTCCTTAAAAGGTTCACTGCACTTTCTGAGTCAGTGCGTTAATAAAGCACATAATGAGTCGTTTGTTTACCAAAAAGAGCGAGGTGTTGCTTTCGTGTGCGGCGTGCTTGACGTCCGTGAACGCCTGTCGACCCAGAGCGCGGCTTGGGACGTCGAGGGTCAGCGCCAAGGCCATGTCGTTCTTGGAGTTTACCAGCAAACTCAGATAGGAGCAGAAAACCCTTCTCACCGCCACTTTAACCTATTTACAAAAAAAAAAAAAAAAAACCACATTATTAAATTGTGTTTATGTCATTTGATAAATTCTGTTTTGGGCTCGGGGTGCAACAGCTTCCTCCTGCCGTGCAAAGACGTGCTGGTTAGGTTCATTTGTGATTCTAAATTGGTGTTAGCCCTGAGAAAGACTAGAGACCGGTCCAGGGTGTACCCCGCACCCCTGTGACCCTCCAGAGGACAAGCAGTTACAGAAAATGAATGACATCAGAGCTACTACAGCGCCTGCTAGCTTAGCACAGGCTAGTTTTATTTTCTTTTTTTCTGCACAAAAAGCACAGTGTAAAAACAATTAACTGTAACGTGAAGGGATGTGTGATGGATTAATTCTCCAGGAAGAAATGGCAAATTGTTGATTTGTATTTTTATGTGGATTAAAAACAAGATATGGACAGTCAAGGAGTATTTTGTTAAATTTAACCAATAACTAACGAGGGCATTTTGGTCCAGGATGTGCGCAGGGCGTGAGCAGTAACCACCACAACAGACAGTTTGTTCTACTGCCGGAGTCAAACCACTAAAAACAGCAGCTGGCAGCCGCTGGTAAACTCTCCATTGCTGGTAATGCTGCAGCAAGCCTTCTCTAGAACTTGTAAAGTGACATAAGAGAGTTGGAAAGAAGACGGTTACAGAAGCTCTCGTCCAGCCCCACATCGTGTCACATTTTAAACATCCGCCTGGTAAGTGAATTAGGTCACACTGCACTCTTAAAGTTCCTGTCAATAAGAGCAGGAGAAAAGCACATTTCATGCTACGAAAACAACTTCAAACGAGGTTAAAGGGCAGAAAAGACATGGAGGAACTTGTGGGGAACAGGTTGCACCTATTATTAGTGCACAAACACAGGGTCAGGACTACCTGTGAGCTGCAGGGTCTGCCTCTACCAGACGGTGTTGATGGGACCGACGTGTCTGGCAACTCTGGGAACTCCATGTTCCCAGATAAGAAGTCAAACAGCTGGATCTTGGCAAAAGAAAATAAATAAATAAATATTAGAAGGACAAATTTATTGCGCTCTTATTGGGCTTATCTCTAACTCCGTAGCCAGTCTGATCATCTGTAATCAACATCATTAGTTGCTAGCTCACCGGGCTCAAAGGCTCCTCTGGATCAGAGTCTAGTCTCAGCTGTTTGTACATGGCGAGGATATCAACCAGGTCCACGGTGTTGGAGCGTTTCAGGAAGCACTCGTACGCCTCCCGGATGAGGTCATAGTTCTCCAAGCGTGCAGAGTTGGCGGGTGGCAGGTGAAGTTTGTCTAACAATAAGTGCTTCCAGGCCATCAGGGCATCACTCAGGGCCACTTTGAAGTCTCCGCCGCGCTGTCACAGGGAAGAGAGAAAACAGTGAAAGCAATTACTAACGGCCTGGAACCAATCAGCTCAAAGGCAGAAAGCCATCCAAAAATAAGCCATGAGCGGTCTCAGCCGGAAACCTGTGGTAATGTCATCAGTTATAGACGTGATGACGGTCGGTCTGATGGTTCAATTGAGCTATGTCATGATGATGATGATGATGATGATGATGATGATGATGATGTGAACCGGGCTCTCTTCTGGGCCTCTGATAACTGCTGCAGCAGATCAGAGAATATTCTCCCATCTCTTATTCCTCTTTCATTTCATTATTTTAAGGCGTATCGACTGATCCTTGTCACGGCTTTGCATTCCCTATGATATTTCTGTTTTATTATGAGGAATCTGCTGCTCCTTGAGGGACAAAGTACAAGCATTATAAAATAAGCAGTTCACCTGTTTGTTCACTTCTGCCACAGCCAGCTGCAGCGCCATCAGCATCCCGTCCGCTCCCTGAACGGTGGTCCTCTCAGACTGTAAAACCCTGTGGCACTCTCTCCTGAAGGTCTTCACCAGCAGCTTGAGACGGTCTCCAAACGCCTCCATTATGCCCCCAAAAAACGTAGACTCACGCAAAACCTGTTTAAAATGTGGCAGCCTTAAAACAAATAAAGACATGTGTGGAATTAAACTTCAGCATTTGTTGATTTGCATAATTAAAGTCACTGCAGGAAGTAAAAAAATAAATAAATTACTTTACAGGATCAGCAGGCCTGTATGTCAGCCTGAGTGGCAAACCTACTGAATAAATTCGTTTTTTTTCTCCAAAATCACACTAGTGTTCACATAAATAATAGTCTGCTTAGATCAAACTAAAAAAATAATTTAAAAATGTGCAGATTGAACAGTTCAAACCTCTAAAATTGCTCCTGTCTCCCGAGGACCCACGTCTACAACAACAACCGATCTGTTTTGAATTTTTAAATGGCGATGACGTCCGCTGCCTTATAGCCAATCACCTCGCAGCAAAATGCAGCGGGCCTATCCGATAAACTTATTATTTTTCGGTACATTTAACATGAAAACCCCACAACATATCGACAGATGTAGTTATATACCTTCTTAACATTAATTTTTAATTAGGTGATCTTTTGTCGTGAATCAATTTTGACGTTTATAAGTTACGTTACTTTAAATCTCCCCCTTGACGTTTCCACTCAATGGTACATTCCGTGTCGTACCCGGAAGAACACTAAAAACTCGTCTAAGGCGCGCAGCATTTGATTCAGCGAATTCATTGACAGTAAGGTACTAAAGTATATCAGTAATTACGCCTTTCTGAATCGGAATGGGCTCCCACCACAAAGGGAGAGTTATTACATTGCCAACTTGAAGGTTAAATATTAAAACGGGCGATATAAACTTGTTTGGCTAACTGCTATCTAGCGGTGCTCTCATGTTTGAGTCAGGCAGGCAGGACCCACGTTGTAGCTCTGTCCCAGGTGACATTTGACAGTTGTGTGGTTGTTTTAGAACTGTGGATGTGACGTTAGCTCACATAACATAACATAAGCATTACAGGTCGCTGCTCTTGTGTAGTACTAGCGAGTCTATTGAAGCTAATTGAGTATTCAATTCGGCATCAGTATTTTAGTAGAATGTGAATTTCTTTGTGTTTATGTCCAACACAATTCAAGTACAATACTTTTTTTGTGTATTTAATGATTGCCGAATTGAGCATTGACGCGTTTAGTTAATTAAAAATATCCTCAATGTGCCTTAGTAACTGTGTGTGTGTTTATAACTGCAAGGATATGCAAAACATGCAAATATCTGAATGAGGTTTGGTTTAAAGGCTCTCTTAAAGCATCCGACTAAAAAAAACAATGCGGCACTTTGCTTGTTGGAGTGTCTGATTTAGCTGTTATGCATTTTGTAGACCATACAGAAAGGTAGAGATGTAATTCAGGCCAATTTTAAAGGTCAAGCTCAAATAAATGATGTTTCTTCCTAAAACATTTGACTAAGTTTTTGTCTATTCTTAGGTTTTCTTGCAGAAGCCCTGATCCAAAGCCAGCTTTACCAGCACACACACAACATGCAGGAGGACGCTAGCCGCAGTCCCTCGTACACAGTCTCATGTGAGGACTACGTCCATGTGGTGGAGTTCAGTCCCTTCAGCTCCGGTACCCCTTCCTCTCTCCTGGCCTACGGTGGAAACCAGTACGTCGTAGTGGGCACCTGCCTCTTCCAGGTGAGACACGCAGCCTGTTTGTGTTCA
This sequence comes from Planiliza haematocheilus, assembly GCA_005024645.1. Classification (NCBI taxonomy): domain Eukaryota; kingdom Metazoa; phylum Chordata; class Actinopteri; order Mugiliformes; family Mugilidae; genus Planiliza; species Planiliza haematocheilus. The sequence continues at coordinate 421,695 of SRSE01000244.1, read as the reverse complement.
GTGCGTTCCTTCTTTTCCTGACGATTAACCCGCTCCCGCAGGAGGAGGACGTGGACGTCGATGGGGTCGAGTTCAACGTTCTTCGAGCTTTTCAACACGGGCTGCGCGTCGATGCTCTCGCCTGGAGCCCCGAGTCTCGGCTGGACAGGATACCAACAATCAGGTACTCTTCTCACCTTTCCCCTGCTTGTATTATGTATGATGCCTGGTAGCGAGGCGCTACCATCTAATAAAATACAAGAAAAAACCCCCCCAATAGAAATCATAAAATAGGCCACACAGGGTACATATACCGCGGTGTCAGGCAGGGAGAAAATAACATCCATGTGTAAGAGTCCATTTGGTTTGTTTTTGCTCTAAGATTAACCGCAAGAGCACTTGAGCTGCTCATGTGCTCCTCTGTTGTTGCACAAGGCCAAACATTTTGCTTGGAAGTGTCTTATTAGGGCTGAAAGTTGGCTGTTTAAAGTAGGGAGCCATTTCATTTATAACCTCTGTATATTTTTATTTGTCTCTGGTCCTGGATGCCCCGCTTTTCACTTGGCAGCTAGCGTCTAGCCATTTGCGGGCTCCCACTAAGAAAAATCAAATTAATCAACGCTTTCCATGTTTTTCATTCAGACGATTCATTCATTAATGAGAAAGTAAAGGTTACGGGATTATCGCGGTGATTCATTATCAGTCTCGAGCGGTGGTTTTATGTCTCGTTGGCTCCCCGGGAGTCACGACAATAAATTGTCAAAACGCGTGTTTGCTTTGGACGATCATAAAGCGCGTGCAGTCTAATTCTGCTGAGCTTTAAAACTGTCACATGAGTTACTACGTGTGCAACTAGAGCCTCGGAGCCCAGACACATCCAGGAAGTACATCAAGGAACTACTGGCAGCGTGGGCTGACTGTGACGTTGCCTGCGTCTAGACAGAAAAGTGGCACTTGGACACATTGCTCATACTACAGCCAGCAGTGGAAGGAAATACGTCTTTATACCAGCAGGTGGCGGTAGTTTGTATTTGTCATTCGAAAGGGGAAACAGGAAGTGCTGCTCTTAGTCTACGGTTTATTCGTTCTAGACGGAAATATTTGTGGATTTGAGTCGTTCAGATTCAACGACAAATCTTCTAAAAAGCTTCTGGGGTCCGACTAGTGCCAACAATGCGGGACTTGACGCCAAATACATGGGAAAGAGAAGCGTACTGACACCAGCTGTGTTCACGGCGTCTCCAAACACGATTCGTTAATTGACTTAATGACTTATTTCATTAATAAAACCAACCACGTTTGATAGAAGTCCGCGGTGTGTGTGGTGGGGCGTCTGCAGCTCTTATTATACGTGAAGTCATGAGACTCTTGAACAGGATTAGAAAGGTGTCAAGGCTTCACTTCCACATCCCCGACGTCCACGTCTGTCAACAGAGCGGGATAATTATTCAAAACACTCTCCTCGTGACCAGAACAAGAGGCAGTTGTATAGAAAGCACAGCAGCCACGCTGTGCGAAAGTAGTCATCGCCGCCTCGTACTGTCACACTGCAGCTGCCAGGATGTGAGCCAAGTTGTTTCAGGTGGCTCTGGACAGGCGGGAAGTAGCCTAACTGTAGATTGTTAGAAAGCAAGGGTTTCCGCCTAATTGAAGCGGCGGATTGGAAGGTTCCGCGGTCCCTCCGGCAGTGTTTAGGCTTTCTGTAATTGAAAAGGAAAGGCAGCGATAATTCCTGGCCTTCTGCGGTTTACTCCACAGGACCCTCGAGCCAGCTCTGTGACGTGCACACATGTTATTGCGCTGATGACTACCCACTCGGGTTCCATCCCTCCCTTCGGTCTGCACGTAGCAGCGCCTTCCAGGAAAAGTGCAACGTTCTCACGGGCTAACCTCAAGCGGAGGCCCAGGCAGAGCGGGAGAGATGAGGGGAGGAGAAGGGGCTCGAGCTGCAGCGCTGCCACCACAGCAGCACGTAATGAGAACGAGACTGAAGACCGTGCACACTTTTCAGCCTTAGATGGCACCGAGTAGATAAAGTGGACAACGTGCTGAACAACAGAACTATACCAATCAGGCATAACATTATAACCACCTTCCAAATATTGTGCAGGTCTCAAAAACAGTTGTGGCTCATCAGAGAATGGACATGGGTCTTCTGAGGGTGTCCTGGTGTTAGTGGGGGGGGCTTTGAGGGAAGAGGCCTCTGTGGATCATCCCACAAATACTTGATCAGTTTGGGATCTAGTGAATTTGGAGGCCAGGTCAACACCTTGAGATGTTCTTCGTGTTTTTTTTTGTTTGTTTTTTATAGGGATGCACCAAAAAATTTTGAAGTGTTTTTGTGGCTGCATCTTGCTGCGGATGATGCTGGACATCAAGGAGTGTCATTGCTATGGGGTGGGGGTGCCTGGTCTGGTCTAGGTGGGTGCTACATGTCTAAGGCCTCGTCCACACGTACCAAAACGATCTTTTCCCCCTCCGTTTTCTTGCTGTTTTCCCCGTCCACACGAAAACTAAAAAGCAGCGTTTGCTAATTTTTCCACCCTGGGACCAGGTTTCAGAAAAGTGCGTTTTAGGGCAATGTGTTTACAGGATTCGTGTTTTTGTGTACTCAGCTGCACCAGGAGGATAGAAATGCTAACTCAGCTAAGTCCCTCTCTGGTTTTCCAACCATTTACACGACTATGGGCCCGTCCACACAGAAACGGGTTTTGGTTTAAACCCAGATGTTTTGCATCATTTTGGCCGATCGTCCACACGTATCCTGTAAACACATTGCCCTTAAACGCACTTTTCTGAAACCTTGTCCCAGGGTGGAAAAATTTGAAAACGCAGCTCTTGAGTTTTTGTGTGGACAGCGAAAACGGAGAGAATCGCAAATGATGAGGTCATGGCCACACCCCTGGAGCAGCTTTCCACCTCTTATATCCCGCGAGACGTCTCATAACAACATCAACAACAATGGTGGACTACATGCTCGTGTTCCTGCTGGAGAAGATATTGAGCCTATTATGGTTACTAGGGCTAAATATAATTTCTCCTTGAGTTTGGTTTCTTCTAAAGCCGATTTGTAAACAGCTCAAGCTTTATGCGCATGCTCCGCCTCTTCCTCTCCATTTTTCGCGAATTTATGAAACTCAAACAGCGCCACCTATAGGCCTGGAGTATGAAGTTTTTGAGTCGTGCTGAGACGGATCCGTGTGGACGCAGATATTCTTGAAACGATGGCAGGGAAAACAGAGGGGGAAAAGGTTTTTGTACATGTGGACGAGGCTTGGTTTGGTGGTACTAGCATTCTTTACGCTTATGTTTCACCAAAAAACATATAATTGGCGTTTAAAGGCTCATTTTTTCCATCTGTAATGCTAAGCTAAGCTAACTGGCTCCACGTTCTCATGTAAACCTGCAAGAACACGACAAACTACTCTTTTGCATATTGCAACTTTACAGCTAGTTTGACTTTATTTTGTAATAAACCCGAGTCTCTGTGGAGCTGACACGAGAGCAGAAGACAGGGTGAGTTATTGTCTCGCTCATCCGTCACAAAGAATTCTTTAAAACAATTTGTTGGCACTGAAATCCGGTGGAGTTTCCCTTTCATATCAAACGCATCAACGACGAAGACAAGAGGAACCAGAACACGCTCCTTGCTTTGCAACAAACACTAATTTGTATGGTGATAGGGCCCATCCTAAAATAATCTAATCTGCTGTAGCAGTAAAACCCTGAAGCATGTTCTGGGTGTTTGTAGTGACACCATGCCAAATCCGTCTGCGACTGAAAATGTGTGAACCGCTGTCTGTTTATTCTAGTGATATGTGTGTGTTTTTCTTGTCATAAGTGAGTTAGTGTAATTGTGTGAATAATTGCAGGCGCTGGTGTATACCGGGGCTGATTAGAGGGGAAAGTCCTCTGCCCGGCCCTGCGCAGGTTTTTCGAACAGAGACCTGCGTAAATGGCGTGAGGATTCTTGTTTTTCTCCGTGTTTATCTTAGCTTGCAATTAGAATCTCCCTGGCAGCGCTTCCACTGATCGCCGTCCAAGTTTCTACCACACACCGACACCCTCCTCCAGAGGTGTCAGTCTAGGCAGCTGCAGGCATGTACGCAGAAAGAGATGTCGTCTGTCATTGGGTGCGCGCAGTCTGACTCTGTTTTGATGTTCTGCCTTTGTTTATTTTCATATTCTCCCGTTCTTTTCCTCTTCCTCTCCCTTTGCAGATTGTGCACCGCTGCAGCTGACAGAAAGCTACGCTTGCTGACTTCTGATCTCCAGGATAGGCATGAAGTCAAGGTAGTGCAACATCTGGAGCACATTGGCCAGAGCTGCTCTTGTCATTTGGCATCAGCTTTCTCTACTTAGCGCTGACTTTTGGTACTTAGTGATACAGGAAATGTAGCCGCACACACTGAAAGCGAAGCTGCAGCCGGTGTGCAGTAGTAAAGCAAGGTTTGCTGCGAAACATTCCTTTAACAGTTTATTGTTTGTGTTATTTTTACTTATTGTTTTTCCACCCTGTTTCCTAGGTGATGGAGGGCCACACCAGCTACATTAACCATTTGGTGTTTGAGCCCACGGAGGGGAAACAAATTGCTTCCGTCAGTGATGACCACACTTGCAGGTCCAAGTCATTTTATTTCCATATGTGTGTGTGTGTGTGTGTGTGTTCCCAGCTTCTGATTTTCAGTTCTGTTCTCTGTTAATGGTGCAGAAAGTCCTGACAGTGTTTCCACAGTGAAACATGACGCTAAGCACAACATGCTCCAGTGTGACTGTGCGTAAGCACAGAGCTGCTTTGTAGCTTTTCTAGTTAATTGGTTAAATATGGAAATCCAATTAGCTCCAGAAAGATTTTCCTCTCCAAGGGGGGGCATGTGACAAGGTCCCCAAATTTTCCTTTTCAATTAAGGCTACAAGAGGGAAAAAGTGTGTCAGTAGCGGGGGTCAAAGCGGGGGCAGCCCCCAGTTCTGCTGCAACACGCAACTCTCGGCTTTACTTTTTATTTTGGACATTTAGCTGTTTAGTTCTTTCGCTCGTTTAGTCACATGCATTCAGCTGGCTCCCATTAATGCTTTAAATATTCAGATGTTACTGCTGTTGTGACCTTTTGCATTGGCTTCAACTTTACTGTCTATCATAGTTAAGGTACATACACAACAAAATGCATCCAATGTGCAGACCGCAGCGGGTGCTAAATTAAATCAATGCTAATAATGCTAAAATACATTTTTAGTGTTTATTTGTTTGTCTCCTTGATGTGTCTCTACAACTGGAATGATGTCATACGGTTATGGTGTCATAAACATCCCACACAGCTCTCTGCACACCTGGAGTCAAAAGCAGACAACAAGACTCTCTTAGAACCAGGTTGAACATTTGAACCAAGTGTTTAAAGGAGCAAATGCTAAGGATCCAACTGCAACAACCACTGGATGTGACAAAACAACAAGAGGCTCCAGTCTGATGGAGATAGAGTAGCTTAATTTCCAGCTCCAAAGTGCAAAGGAGGACAGTTTCTTCCAGAAGCAAAAGGTCTCAAAGCTCAAGCTGGAGTCAGAGGGGAAGGGAAAACAACACTCTCTGGAAGCAAGTAGAATATTTAACCATTGAGGTCCAAAGAGGCGTAACCTGTGCAAAGGAGCAGGACAGTTTGTTATGTAAAGAGAGAGACAAGTGTTTACAGGTGCAAACACTGAGGATCAAACAGCTGGAACAGGGAAAACAGGAGTTGACTCATGAGAAAAGTTAAGATCAGCTGCTCAGGAGTCAAAAGTTTCATACCAAGAAATCCGCCACAGGTATGAAACTGAACTGTAAGTGTAACTGGAAGTGAAGCAGAAGAAATGCCATCCTTCAGCAGTAAGCTCAGCCTCATTTTGAAAGTGAAACGGAGCGCCAGATGCTGAATGTTGAGCAGAACGTCATCCAGGAGGACTTGGAGCGGGAGACTGACCTCCTTTAAGGGGCTTCTCGGAGGGACAGATGTCCTCCTGTGAACACTCTCAGGACAGAGCTCAGGAAACTCCATGAATGAACCAGAGGAGGAGGAGGAAGAAGAAGAACAGGAGAAGGTTGTGGAAGAAGAAGAAGAAGAAGTAGAAGAGGTGGTGGTGGAGGAGGAATCCATTTCAAAGACACCTGAAGTCATGGATGAGATCCAGGTTTCTGAGGAGAAGGCTCCAAATCACAAGACCAGCTTTTCCGTCTCTCTGGAAACGAGCAAGACCAAAGAAGAAGTAAAAGGACATTGATAATTAGGACGGAACATCTTAGAATCACAACAAAACACTGAGAAAGAACCGTTCTACCTGCAAAGTTAATGATAATAATGAATTTGATTTGGGAAACTTCCTAAATCTGTCAGGGCAGCAAACTCGTTCCCTGACTTTTTACTTAAAACGATCCATTGTTGTTTTAATTAAGAGGCTAGGCAATAATTTATCCATAATTCTGTGTGCAACCATGACCTGCAGCTCCTCATCCAGCAGCTCACTGTGGCCGCTCCTTGATTTCTAAAATCAAGACTGCCCTTTTTAACTGTACAAGTAGAAACCAAAACATAGAGGAAAATAGTTCTACCTGCGTAGTTAATAGAAAAATAAAGAGCAGTTCACCTGGCTGAGAAGTTGGCGATGGACTTCCTGCAGCTCCTTATCCAGCAGCTCACTGTGGCTTCAACCGTCCAAACAAATCGATTTTTTGAACGTACTTCTGTAATTGTCGTAATTTCTTCAAATATCTAACCAATCTAACCCTAAACTGTCTAATCAAAGGTCGAGAGACTGTTTTAAAATGTAAATAATCAACTTCCTAGCATAATTGCAGTTAATTCGGCTTCTTAGCTAATCCTATAATCAGCAAATTTTTGTGCTGTAGTAACAAGACGACTTATTTAAATCACGATCATTCAAATAAGACAACTTTTCATACATTTCTTTCTCATCTTCGCTCGTTAAAGGTTTGTTTAATGAGATTCTGAATCACTTGCAAATCTGAAAATTTAACTAAAATATATCCCTCGGTATTTACAGTATTTATTTTTGGGATTTCTCGCAATTTCCCAAACTTTTTTTCCAAATACTCCAAACTAATGACATTAAACCTATAGCCTAATCATAAACGCTATAAGCATCTTCAAGTCTTTTACATTTGTCTTTACAAAACACTTTGACAGTCGTCATGATCGTCCTGTTCAACCACAGCTGAGATCCGAGTAGAACAAGTCTCTGCTCCCATCCACTCTCCTCCTCCTCCTCCTCCTCCCCTCCTCCTCCCCTCCCTCCGCTGACCAGCCAGAGAAAACAGGAGTGCGCTCCATCTGCTGAAAGATTTAAATTCTGTCATGTTGAGAAAATATGGGACGCGGGAGGAAGACAGAGGCGGAACAGGGGATAGATCAAGTTAACAGGAGTGGACCTTCCAGTCAGCCCACACAAACTGGGCCTTGACATAAGAGGAGGAAAGTGGTCCTGCAGAAAGGGAGGGAGGTTTATGTCTGCATGTACAGGCTCATGACCTCTCCGCCACTCTTGTTAGGTTTGGCAGGAGCGCTTCTACTATAAGTTTGCTTAGTTTGGTCATCGCTGTCCCCTGCAGTTGTGGGACCCCCGTCTGTTGCCAGCTTTGCAACCTGACGCTGCAGTATCTAGGCGGGGAACCACTTCCTCGGGGGAGTTCGTTTCATGTACTCTAAACAGCTCGCAGTAGATGGAGTAGGGTGGAGTTTGTGGGGAAATGTGCCACCTAGAGATCAGAGGGGCACACTGCAGCGTCTTGAGAGGGATTTGGGGTTGACTGAGTTCACTTCTGACCTCGGGATAACGCACACCTGCTGCTTATGCATTATGTATATGCTTTAAACCATGTTGTCCTGTTCTTAGTGATAATCCGTTTGTTCTTCTCAGTTGCTTACGTTGTGGGAGCGAAACAAATAACTGCGGTATGATATCATCGTCCATGCTTTCAGCCCGTCGTCTGTTTGAGTGGTTCTGGGCTGATGTGCCTCGACAGCCCTGTCAGATTAACTCAAGCATCCTCCATGTTCTGAATGGATTATAAACTGCGCCTTAATAAACACTTTCTACGATATGCACAGTTGAATTTGTGCATGTTTAGTAATAATCAGTGCAAAATCAGTGCCAACCAATTAAATGTACCATTTAGCACTTCAAACTGCCTTTTTCAATGTTTTGTCCTTCAAAATATAAATATCCAAATCCAGTTTATCCATGAATTTTGGCTTTACTCATTACTTGTGCTCGTCTGTTTACGTTAACCCAAACTTTTTTGGTGCCGTACTTTTGGCTTGATCTAAAAACAGAGCTGTTGCAAAACCAACTGGACTTGTTTGGGTTTTTTTTAAAGACGTTTCACCACTCATCCAAGTGCCGTTTTGAGTTCTTAAACTATTATCCTCTATTTCAACCATTACTAGTTGTTCACTTACGAGACAAAAGGCAAGAATTGGGGGTAGAACATTTTGGGGATGGAGATTAAGACTGTGTTGTAGGAGACTGACCGTCTGTCCAGGTTAAATCTTCATTTACTAATTGAGTCTGTAGAGTTTTTGGCTCATTAATGGGTTGTTGGAGAACCATTAATCATGGAAAATGAACATTCAGCATAGGTTAATCTGAATCCTTGAATTGCTGGTGAGCATTAGGTTGTTAGCAGACTCTACTCATGTGAGTTTCAAGTGGGCATCACCTACAGATTTCTAATGAATACCTAAACACTCTTACTAGGCATTTAGAACTAAATAAACCACCTGGATTAATGGTAAAACATATTTAGACAGGTGCAGGTATGCTAATGGTTTTCTCTTTACTTTTAATTTGGCTTTGTGTCCATTAGTTTTTGGCACCGACGAGACCAAAGTCATTAGTCATTTAGAACTAAAGAAACCACTTGGATTAATGGTGCAGTTGTCTTGTCCTTTTAGACAAATCACAACTGAGAATCTTCACAAACACTACTGGTTGTCTCTTTACTTTTAATTTGGTTTTGTGTCCATTAGTTTTTGGCACCGACCAGACCAAAGGCAAGAATTGGGCGTAAAACATTTTGGGGACAGAGGTTAAGGCGGTGTTGTAAGAGCCTGTCCGTCAGTCCAGGTTAAAACTTAATTTACGAGTTGAGTCTGTAGAGTTTTTGGCTATGAGTGGGTTGTTGGAACATACCACATATGTTAATCTGAATCCTCAAATTGCTCGTGAGTATTGGGTTGTTAGCAGACCCTACTTACCTACAGATATTCCTAATGAATACCTAAACTCTCTCACTAGTCATTTAGAACTAAATAAACCACTTGGATTAATGGTAAAACATATTCAAACAAGTGCAGTTTTCTGTCTTACCTTGTCTTTTTAGACAAATCACAACCTGGATAACTGAGAATCTTCACAGACACTACTGGTTATCTATTTACTCTTAATTTGACTTTGTGTCCATTCATTTTTGGCACCGACCAGACCAGAGGCAAGAATTGGGCGTACAATATTTTGGGGACGGAGGTTAAGGCCGTATTGTAGGAGGCTGTCCATCTGTCCAGGTTAAAACTTGTTTTAGCCACAGTTTTTGGCTCATTAATGGGTTCTTAGAGAACCATTAATCAGAGAGAACCATTAATTGCAGGTGAATATTGGGTTGTTATCAGACCCTACTCACCTACAGATATACCTAATGAATACCTAAACTCTCATACTAGTCATTTAGAACTAAAGAAACCACCTGGATTAATGGTAAAACATATTCAAACAAGTGCAGTTTTCTGTCTTACCTTGTCCTTTTAGACAAATCACAACTGTGAATCTTCACCAACACTACTGGTTATCTATTTACTTTTAATTTGACTATGTGTCCATTAGTTTTTGTCATACAATGTCAGCCTCTCTGCATGCTAACCAGGTGCGTTTTTCAAGGGAACTACATAGTTCCCATGCTCTGCTGGTTGTCTACGTTTCCACTGTTGCCTAAAGACCCGTGAAGATTAGGCTTGACTGATCCGAAACGTTCATTGCTGCAAACTCAACCCTCAAAAGTTTCTGTACTTCTGATAAGTACCACCCCTGCCCCCTTGACCAGGGGCCTTTAGGGATTAAGATAAATTCCCGGAACTTAATTTAGACCCTAGTTCCTGCGGTGGAAAGGCGCAAACGCACTCCAAAGGTTCCTTGCGCCTGGGGAAAGTTCCTGCGGTGGAAATGAGGCTTAGTTTTTACATGCTCTGAATCATAATGTGGAGATGATGTTTTATAGCTGACTCAGAGCTCAAATGGTTTCAGTAACTCTCTCAACAGTATGTGATTTTTAAAGATAATGTTAGTGTTTCGAATCTAAATGAAATCTTGAGTAGGTCCAGTTAGGGTAGATGCTGATGCAGACAGGATGACCCCGCGAGGCACTGGGATTGGATTATATTGTTCAACTCTTCCAGTTCTCTCCTTCCAGAGAGTCACCTTCGATTATTTACTCTGCTCTCTACAATAAATCAGATCACACAGTGCTCGCGGCATTTCCCGTTTCCTCCACTTATTGAAAACACTGAGAAACCGTAACACTTTGGCCTCACTTAGATAACACAATACTGGACTTCAGATGTCCTTTTCAACTCTGTTGTACATGGAAGCAGAGTGTTATTGCTTGATGTAGTGTCAAGCAATTACACTGTGTTTTATTAGAGGTGGTCATGCATGTTTTCACATCTCATGTCTTTCACCTCATTCGACAAAGGTTATGTTTTTTCGTGGAGCCGGTGCTCTCCGTTTGAAGGGCGAAGTGGTTGACCACAGTTTGGCTGTTGGTGGTGTAGCATGCAAGTGAGCTCTGCTTGGCTACGGGACGGAAAGAATAGGGTTTAGTTGTTGTTTTCCTGATGTGGTCTGGGGGTTTTCTCCTTTTTTCCCCCCTTCTCAGCCTCACTCATGCTCCACAATGAAGGCTCTGGCTCATTCTGCACATGGGCAAGGAAAAGAAGCTAGAGTTTTGACAGGACTCTGTCCTGCTGCAGGGGATACGAGGCAGGGAAAGTTGAGTGTTTACTGAGGTCTTCATCTGAGACGGGGCATATCCACCCCTACACCACACCACTGAGGACATCAATCTCTCCAACAACACACTTGACATTTAGATGGTCTTTGGAGGTACTTTTTGGGCTTTATTACATGATGTCTTCTGCATGACCTCATCAATCAGCGCCTTCCCATGCTTCACAAGCGTTTGTTTTATATTCCCAGAAACACTTGCAGCCCCCATCTCCACCTTTTCTTCTAGTTCAGGGATCGTTCAGATGTGGTAAACCAGAGATCCACGTCTCAGGAACCGCAGCTCCCTCCGTCCAAGTGATTCATTACATCCGTGGTGTTTCTCAGCTGCTTTTGCTATCATACGTCCTATTTAGCTGTTGGAGCTACCATCATTTTGATCAAGATTGGTCATAATCCCCTACGTGCTTGGCTTTAAGACCCATCTGTTTCACTTGCGTAAAGAATGATGCCGTTCAACTTCTCTCCGCCGATCTTTCTCAGTCCGCAGAAAATGAATGGCAGCGGGCCGCCCACAGCGAAACATTTGCTGTAATGCGAGTGGAGCGTGACGTAGACTCGGGCGAGGGTCCTGTCCTCCCCCCAGTGTTCCCCTGCTATCATTAGCTCCATGTAATGCGAGGCTGGCGTTTTCAGTGTAAGAGGAGTCCAGCAAAAGTTGGTCTGCCTTCACAGCTGAGGGCCTAAATCTGAGAAAAGAACTGGTTTTCCCTGAAAAATCGTGAGGACCCTGTATCTGCCTTACTCACGAATTTGCGGGAGTTGGATAACTTGGGAGCAAACATGAACTTGGATGAAAACATGTCATCAATCAGTGTGTGCCTCGAAGGCCAGTTTTGCACTGAGCTGCAAATGTAGTGAAAACTAGCTTGAAATTTGTAGGAAAAATACCACAACTCAGAACCTTCTTCAAGGAATATGTTGAAGTATGCGAGTGAGGGGCCGTGTGGCGTTCAACCTGCTGGGGTCGAGGCTTTGTGTGTCATGTTTGCGCTTGAACTCCACCTAGAAAAAAAATCCCTTGGGAGTTGAGTTCTGTCAGATGTTATGTAAGCTATCCAGGAGTAGCTCAAAATCCTTTGCTATTTTTAGCAGTGCACTCTAAAACCCCATCTTTGTTGTTAATTAAGAGGTTGTGGATTTTGTTTTGGGATTTTAGGCCAAGAGTGGTTCACATATCAAGCTGAATCAAGCTGTAACATTACTAATTAGAGCTGATTAAAGTCTGCTGTTTTTTTTTTTCTACCTCCTTGACAATAATGAGCCAGCTACATGGGTTTTTGCAATTAATTCTCACAGCACTTGAAAATACAGCGTTTGTTCCAATACACTAAAACCAAAGTATCCCAAACAAGGGTGGTATATTTTATTGGCGTTCATGTTAATCCTCATTGTTGTTTTGAATTCATGTCTGCAGGGTGTGGGACCTGGATGGAAATGAAAGCACTACTCTCAGACTTCGCTCTCCTGGCGTCAGTGTTTGCTGGCACCCAGAGGAAGTCTTTAAGGTAAGAGCTGGACGTTCTAGATATAGGCTTTTATTCTGGGGTCCAGCTGGTGAAGCGTAACTGCTTGAGAGAGCACAATCTGTTACAATTACATGATGCAATAGATCACAGGTGTCAAACTGATCCATGAAAGGGCCGCTGTGGCTGCAGGTTTTCATTCCAACCATGCAGCAGCACACCTGATTTGGCTCAATCAATCAATTGAACTACCTTCACGCAGTCATTTCAAGCGTCTTCATGCTTGATTGGAACCAAAACCTGCCAACCACACCCACTGCATGGGTGCTTCATGGTTGGAGTGAAAAGCTGCAGCCACAGTGGCCCTTTCACGGATCAGTTTGACACCCCTGCAATAGATTCTAGTCCTTACAATGTGTTCACACTAAGAGCGACGAAGGATACCAAGCGTAGGGAGATACATGGTTTTGTTGAGTCACAGTTGTGTTTGCTCAAGCACTCATTGACGCTGTTGGGTTGCTGGGTGGTAACAAAACACCATTTGGTTTATAATCGCCATGTTAATGACAGCTAAGGGTAAATCTTTAATATAAACTAAACTAGATTAGGACTTTTGTGGGAAAATGCCATTTTATTACAACCCGGACCTTATTTCTGGGATAAAATACGATTGTTTACCCCCCCAATGTAACTTTGGTGTCATCTGGAGTCGTTGAGTGACAGGTGGGTGCCCCTCACAGGTGGCTAGTCAGCTATCTTGGGTCAGCTCCACTTGCTGTCTTTACCATTTTTTGAAATTAGCTGAGAGTCAGGCGTTGCCAAGATGGCGGCGTCCGGATTCACCGCGTTGAGCATCAAAACCACAACGGTGAAGCAGGGTTTTCACATCTTTACATTGAGCCTCATGTCATTAAAAGTGAAATTCTATGATTCTCAATACCAGATTTATATTCCAGATACAGCTACGTTAGCCTAAACAAGCTAACAGTAACCGTTTGTGAACTCAGGCGCCGAATATGTCCTTGCACGTAAGTCTCGGTGGACCTTTGTCGTCACTTACAGTCCTTATGTTGTGTCGTCTCCAGTTAATGGTTGCAGAGAAGAAGGGTACAATTCGTTTTTACGACCTGGTCACCCAGCAGGCCATCCTGTCGCTGGACTGCGGGCCGCTCATGTCGGCCGACTGGTGCCTCACCAACACGATTAAAGTCGGCGCCGTGGCGGGCAACGACTGGCTCATCTGGGATATAACTCGCTCCAGGTGAGGGAGTGTTTGCCACGGGTTCTACTTTTTAGTTTGTGATGTTTCATAATCATGTTTTATTTATTTATTTATTTTTTCCTTTCAGCTACCCACAAGAGAAAAGACCAGCACACATAGATAAAGCACGACTGTTCAAGTAAGGCTTTTGGCGTTTGCGCAGAAAAAACACCGCAAAGTACAAGATGAAAGTTTTTAATATTCAAAATAAACGCCGGTCCATTTCAGTTAACTTTTATTTTATTTTTCAGACGATTAATTTGTTTAAAAATGGCAGAAATACAGAACAAAGACATTAAAGTTAACAATTTTCAGACTGTCATCATGTAATGACACTCAGAGGGGCACTGTTCTTTTCCTCAGGTGGTCCCGAGCCAACGAAAACCTCTTCGCCACAACTGGATGTCCCGGAAAGATCAGTAGTCAGTTACTCATCCACCATCTTGGCCACCCGCAGGTCAGTGTGCGCCTCTCGCGGTCCAGATTATTATCTTTTTATCGTTGTGTACAGCTCCAGGCTCACGTCACGCATGCCTCATGTCGTTACAGCCCGTGTTGATCGGATCGGCCACAGTCGGGTCGGGGCTCAGCTGGCACCGGACTCTGCCGCTCTGTGTGGTTGGCGGCGACAGGAAACTTTGCTTTTGGGTGACTGAAATGTAACCCATGTGTGCAGCACTTTCCCCTGGCGGCTAACGAGATCCTCTTTCTGTCTTTTAGTGAACGTTCAATAAAATTTTTTTCTTTTCTGAGTATTTGTATGGAATTTGATGGAAATTGGCTGCGTGCTTGAGCTTTGTTCTTCTTATTTCTGACTACCCCTTCAGGTCATCTGCAGATAAACAGCAGGCTGGTCTGGTCTCTGCGAAGAGCTTGTTTTTCTTCTGAGTTACATCAGTTGTCTGTTATGTCCTGCCAAGGGAGCTGTAGTTCAAAGGAATGCGTCGAGGCATCGGTGCCAACTCTCCACTTCACCAGTCAACGTGATCATCGCACTACAGGTGTTTTCTCTCGCTCTCTGGTTCTCAGTTTTCTTACTATGCATGACAGGCTCTGAATAATATCAAGAGAATATCTTTGGATGGGCCGTTCCATCTGCTGTGGTGTGGAGAAAATCCACAGGAGGGTTAGGATGAGGAAAAACTAGGAGGTCTGGCCTCGCTCCAGCTGTTGGACAAACCCCGGGGGGAGGGAAGGAGGGAGGGAAGGAGGGAGCAGGGGCTTTTAAGAAGTGTAATCATATGAACAGCTTTGGGAAGCTATGGAAGCACGAGGCCATTTCAGGTCATCCCCAGCTCCGTGGCATGCGAACTGAGCGGCTAGCGAGGATGCGGGGAGGCGGGGGTGGGGGTGAGAAGGAAGAGATGCGCATCACCTTACCTTGGTGAATGATTATCGGCGCTGCACAGACCAAACGGCGAAGATTTGGCAGCTGCTCGAAGTGCCCTCGGGTAAAACAAGGACTCATTGTAGTGTCCCAGGAATACCATGTGTGAGAAACCACCATCTCGCTTTTCAAAGCAGTCACATGCCCGCTAAGCTGCAAGCGGGTACTCGTTTAATTAACTTGATCATGAATCATTTGAGGTGACAGCTGATCACTTGTTTCCACAGATGTACTTACTTAATCTTCGGGGGTGCAGCGTTGGACCAGCGCGCAGGAGACTTTATTAATGTATATGTCAGCCGAAAACACTAGGCCGCATTGTGCGCCCCGCGTCTCCGTACGACAGAGCCGAGTGAGGGGAAGGCCGTGGAGAGCGCCACTCTTTCAAACCAGTTCATCAGCCTTGTATGTTTCTTGGACTGGACAAGTTGACCGCCATCCACAAAGCATAACATGCTACTGCTCTCCTGGTCCACAACTTTTGTTTGAACAAGTCCAATGCGGTCGCTGCTCTCCAAGTTTGCTGTGCTTTAGGTGCAAGTGGTGTCGGAGCAGCTGTGTCGAACACGGAGACGTCAATGTCAGAGCGAGAGGCTGCCATTTTTTTTTCATCTGCGAATGTTTTCCAAAGGGCATGAAAACAGCTATAGAAGGGACTGGAATCACTAGCTGAGCCACTTTTCCTCAGAAACATGAGTCATGACTCTGTGGCGTTTCATGAATCCGGCGACTCAAGGACACCATCTCATGGCGGACCAGCAGAACAGCATCAATTCCATCTTGTTTGTGAAGTGGTTTCTCCCAACATGTGATCCATCTTGGAGATCGTACAATCGCTCCCCGTTCCTGGAAGCACGTCCTCAAATGTCACGGCCCGGGGGCCCTCCATCTCACCTTTTGATGTAACCTGAATGAAGCTATTGTGCCTCGCAAACAAGTTTGATCTCCGTTAGCGCTGGTGTGTGCGGACTAATAACAAACTGTGAAATGGATGAAAGCGAGATCAGACCGCCTCGAAATCCTCCACCAACTTTCTCCTAATCTCCCCCTCAGATAATTCTGCCGCGGCCCTGCCAACTTTAAGCCCGGGTTTAACGAAGAGGGAGCAAATAAAAATAATGAGGCGCATGATATGAGGGGAAACAAAGAGAGAGATTAGAGCTCTTTGAGGCCTGTGTTTGATTTAATCTCACGGCTGGTTTGTTTGCGATGCTTTCCCAGAATGAAGCAATTATGTTGATCTTGAGACGTAGGAGAGAGTTGGTTTAAAAAAAAAGAGAAAAGGGGCTCCATCACTGTTTTTGGTGGAGTTTGGTGATGCCTTTGCAGCCAATATGGCTTCTTTCTACTGTCTGAAAAGTTCTTCCAAATGCCTAAGTTGAAAACAAGCACCCTTTATACAATTAAATTTTCCTTTTAGAGATTTATAAGAGATGAGAAGAAGCTTTGACGTGGAATCGAGATGGATTTAGCCCTGATACCTCGTCTGCTTTGGGTCTTCTTTAGCCTGGAGTCGTCCAGTTAGCTCAGCTTGTGTGCTCTAAGAAGCCTCCACCTTTATCTGCTTTATCTCAGTGATGAAGGTTATTTTCCCTCTTGTTTACAGTTTTTCTCAAACGGCAACTTTCGCGACTTAAAATGAAGCTAACGCGCAATTGCAGAAAGCTGCAGTTCCATGAATGGCCACTTGAGGCTGGCTCCAAACGTGAGTCGACTCTAACGCTAGTTCCGGGGATATGGGTGATGCCATCTTGGATCCAGAGTCTCGCTGCCGATGACCTGCCCACTCTTCCACTAGGCCCACTTGTGTTTATGTAGAGCAACTTTCGCGACTTTAAATGAAGCTAACGCGCAATTGCAGAAAACTGCAGTTCCTCTAATGGCCACTTGAGGCTGGCTCCAAACGTGAGTTGACTCCATAGACGCCATCTTGGAGCCAGAGTCTCTCCACAGGTGTCCCGCCCACTCCTCCACTAGGCCCACTTGTATTTACGTATGGTGACTTATGGCTCCACCTCCACCAGTTACAAAGAAGTCTCGGAACACCCTAGCGTTACTATGCGACGGCTTTGCAGAGAGGTCGTCAATGGGAACTGTCAGTCATCCTGATGTCACATTGTGTTTTTGTAGCGTCAGATATCTTACTAAAATGAAATGGACACTGGAACATACCTTAATATATCGACTACCTAAAGGGGGTGTGGCTTATGACCTATACTTCAGCTAGCCACCAGGGGGAGCTTCACATGATTTGACTTCAGTTTTGAGGAGCTGTCTACGTCCACGTCTTCTGCAGTTGTATGTTTTTTCTCAAACAGCAACTTCTGGGGGTGAGATAATTTAAGCTAACGCCAAAGCGCCAAAAACTGCAGTTCCTCTAATGACCACTTGAGGCTGGCTTCAAAACCGAGTCAATCCTCATAGACCTTCATGTTAAAATGTCCAACAACCTGATTGATAAAAACTGTAGTGGTATTTATGGCTCATATAAACTGTACAGGGATACATTTTCATATAAACTACCATTTTAAATTCAAACTATAAGCTTAAAGTTTTATTTAATTAATGACGTAGCCTAGCGATGTCGTCACAGATTCCCAAGCAACCTCTGCTCCACTCCACCAAGTTTTTTCCCATTTTTGAATTAAATGAGATGGCAATGACCAAAGACACCACATTGAGCTTCAAACCCTTGACCCATGATGGTTTTCCAGTGTTGTGAAGATGCCACATCAACCCTCTCAGGGGTCCGTCGCGAAGCACCTCACCCTTTACCATCGTCCGCATACAGAACCACTCGATAGTCGTTTTGTTTTAATCCTCCAGATGTTGTGGTTACATCCAGGGCTTTAACCAATCTTGGCGTGAAGTCGTTTGTCAAGAAATCGCTTCAACACCTACGCCGAAGCCAGGACTTGTCAGTTTAACCTTTCTCTTTCTTAAACTTGGACAAAAAGGAACAATCATTCAGCTTTAGAGGCGTTGGCAGCCGATCTTTCTTAAACTCCGAGCGGAGCCAGGTCAGCCGTTTTCTTCTCCCGACTTTACGCACGTGCATAAACTCTTCTTTCGTGCCGCTCTTACTACACGTTGGTAAATGCTTTTTGTGTGTGTTTTTTGCTGGTTATCAGACGCTCAGATTCACCTCTCGGGGTATGTTGAGGACAAAGTGAACCCAGTGACCCTGCTTCCAGCCGAGCCAGCGCGGGGATGGGACGGTCCCCTGACATCAATAAAGCGAAGCACTTATGGTTGGAGTCCAGATGATGCGGCATTTGGGATTTGTGGCGAACGCGCGAGGCACGAGAATCCGCCGTTTACTGGTCGCCCAGTTGCCGCAGCAACCTGTTTTTTTTTTTTTTCATTGCTAAGCGCTCAGCAGATTCGGATCCTGGCGGCGGTTTTGTGGGGATTTGTGGATTTGAGCGTGCTGGAGCGTGGAACGAGATACAAGAAGTTATAAAGTGAGACTTTTAGTTGCTGTGCGTGTTGTGTGTGTGTCGCTGCACACTTGTCAAGCAGTAGATCACTCTTTCCCTCCACTTACTTTATCCCGTCCCTCTCTCGCGCTCTCTCTCTTTCTTCACACACAATTTTTTCTCCTCTGCAAACACGAGCTTTCCCAGGGAGCCTTGATTTACTGTACAGTGGAATTATGGGAAGGGAAAGCTTCCCAACACAAGGTGGCCGACGCGAGGCCTCTGCCAGCCACCGTCCTGATGGTGCTGATGCTTTATGAATCGCGCAGATGGCGATGATTTGTCTCCTGAAAGGGAAAAGCATTGACGTGCGCGGCCCTGATACGCACTGTCGCCCGCTCCGAGATCAAAACGCTGGACGCCCGTCAGAATCCCTCGAAGGCCAAATTCCCCGGTCGCACGCAGAAAGAGAAATAAAGAAGAGCATCTGTCAGCAGTGCAGCCTTGCGGACCGCTCTGCGGTCGGCTGCGAGGTCCCGGTGACCTGGCCCCACCGACGCGTTGGGCCTCAGCGCTGGCTCTGGCCTTGACCAGCAGAGGCAACATGATACTTAAATCATTCATAATTAGCTCCTTCCCCTTTGCTTAATAACACATGAAGATAAATGGGTTCCAAGAATTTTCCAAATGGAAATAGTTGGTTTGGAATTAAGAGCTAGAAAACAGTCTTCAAGCCCCGTATTGTAGTGGTTCCTTCTTTCTGACAAACACAGAACAACTCTGGGATGTAAAACGCTGACATTTCTTCATGAAAATAAACGTTTATTTCTTTTTACACGATCCTCACTTTAAATATTGCATCATACACACAAATAAATGACCCCGTGGAAACTAGTTAGGATTTTCTGAGCTGTCCACGGACTGAATGCTTTTGCTCAAATGTCCGGTCGAGTCTTTTGCTCGCTTGCATGACGTTCTTGTCCCCGCAGGAAGTCGGTTGCTTACGATAAGCTGAACTTGTCCAAGGCGCTGTGGAGGGTCTTCAGGTCTTCTATCATCTGGCTCAGAGCGGTCTGGATCTTAGCGGGCTGATCCAGGACCTCCACGCTGCAGGTAAAGGGGTCGTAGTGGACTGCGAAGGGGCGCTTGATGTTGGCGGAGTATTCCCTGTGGAAATAAATGAATGCACATTAAAAAAATAATATAATATATAATTATAATGCAACCTGTGGAGTCACTCGTAGTCCTGGCAATGGTTCCATATTTCCACAAGGCGGCGGTATTGCACCAACAACAGTGAAGAAGAACGTTGCTTCTAACAAGAGTGTAAAAACTGTTTTTAGATGAATTCTTTAAATTCAACACACATTTGTCAGCCCTTAAAGTATTACTATGACTTTAACTTGTTATAAAACCCCATATTATACCTTCAAAGGGATATTTGTTTTTTTGTTGTTTTGGACAAGCAAACATACGTATGGAAGCCAAGCAAAGACCTGTTGTGGATGAGGTCAATGGCAAAAAAAAAAAAAAGATTTAAATCACATAAAACAAAGGCTATTACTATAGTACTATATATTTAGAATATCATCACTGCTTTATTTTGAGGTTTAACATCCTTTCTGTTGGGAAAATGAAGCTGCTCTATTGCACTCTTCAAAGCCACCAGACTCCACTGACAAAAGCAGCAATTTAACCCCTCAGAACACAGGAGTACCTGGTCCACCACCGTCTCACTTTGGTGTTTTAATATGTTAAATAAGATCTAAATGGACACGTTAACACCAACCAAAGACACACACTGACATGAACAACAAAACTAATGGAGGCAACGTTAGACCAACAACTCCCATGTTCCGGAAAGTAAAATTGCCATTTTTGTCAATGGACTCTGGTGCACAGTTAAACTCATTTCAGGTGGCTAAAAATACGCATTGCTGCTGTGACATTTGACATGAAATATTTAAAATCAAACAACACTTTGAAAGCTACGTAGAAATTGGTCATTGTTGAGCTGTAACTTAACAACTTGGTATGTCATTGACAAAAAAACTGAGCTTGCAGAACACTGGAGCAATTCGTTTAGTTAGTTTGTGTTGTTGTTTGGGTTTATAGAGTTAACCTGTCATTTCACATGCCACACGGCAGTAGACCAGCAACTAAAAAGGTAAAATTACTGATTTTATCAATGGAGTCTGGTGTCATCAACTAAAACGGTAAAAATAGTTTCTAGTTTATTCCAGTTTTAGTCACAATAACACTTTAAGGCAGGGCTCTTCAACGTTTTCCAGGCCAAGGACCACCAGACTGATGGTGAGATGGAGCCCGCTTACTGATGTATATGTGTATTTAAAGACATTTAAACTTGCTGAAAAAATTGCGGAGGGAATGTAAAAAAAAATGTCTAATCAACCAAAACTTTCACGACCCAATTGCAGTACCTCCACGGACCCCCTAGGGGTTGCGGACCTGCTGTTGAAGACCTCTGATTTAAGGCCTGTAAAATGTGCCTTGCATCGTTTACAGCCTTGCTAGACGTCTTCTCCTTCCTTTCCTTTGTTGGTGCATTTTAAAAAGCTTTCTCTTAAATACCTCATCTTCATCTTTGCATCCTCGAAGCTCTCGGACACAAAGTAAACGGGCTGGTACGTTTGGTCCTGGTACGGCTGCACCGCCGTCTCCTCCGGGTTGAACGGCTTGTACTCCGGCTCGTTGGACAGAGCGTACTGCAAACACGGGTCAAACGCTGACAGTTAACGCGGCGTTCACACGCACCGAAACGTGAAGGGGAGAAACTTGAAGAACACACTCACAACAAGCTCCCCGTACGAGGAGAGGAGTCCGGCGCCGTACGCTTTCACCGTCCCGTTCTGCTTGCAGAGGCCAAACTCCACAGTGAACCAGTATAGCTGTAGACGGAGAGCAAAGGTTAAAGAAATAATCCAGATTAATGTATTTTTAATAATCTCTAGTTAAACATCAGATGCAGTTATCCGCTTTAGCCGCTAGGGGGCAGTGAAAGCTAACAAATCATACCGTTGACAGCTTCTCAATGTCTTCATCTGAAGCTCCAAGAGAGGCCAGTCCAATCTCCTGCAGACGTATAGAGCAATAATTAAAGCTTAAATACATCACATGTGCATCATCACAAATCAGATGAGCAAAACGGTGAATAAATTACCTGAGAAAACTGTGCGAACTCTTTGTCAGCCAGCATGGGAATGTGGCCGAGAAGTTCGTGGCAGCAGTCTCTGTTAGAGCAGAGTGGACAAAATCGGTTAAAAATAAAACAGTTAGTAAATATATGAGTTAATAGGGTGAAAGAGTACTCACGGCTCGGGCGAGTGCATGGGCGCAGACGCGTGTCGGATGTACTGCGTGCACTGAAACACCCTGAAGGCCAGGCTGGCCAGGAAGTCTCTGGCTGACAGGAGGCCGGCGACCGGACGCAGCTGGAAACCGGTTTTCTCTAAAGTGACACAAACGTTGGACAATTAAATTAGAGGAAATATTTTTTTTTTTCGTCATTTATGGCTTCTTTCCATTAATATCTATATTTGATTGTCTCTTACTCACTTTATCAGAGCAGCTACAAGTCAATTTAAAGGCTAAAATGTTTATTAATTCCTTTTTAAATGTCACAATTCTTCAGTTGTACATTTATTCCACTTAGTTTTTTCTCACCTTTCAGGAAGGCTGATATCTCCCTGAGCTGAGGGATGCTGTCCTCCCCGTAGCCGCACTCCTTCTCCAGCTGCTGCAGGCCGTCCAGAAACTGTCTGCAGGCCAGGCTGGGATAAATGCTCCTCAGCTGCCGGTAAACCTCCCTCCTTCAAAGCAACACACACACACACACCGCATCGTCAGCATCGTCAGGACACTGATCTCCAATCAACCTCCTCCCTTCTTCCACAAACACACATCTGCATGAACGGGTGCCGCTCTCACCATGTCGATATCTCCTCGGCCGTGTACTCCACCGTGGGCAGCTGGTCCCCTCTGCAGAGGAGGAGACGAGTTAATGAAAGGAAGATTTAAAAAGATGAGGAGAAGTTTATTTTAGATGCGACTCACTGTTTGTATCTGAAGGCGAGCTCCGAGATGGCGGCTCGTCTTTTTCTGTATTCTGAGTCGCTGTATCCCTGCAGGAAGACGACGTGTTTAGTCACAAGCAGGCTTTATTTTATTTTATGTGTTTGTTTTAAAGCATAAAACTCACTGGATGGTCCTGGTCCATGTCTGGGTCAAATTTAGTTATTAGCAAGTTGCATCTGTCGAGGTCTTTAATCTTTCGGGGGAACCAGGGGACTGTGGAGGAGGCAGAGGTTTTAATTTAAAAGGTCGGGGGTTAAAGGTCAAACTCGTTAGGAATGAATCGGGCGCTTGCCTTTTTCCTCCGGGATGGAGCGGACGTCGTCGGCCACTCTCTTCAGGGAGTTGATGAACACGTCCAGGTCCGAGCTGTGCACCTCACACTTCATGAAGAACTCCAGGTCGGCGGCGCCGTTCTTCGACTTCCTGCCCGGGCGGCTCTCGACGTGGAGGAGTTTGGCTTCGAAGGTCTGGAAAGGTTTGAAGAGGAGGGTGAGTTAAAGGGGCGACGGGTAAAGCTCAAACGGGTGTTTTAATGCAAGGACTGCAAAACTAAAATCAGACGGTGCAACATTTCTTTTAGATAAAACCCAAAAGACAAGACTGGAGACTCAAACTGACCAGAAAATAAGTTAAATGAACGTTTAATGAAGCAGCTTTATACATTAAATCACAAATAAAAGTGTTATTATTTTATTTATATGCCAAAATATTCAAATATTTGATTAAAAAGTATATTTAATAACATGAATAATTCAACATTTAATTCTGATTCAATAGATCTTTGTGTAGTGGTGAAAATAAAGCAGCTTTAGCCAAGAATAGGATTTTATTAACATATAGGAGCAGATTAAATTAGATTAAATGACCAAAACTGGATTAATTTAGATGATTTTTCATTTTTAAAACAAAAAAACTGTGATTATATAATAGAAAAAATTAAATTATATGATAAAATATTCAACTACAGCAACAAAAACGTGACTTTATGCTGTTAAATTAATCATAAAATCATTTATCGGACACGTAGGACACTTTTTAAACTCTCATTTACCTCAAATATCTTCCCGGTTTTGAAGAACCCCGCGTTCTTCTCGTTGCTCAGGCCGAACAGGACGTTCAGAGTCACCCTCCCGTCCTTCTCCTCGAACACGAAGCCGTCTCCGTACCTGGAGGGCCCCGGGGAGCCCGCGGAGCCGCTGCTGCGCTCCCTGCGCGCATCCTCGATCAGGCTCTGCTTCCTGCCGCTGAACGTCTGCACCACGCCGTCCGTCTTCATCTGTCTCTGCCTGGGGTGGCTATGGTATAGGAGAGGGGGGGCTTGCTGCACACCGCCGGACGCACACAGGTTGTGATGTGTCCGTCGCCTCCGTGGCTCAGGTTTAAATAGTCCCCCACATCTGAAGGATGTATGGAGATGAGTTGCGCAAGTACAGCTCGTGCGTTTTTTTTTTTTTGTTTTTTTTTTGTGGCTTTTTTGGCACCTGTTGTGCGTCATGGTGTCAGATCTATTTATGGGGCAGAAATGGTGCCATCAGGAGGAAGGACTGACCCATTCAGATAAAGACACGACATTATGGGCTCCATAAATATTACGTAGTCTCAGATATAAAAAGAAAATTTAGTTTTTTGTTGTTTGTTTGTTTTTTAACCAAATACTCCAATTTTAGTGAACAACCTCACACAGTAAATCTGGAAAATGCTCAGTCATCCAAATCATCATCATACCCTACACACCGATCAGCCACAACATTAGAACCACTGACAGGAGAAGTAAATAACATCTTGTGACAATTCAATGTTCTGCTGGTAAACTTTTGGACCTGGCATTCATTCATTCATTGGTGTGGATGTTACTTAGACATGTAGCACCCACCTAGACCAGACCAGGCACCCCCACCCCATAGCAATGACACTCCTTGATAGCAGCAGACAGACATTGAGTCCAAGAGGAGAAATATTTATTTGTTTCATGCATATACAAAACTTTTAATTTATCCAAATGAAATAAAAGTAAATGAAAGATCTGCCATTATATAATGCATAGAAAAAAAAGTTGAGATTACAGGGTGCATCATATTTAAAGTTCACATTTGATTTTGAATTCATCAATGCTCTTATTTTGAAAAGCAATTCTTTCGGTAACATTTTCAGCGCTTACAGACGTGTATATATATATGTGTGTTTTATTAAGAGGCTACATTTCATTAACTGAACTAAAATACAAAGACTGTTTGTTGTTGTTTTTTTTTTTGTTCTAGCTGGGTTGCATATTCGTTTTAATGCAGAGGAAGCTCATTTGCATGCACAGAAAGCGTACCAAGAGGCCAGCAGCTTAATAAATGAACCAACGTTTCAGTTCTCTGCTCCGATTACGCGTGGAGTTACTCCAGTTTCCTCAGGGCTTCGCACAGCTTCCCCATTTCACCTGAAACAAATGAAAAAGCAAATTTAAAACCAAAGATAACCTCAATCTTTACAAACATGCAACCCCTAAAACCGGTTATTTTTGCTCCACTTCCATCAAAACAAGAGAAACTCGTCAATAGAATTTCATAAGCAAGCGATTAGACAGAAATAGCTCCGTTACGAGCTGCACAGCGGGCAGGCTAATAACCCACTGTGCTCCCTATTGACTGATGAACTGACCCATGTTATCTTCAGAGTCATTTGAGGTATTGTAGTGTTTTTATTATACTTAATTTGCAAGACACATCTGGGGACAGTAGACAGAAGAGCATCTTTAATATTCTGTTTAACAGGATAATATCATCTTCTAATAACCATGTAAACACCAGATCAAAACTAATTTCTCTCTGGTTGGAATAAATCAATTCTTTCTGAGCATGTTTGGCCCCCAGTGTCTCCATCTCGGTCATCTTCTTCTATTGCTGTCAATAAAGATGTGGGCGGGAAAACCTTCTTCTTCTGCTGCTTAAAAAACAGTAGATTCAACGTTCCTCAGAACTTTTACGATGGATCATTTAGGGGGAACTCTTATAAAATAACTTTATTTAGCATTAAGTTAAGTTGTATTTTTCTGATCAACAGTTACTTACAATGACTGATAAACTGCTATTTTTTAATTTGAGACAACTAGGAAAATTTAATAAGGTCTAGCTAGCTGCTAATTCTAGCCTTTAAACAGCAGTTAGCACTGCTAAGCTACTACTGTTAGGCAGTGCTAGCCAAATGCTATTTTATTTTTTTCTGCTATTTCTCAATTAGCGCTAACAAGGTAAACCTTAACCTAAGGTGTAGTGGCTAATTTAAGCTTTTGCTAAGGCTAACTGAGGCTATTTTGTTCGTTAGCTAACTCTTTATTTAAGCTAGCACTGTAGAATAAATTTTAGTATGATTTCTAGAGTTTGAAAAAGTTTGAAAAGGGTGGTTAAGATAGAAGATTGTGCAGAAGGATAACACAGCTTACTGTTGATGCTGTCTGCTAGGTTCCTGAGCTGCTGGGTGTTGTCCAGCACTTCAATACTCTGGGTGTAGGGGTTGTAGCGCACTGAGAAAGGCTTGGGGATAGTGGCGGCAAATTTCCTGTACACAGGGGCGACACATTATGTAAATTTAACACATAAACTTATTGTACATAGGCCTTGCAAAGGTTGTTTTTATTACCTGACTTTCTCTTTGGCATCTTCAAAGCTCTCAGCGACAAAGTAAACAGGCTGGAACTCTGTGATTGGGTATTTCTGGAGGCTGGTCTTCTCGGGGTTAAAGGGCTCCAGCCTGGGTTTGTCAGTCAAGCAGTACTGAAAAAAGAACAACATTATAATTTCTCAATGAGCATCTCCTCTGTTCCCATCAGTAAACAGGAAGTGCAGCATGATTCAGATCTCGCTGTTGACTTGTCAGAGTGCACATCCTCTGCAGACAGCTGATGTAACCGTTGTGACCTCTATAGCGATCTGTTCAGTCCATCGTCTCCCTCTCTGCCCACTCTTACCCACTGAACCACTTTGCCGTCAACCCGCTGTGCAGACAGACCGACTCCCCCAGTGACACATTAAACCAGAGTCCGAGTGGACCACTAACCCACTGCCTGCGACGCTACAGTTGTGCAACAAGGTGACTGTGCAGTAACAAACAAAAAAAACAAAAGCGCCGTCTTACCTGCAGCTCTCCGAACGATGAAAGCAAGCCAGCCCCGTAGGCTTTGATCTCGGAGCCCTGCTTACACAGGCCGAACTCCACGGTGAACCAGTACACCTGAGGACACGGGAAAGATTCATAAAAACATGACTTATATTACAAAAGGAGGAAGGCTGATCTAGGATTTGTCAGCAAAAACCCAGAGGTCTTGAAGATTTAAAGAATCAAGGGACTATTTTATAAAGGAAATGCAAAACTCAAAGAAGATTAATCTAAACGGAACAGGGAAATGAACATTTTAAATTACACTGAGTGATGCGTGCACATGGAAAGTTGCGGGGTTAGGTTGCAGCTTTGCATTTAGCACTGTCGTGACTGTAATTCTTTATTTTGTTTTGTTTCATTTCATCTTTGACAGAGCCACGTCTTTAAGGATTTCATACGTGCAATAACATTTCAAAAAAAGGAGTCGATTGTTTTCTTGTACTCACAGTAGCAAGTTTCTCAATGTACTCATCAGGGGCACCAAGGGATGCAAGACCAATTTCCTGTAAAAACATAAGGGATTATATGTTAAACAGATGTGCTTTCTTATAATTAAATCTCATTTGTGCACAACATATAGAAATTATGCAGTATAATATTATCTGAAGAGAAATATTACCTGTGAGAACTGGGCAAAACTAGGATCAGCAAACAGAGGAACATGTCCCAGGAGCTCATGGCAGATATCCCTGCGTTATGGACAGAAATTAGCATTTAATAAATAAATAAATAATTTAGTTTCCCCCTCCTGCGTAGATCAACTGGGGACACTCACGGCTCAGGTGTGTACGTGGGCTTGGAGCTGTGACGGATGTACTGCGTGGAATGGAAGACACGGAAGGCGAGGCCGGCCAGGAAGTCCCGGGACGACAGCAGGCCGGCCACCGGACGAAGCCGGAAGCCTGTGCACGCTGCGGGGAGCAGATGAAAGAGGAGAGACGGTGAGTGTTGGATAAGAGCAGCCGAGGAGGGAGAGAGGGAGGAATAGGAAGTGGGGCGTTTGAACAGAAACCCCCGCCTCCCACGTTTAAACCCCGGAGTTTCCAAAATGATCCAAATAATGATTCATGTACAGAGTGACGTTAAAACTGATATTTCCAAATAGGAAATAAGATATTTTTCTCTTTCTTTTACACTTTATTTCAAATTAACAAATATTAATATTGTAAATAATTAATTAAACATTTAGAATTCATGCTACGTTAAATATTTATGAGCTTTAAATAAAGATTAACCAAACAAAAATCGAATTCTTCTAAAGCCGGTTAAGCTAGCAACCGTTAACCAACATTATCCATATTTTCAGCGATTTTTAAACTCATAAATAAATTTACTGTGTTAGTAAAAGTTATTTACAAGGAATAAAAATAAACTAATTGCCAAGATGTCAGCTCTACAGGCGTTGCTGGGGTAACTGGCCGTTAGCGCCACTGCTAAGCTAGCTACCGTTAGGCAGTAACAGCTATTGTTAGCAGTTATACCGTTAGCTATCTGATTCTTTTAAATTTTTATTTTAACATACATAAATTTAGATACTGCGACAGTTAGTAAAAGGGAACAACAAACTGTTTATTACGATGTCTCATTGGAAAATGCTCTTTTCCAATGAGAGATAAGATGTAATAGCTAATTTTAGCTTTTGCTAAGGCTAGCTGTGGATATCTTGCTAGTTAGCTAAAATTTAAGTTAAGCTAACACTCTACAATGCAGTTTTGTAAGGGTTTTAGAGTAAAAAAACTTAAATCAAGTTTTACATGGTGTTTTCACAAAATTATTTACCGAGTATTATTTGTTGTGTAATGAAATATAGTCTAATTTCAGTTTTAAACATGTGCATAATTATTTATTTTTTTTGTTCTTTGACTGACAGAAGAGAATCATTATCTAATAAATAGATTTATAATAAATAAATAAATAACCATATTGGGTTAAATTTCTGCATTTAAAGCCTGCAGTTAAACCTAACAGATAAAGATTTCATCCTTGGGGGCCTCAAAGTGCTATCGTCTGATGGTCTGAACTGGAACCTACACTGCAGGAAGCGGGACACGTCCTCCAGCTGTGGGATGTTGTCCTGCCTGTAGCCACAGTATTTCTCCAGCAGCGGGAAAACACGGTTGTGTTCGCGGCAGGCGTGAGTCGGGTACAGAGTCTTCAGCTCCTTGAACACGATGCCCCATGTGGTCCTCTCCTCCTCTGTGTACTCCACCCTGGGTATGATCTGGCCACTGGGACAAAGGTAAAGAGACAACAACAGTCAGAAACTGTACATAACTAGCAAACAGTCGTATCTTTAAAGGTGCTGTAAATAAAATGATATTATGATGTATAATATTTATAAGCAGATAACATATGGGTCTTGTATTGACAGCCTGTTATCAAGAAATCCAATAATGCAATTTCAATGTGTACAATTTACTTCAGGATGCATAAAAAGCGTCCTGAAGCAAAAATCTACAAATAACAATAATAACTGATTCCATAATTACATAAAAGACCTTTAAGACCTTAAAATGTTGTATATCTGCACTGCTAACAACTGTTAGCCACAAAGAAGGCTAGCTGTGGCTATTTTGCTAGTTAGCTAACTCTTCAATTAAGCTAGCTCTTGTTATGCACAAATGACTGGAACCATATGATGGATAGTGTTTTTCAGAATTATTAGGAAACTATTCCCATAAATAAAGTGTACTTGACCATTGTTTACAAGGCTGCAAACACTGAAAATGCTACAGAGTTTTAATTTCCTGTTTCCTCTTCAGCTTTCCCAAATATCATGAAGGACTGCACGTTCATTATTTGCCAGCACCACAGTGGGGATTTCTCTTTGTAGTGCCTGTGAATAATACTTCAATTATCCACACAAAGACCCTTTAAATCCAACCGTGCCTCCCTGCAATTTGCCCCCGATTCGTTTATGATCATTTTCAAGGCAAAACTGAGCATGTTTTTCCCCTCTATAACTTCTTCTCAGACTTTAAGAATGAATATTTTTAAGTAAGTTTTTACTGTCTGTAGTTGTAGGCGATGTCAGCAAACTCCTTCCTACGTGCTCTGTACACTGGATCTGTGAAGCCCTGAACACACACAAAAGAAAGCCATGTTAGATCTCACGATCGCAGCCCTGGCCACTCGCATCTAAATCAAAGAGTGGAAATCCTCCGCTAAGACTAAACCCCGTGGCCTTTGACAGCATTATGCACTCCGTCTCTAATAAGAGTACGCAAATACAAATTCAAATGAAGCCTTTGTAGAGTGTTTTCCAGCTTATGATGAATCCATTCTGCTTTAATGGCGGTGGCAAAAGGGAGCAATTATCTATAATTATAGGGGCTCAATTAAAGCAATGACATCAATTTGTGTGTCTAGATAGTTTCCATTAGAATAGACGGAGGCCGAGAGCGGCCTGTCATCTTTTCATAAGGCGCGTGGGCGTGAGTGGAAGTGTATTCACACAAACACAGGCAGGATGTGGCGGCGATGGGTGAGTCAGCCCTTACCGGGTGATCGGCGTCCAGCTCGGAGCCGTAGCTGAGGATCTGGTTGGCGAAGCGGTCCAAGTCCTGGATGTCGTTGGGGAACCATGGCACTGCAGAAGAGAACAACGACTGTTAAACACTGATAATGTGTATTAACTTATATTTATTCAGGTCAAATCAATTAAGCATGCAGTTTAGAGATATAAATCGTCTTTAAAGCTGAAATTGATGATCATTTCATACATGTGTCTTCTCTTTTTTTTTTTTGTCAGTGCTCTGGCATGTTGACACTCTGCAGAGCAGTACATGACGGGCATCTGCTTGTTCATATGGATTTATGGCGCTCAAAAAACACTGAGGCCCCGCTCATTAATCTACATTTACGCCGTGTGGTCCAGCCCGAGGCCCCAGGACAGACAGTAAGACCCCTGCCAGTCTCCTCTATAAACAGTCTGTCTCCAAAACAGGGCATAAATATCCCCTCATCCACTTGACCCTGACCGGTACGCCACAGCGTCTACGCCGAGGTCAAAGGGGGGGGATCCTTGGTGGCCCTGTCTGTCTCAGCCAGCCGTGACCTTGGCATGTTCTCCTCGCCTGTGTTAGTCCGAGGCCGAGACACAGAGCTCGTCTGTTCCACCCAGGCCTGTTGGTCCTCAGTAGCTAAACTAATGTCATTCTGGAAACAACTAATAAAGGGACTAGATGTGGGCGATGGGCCATCAGTCATAGTGGCGACGCTGGCTGTCCATTACTGAGTCTGGCTGGGATTCATGAAGCCGACACCGAGCAACTGTGCTCACTTGATAAATGGGCTGTTTTATAGCTTTATGATTCCTTTTAGCCCTGCTAGCTGTATTTATACTAGACTAGACTCTACTACTGACTGTCTGAATGTATACTGGAGATAAGTTTAATCCAAACGTTGATGGTTTCAAGAGGATGAAACCATCTGGTGCCACCAAGAGGTTGACATGTTTGGTTTCTAAGTGCCCCAACGACTACCGGATGCATAGCTATGAGTCAAATGACAAAGAAACAAAGAAGAAAACAAACTCTAGATCTACTGGACACAATTCATAATCTCCAGAGTAAGATCCCTGTAGAATTTTAGAAACTACCGGGTGCTCTGCCAAGAAATGTTGTCCATATGTCCATATTCCCCAGAGAATACACCCTTCCTTTCCCTCTGACATCTGCATCATGTCCAGACTTTCAATAATGTAGCAAAAAAACTCTAGATCTACTGGATACAAATCATGATCCCCAGATGATAATCCCTGTAGTCTGAATTAATTGCCATAAAATTCCCTAACTTTTCCTCTAAGAACATAATCATGTCAAATAGATAATGATGTCTACATCAACCGGACTAATTGGAAGATGTCCGTGATCCCCAGAGGATGATCCTCTGATGTAGACTTTGTTAGTTATATGCTGAAGAGGTTGACATTTTTGATTTTCAGTGCCTTAATAACTATTGAATGGATTGCCATGAAATGTTGTCCATATGTCCATGTTTCCACAGAGGATAAACCCTAAGCTTTCCTCTAGCGCCATCAACATGGCAAATGTTGTATGAATCTAAAAATATAAAATATCTACATGGACTGGATGGTTGAATACAAAAATATTCGTTCATGATCCCCAGAGTATGACCCCTGTAGGCTCTGGTGATGACGTTGACCATAGCAACTATTGCATGAGTCATCATGATATTTGGTCCTCAGAGGATATACCCTAACTTCTCTCTTGCTCCAGCACCATGGCAAAAGTTTCATAAATATAGAAATATAAAATCCCTGTACACGATAATGGTTTTGAATACCTCTGCAACTATTGCCTGAGTTACCATGATATTTGGTCCTCAGAGGATAAACCCTTACTTTCCCTCTCGCACCATCAACATATCAAAACCTTCATTAACGAAGCAAAAATATCTGCATCCACTGGCCAGATTAATACAAAGTTTTATAAAGATATTTATTCATGATTCCCAGAGGATGATCCCTATTGACTTTATTGATTCTTTGTTGATTGTGTTGACAGTTTTGAACTTAAATATATTGCTTGAATTACGTAAATCAAGTTGTAAATAGTTTGAAATACAACTTCACAGAGCTGTGAGACTGATCTTAATAATTCAAATATTACATATTTAAACTGAAATGCTCCTTTCACAGATTATTTTTCTGATCCAGATCTGATCCTTTTCTTTACCCTGATACAAATAAATGTTTCCTCTTGTGTTTGAAGTGAATCCTCACTGCACCACACTGTAGAGCGGTGACATTTCAGCATGTTTAATTGCTGTGGATTCACGCCTGCCTTGTTTCGGTGGACATCCTCTTCCAACGATTGCACACTAACCTGTGTCCTTCAGTTTGTTGCGTGTCAGCTCGTGCACGTGGCCGCTGATTTGTGTGCGCAGGCCGTCAATGACCTCGTCCAGGGCCTGAGAGCAGGAGGAGTCCACGCTGATGAAGAACTCGTACTTGTCCTTGTTCATCCGCGACGGACGGGACTCGATGTGCGTCAGGTTGATGCCCTTCTCCTGCGCAAACATGGAAACTCTGTGGTGAGACCGTAGCTGATGTATGTCAATAGTTTAAATAGGCAGTAGTGTAAATAAAACAATGTTCTGATAGTGTTTTGCTGTTGCAAGCTGCAGCACCGCCTTTCTTCCACCAGCAGAGGGCGACGTATGGTCACTAAATATGTGCAGAGCATCACAATCTCAGGTCAGCTGCCTTGAACTCTGTCTCCAAACTGACTCTGAGCGAGACAGACTAGACATGGCACAGCGAGGCCCTTCAGGTCATGTTATTGTAGTTTAGTGCAAAATTGTGAATAAATCGCGCTGGCATGCCGGCTCGGAGGCATTTCTTATCCTGCAGCACAAACTCAAAACCCTTGGCAAGTTTCCTGACTTCTCAATGTCCAAGATGCAAAGACGGTCTGGCTCATGTGTTGGAGCGTGACTTGTCTTCATGTGGGAGTTTCCAAAAAAAAAAAAAAAAAATCCCCAAAATGTGTTTGTGTTTATGGAACTTTTAGGGAAGGAGAGGGAGTATGTTGTTCTCTGGCTACTATAGGCTAAGTAAAGAGGAGGCGTGAGCGTCAGGGCCTCCCATCTCCCATCTGGATCCTATTCCACCTTTAATGGGAATTTTTTAAGGCCCGTGTGGTTCTGCATCCCTCAAGAGTGGCTGGAAACGTGACCACGGATGAGTCTTGGCATTTGAAAGAAAACTTGATGACTTATCTGTTCACTCTCAGCAGATAAAGAGCGAAGTTTTCTAATAGAAAATCCAAATTATTCACATTAATTACTGCCTTTTCCTGCTTTAAGTTATAAATAAAAACATTTGCATGGCTTGCACAAACATATATCATGCATACAGGATCCAGTCTCTTCAATTTAAGTCCCTGCAACAGAAGACATCTAGTCTACTTGATGATTAAATGAATCATTTCTGTGCATCCCTGTGCACAAAAAGAAATGCTGCACCGTGTGTGCTACTGGCGGCCTGCTCCAGCTTAACATAGTCAGCCGTAAATCCTAAACCCAGCAGGACGCAGGGGTCAGTTTGTCAGATGTTCGTACCCCTCCGAGCCACCCCTCCAGCGTGAAACCTGTGACCGTAACCCCGCTGCAGCCCTGACCGAGGTGTGAGATCAAGGTTGGACGTGGTATGACTCGTCACAAGAAAACCACGCTGCCGTGTCACATGTGCGCTAAGACCCACGGGGCTTAGGAGAGTGCCGGAGTCGGTGCGACTTTCTGAATGAAATATGGAGATTAGACACGAGAAGGAGCATGCGGTGGATGCCACAGCTTCACAGATAAACGTTAGCACGTGGCACGGCGAGGCTTTGGAGACGACCGGCCGGCAGTTATGTATTGTGAGGGGAATCTGTCCATGTGACAGCTGGAGAGGAGGGGGGCGTGCTGGTGGTTTGGACTGTTTTATTGAAGAACTCCAAGTGCGAGAGGAGTGGGAGGCGGGATGGGGGTGGAGCAGGGGGAGGATTCACAAAGCGGGAGCTCATAGGTTCGATCCTGATGTTTACAGCCGCATCTGGAGGGCAGCATTTGGCACATACTTGGTATTGACCATCTCCCCTGGGATGTGGAAAAATTAGGCCGTGTTTAAAGGAATTTCTTCACAAAAAGTAAAAATTCTTTGACCTAAAACTTTGCATGTGTATTCCTCCCCCCAAAAAACTGAAAGTCATGTGTTTTGACTGCAAGAAGAGCAAACTTGAACCTTGATAGAACATCAGCGTTGAAGATTAACAACGGAAGAGGTGCTGCCTGTCCATGTTTGCTTTGAGCAGTCACGTACACAGAGTCTCAATCGATAAAACTGTAAAAAAAAAATCACAGAACACTGATGCACTGACCTGACCTGCTGTCAAAACAATCCATTAAAATAACTATAGAAAATCATGTGTTTTTGATTAAATCGTATAAAGGTTGTTCAGGAATCCCAAGAAGAATCTCCATGGACTCCACAAAGATCTAAATTTCACTAAATAAAGCTGCAGATATGTGCATCCGCATTAAAGATGTGCAACCAGTCTGGATAAAAACCCCTTGAGAAGAAATCTGGTGCAAGCAAAAACTAATTTACCCAACTGATTGTGGACGTTTGCTCGTCAGAAATCTATAAAAACAGTTGTATAACCGTTTTTCCTGACCTGCTTAAAGCTTGGAAACATGACCCTGATAGTATCATAAGTGCCAAAAACTGCAGTTCCTCAAACGGCCACTTGAGGCTGGCTCCAAAAATGACTCGATCCCCACAGACCTCCATGTTAAAATGTTACACTTTACAGCATAAATGAACACGTTTACACCCCGGTTTAGTAAAAAATGAACATGCTCCAGTAATTACAGTGAGTGTAACTGTTGGGGAGGTATTTAAAAACCCCAGTGGAGGTGGGTTTGTGGATCAAAGAGTTGCTTTCCGTGTTTGTGCAGGACAGATGCACAAACATGTGAGATAAGCTCAGTTTGTTTAGTTAAAAAGTCCACGAGCCAAAGAACTGAACTAAAACAGCTCCACGTTTAATATTTCCAGGTTTTACAGAATAGTTTCTGTTCATGTCGCTTGTTTTTTGTTTATTATTGATCAGGGAATTTATGAATCATGTCCGTCTGTGTAATTTTGTGTTTTTGCAGAAATGTATGCGTTTAATGTACAAGTCGAACCAAAAACAGCCATCAGACATCAGGTTTAGGACTGGAAACTTCCTGGAGTCTGAGGTTTGTATTTTTAGACTTAAATTCCAAGAAATAGGTGAAAAATAGTTTAAATTCTTTGCTTTCCTGCTCAGTTGAAAGTGCATATTCCACTGAAATGGAGCTAAATCCAAGAGTCATTTAGCTAATCATAGCACAGAGACTGGATTTGGGGAAAAGTAAGATTAAAAAAGATTAAGTAAGTGAGCTTAAGAGTTCATGGTAGGTGGATTTAGTTGCAGTTAGACAAGTTGGACTTGCTTGCTCCTGCTAATGCTAAGCTATGCTAACTAAAACACTGGACAACAACTAGCCATACTGTTTAATGCTTTAAATTTCCCACACCCATCACGTTTATACCTCCTGACGAAAGATATTTTTGATTTCTTGCGGAGAACATATGAAGCTTAATTCCAGAGTTAGCTTAGCTTAGCAAAAAGACTGGATTTGGGGATAAGGGCTAAACAAATAACATGCAACATTAATTGGTGGGCGTAAGAGTTTGTGGTAGATGGATTTTGTCACAGTTAGACAAGCCAGATTGCCATTTCCTGCTGATGCTAAGCTGTGCTAGCTATAATACTGAACTAGTCCTGGGCTAACAGCAAAATCTAAACAAATCAGATGTTAATTTGTGAATTTATGAGTTAGTAGGTAGTTTTTGTTTCAATTAAAATGAGCCAGATGACATTACCTGCTAATGCTAAGCTAAGCTAACTAACTTTGTTTGTACTGGTCACTAGGCGTTAAGAGGTTTACCTCAAAGAGTCGCAGGGCCTTGGCCAGCGCTCCGACCTCCTCCTTCAGGGAGAAGATGCAGGATATGACCTCGGACTTCTTGCCGGTCTCCTCCTCCAGGTACATTGAGCCCCTTCTCTTCTGCACGGACAGACAAATGTAAAAAAACACGTGAAGCTTTGAAACAGTCAAGATCATGTGTTGACTTCAGATTGTTTCATCGTTAAATTGCCGTTAGCCTTCTCCCTTTGTTTGCCTTCAAACGCAGCCATATGAATGAGAAACACCATGAAATCTGGTTAAAAGCCACCATGCTCTACATCTAAGACATCCTAACGCTCAAAGCCTTCACATTTTTAACCTTCATGCTGACCCCGTGCGTTAAAGTGAGACGGTCATGCTCCCTTAAAGGTCAAGAAGCACCCGCTGAACAGTTCAAGCTGTTATCGATCAAATTTAACTCAACTGCTGAGAATTTACTTTATCTCTTAAAGGGTCAAAATAATATTTATTTTCACTTCAGATCAATTCGGTTTGCTTGTAAAATGCCGGTAAAGCATCAAAGGTTGTATTTTTATTTAAAATCGACAGAAAACTTTTCAATTTATCATCACATTTGACAAAAAAAATAAACTTTAATTTAACAGGATGTTAAATGTTTGCATAAAAACTGATCACCTGAGTGGTTGCAGAGTGTCTTCCTGCCACATTTCATATATAAATGCATTTCTGATTTGTATTTTTTGTCTACTTTCCAGGTGTATTGTGAAAGCCAAATTTCACCTACATCAGCTGTTTTTGCTGCCGTCTATTCTCTATTCACTCTTTGTCTGCAGATGTACCTGGAATATTCTAGCTGTCACTGGTGCAGCATTCAAAACTGATTTCTCTTTAATTGGCAGATCAGTTATTTGACATTTGCTTCAATTAAGACACCAGAAAATAAATGCACTTTTAAGCAGATGATAAATCAGATTTACCCTGGGTTCCTCTCCCTCTGCTGGGTAGGTTCCATTGACCTTCTTGTACGCAGCGTCCATCCCTGCGGATCTTCAGGTGAGCGGTTGTGTGCTTCTGTGCAGATGCTGAGCTGGTGGGCTTCAGTGGGGCTTGCGTGCGCGGCCCCCGTCTATAAGAGCGCTCCGGTTTAACGCCGGGACATGTGACACCACACCCCCCTCTGCATCGGTATGTCACGGGACGTGTTGTTGTGAAAGCGAATTACAAAGGCGCATCTGGTTTGTGTTGTGGGCGCGCACCGCTGGGCGGAGGCTGACCCCCCCCCCCCCCCGCGCTCTGCGGGCTTTGAACTGAAACTCTTGTTTGTTTGCGCGTCAGTCTGACCCGACAACAGGTAGGAATATGCGCTAAACATGTTTCCCAAACCCTGGTCGGGGGACATTAGTGGGGCCTATTTTGAACTTTTTTTTAAAAACACCTGGAGGTATTTACTATGTCCTAAAAGCTATAAAAAAAACTTTTTATGGGCCCACACCTCTTCAGTTACAGTACTTTAATGGAAAAAATTACATCATATGAGTTTTGTGTTTCTTGTTTTGACTCAAAAAAATCATTTTTTTGTCTCCGTGGTACAATTTTCATTTGCATATACAGCTTTTTGTCTCTTGCATTTTCTCTCTCAACATACTTTCATGCAAAAGTCACTAAAGATGAATGATGAGTACATTTTTAAATCCATCTGGAGGTATAACCTGAATCCTAAAGGACTCCTTGTAACAACCTGGATGAAAGAAAACGTGATCTCTTAGCAGAATGCTAAAATAATTTTGGTTTCAGGGATAAAACCAAGAAAAAAATCTGCAAACACTTTCAGAAAAATTGGCCTTTTCAAGGAACTGCTTGTTACCAGTATGGGCCCTGGCCTTCTAAGGATATAATTTTAAGTAATTTTGCACCTCTGCACCTGTTTTGGTAGTTTTGCATCTCTTTTATGTCTTGTTTTGAATCAAATAGTCTTTTTTCCATCTCACCATTTGTAAAAGCAGGTAACATAATATAATTTTGTTTTACCTTTATTTGTCCTCACATTGGCCCAGTCTCCAGTTGACCCACCCTCACCCAACAAGCATGTCATTGGACTGTTGGAGGAAACTGAATCACCTGGAGAACCCCCTCCCTCCTCATCTGCAGGTACAGCGAGTTAGCATGTTTGTGGATGTGTGTTGTTTGCCTTTTTTTTAGTCCTGTCATAGACTGGTGATCTGCATCCCTCCAAATAAGAAAAGGTCAGACTTGCATACTTGATAGTTTGGACTAGGGCCCGAATAGGGCCCGAAAACCCAGATCATTTTCCTTTAATGCCACCTTGAGTTTGACGCAGTATAGTTATTCTGGGATACCTGACTGTCACGAGTCTACACAGGTGACTTCTCAGTGCATCCTCGGGGCTGGGCAACAAAACATCTGGATATTGATTTAGATTGGAGCAGAACTTAAGCACTGACTGATGACCTTCCACGAGGACACACCAGACCAAATCAACAAACGTCTTTAGCTAAATGACAGCAGACGGATGAGCAGACAGACAGACTGGCTGGCTGCTCTGTTTAACACATGATGTGGTCTGGTGTCACCTCTAGCTGACAGTGGCATGTTTCTCCAAATTACATGGACGCTTGATTTTGGTGGCCTGAGGGAGCTCGCCAAGATCTAAGAATCTCATCAAAACTCATCGAAACTACAAATTTCCCGTATTTTTTTCCTCCCGTGCAGCTTTTTCTGTTTCAGTTTCACCCATTTCATTCTTCAAAATCTGTCTGGTACGGTCATTTAAACATGCACTGATAAGCTTTGTACTGTCGAAGGGGTCAGAAGCTTGGAAATCTAAAAAAAATGAAACATGTCATTTCCAGTTTGCATATGAATGCAAAGTCATGCTGGTGGTGAAATGACTCCATCCTTTTTTTATTGCATATTTGCGTGTAATCTGTTGACTGCAAAAACACCAACTCACTGAACATGGGACTCATAAAAGGTCATCATGCTTAAAGGAATGTAACCGGACAAAGGAGACATTAGTGACGATTTCATTCTTGTTTGAAGAGATAACGAGCACGACGGCATGAGAAAGCATCTCATGCTTACCAGGTTTTTGTTCTCAGGTTTTAAACATCACTTAAATAGTTATAATAAAAACTAGGAGACTGGTTTAATAAGGACCAATAGAAACCAGTTAGAGACGTTGCTGTGTGGCATAATTGTCACCAGAAAACTGAATTTAAGAGTTTTTAGAGGCACAGGCATGTCTACATAAAGAACAGCCATAACATTATGTCTAATATTGCGTAGGTAAGCGTTTTTGCCGCCTGCACAGCCAGGACCCGTCGAGGCATTGACTCCACTAGACCTCTGAAGGCGTGCTTTGGTATCTGGCACCAAGACGCTAGCAGCAGATCCTTCGAGTCCTGCATGTTTGGATTTAAATCTGCAGAACCCACTACGGAACCCTTTTAGCTTTGTAGAAAATACTGTTTCTGCAGCAGTGCTTGGGTTGGCACTTTCTTGTCAAAGTATCATCCAGATGAATGGTCTTCCAGCAGGACATGGACCAAAACATCACACTGCCTCCTGTAGCTTGCCTTCTGCAAACAATGCATCCTGGTGCCATGTGTTCCACAGCTTAGTATCTGTAACCTGTCCTCCTTCCAAAGCTTCGTGGTCTAGCTCTGATGCTCATGTCCATCAGTCTACGCACTTTTGGCACTAGACGAGGGTTAGCATTGATGCCCTGACTTCAACGTCTGTTGGATCGCTCCCTATGTGCATCAGTGAGCCTCTGTCGCCCACGATCCTGTCATTGGTTCACCACATTTTAAATAGGTACTGTCCATTTAAACTGGGAACAGCCAACACTAGCTTCAGTTCTGGAGATGCTCTAACCCAGCCGTCCTGTCAAAGTCTCTCAAATCACTTCCCCATTTTTCTTTCCTGACTCTAACATCCGCTTTAAGGACAAAATCTTCTCCTGCTGCCTGATGCTTCCCACCCAGTGACAGGATAATCAGTCTTATTCACTTGAACTGTCATAATGTTATGGCTGACGGCTGAATTAAGACGTGCACCCTGCGTGTGCTGGCTGGAGATAAATGTTTAAAATAGAGATTCTGATATAGGCCACAGACTGTAACACAAGGGTCTAAATGTTGTTGAGGATTTGAAGAAGTAGCACATGACACAGTAAAGTTCAGGAAGTAGAGGATTAGTAGATTAGTGGATGAATAAATATATACAACAAGTACATTTAAAAAGACCCCAGACGATGGGAAACAAACAGTATTCAATAAACTGATTGCACATGACAGCAGACTCCCTGTGTCTCACAAACAAGCAAAATAAAAAAATACACCAGTAGTAAGTAAATTTGAAAGCAAATGCAGTAAAACACATTATAAACTGTGACTGATCTCACCATCACACCTGAAGCTGATGAGACCCACAGGTGCCACAT
The DNA here is from genome assembly GCA_005024645.1 of Planiliza haematocheilus. Lineage (NCBI taxonomy): Eukaryota > Metazoa > Chordata > Actinopteri > Mugiliformes > Mugilidae > Planiliza > Planiliza haematocheilus. The sequence goes on along the minus strand of SRSE01000244.1, from coordinate 380,969 downwards.
GAGGGCAGTGTAGGTTTGATAATGTGCAGAGAACACCACCAGTGTCTCACCTCCATCTCTAGTTATAAGAAGAAGATTAAGCAGCTGTGGACTTGTAGTTTGTGTGTTTATAAGTTGCTATTATGTTGAAGTATTTTTATTTTTTGCATCTACTGAAACTTTTCCTTTGGCGCCATCGTGAGGTTTAGGGCTTGAAATGAGGCGCCTGCTTTTAAATCATCTGAAACAGTAGTTTATTGTGTTGTACTGCAATATAGACATTAAAATATCACAACCAATTAAAGCCATAACTACTAATAATACAATAAATCATCTATTAATCTGTAGTCACTACTAAATGAAAAGCCAATGCAAACAATTTTAATTTTCTTCGGTGGAGGGATGTAAAGACAACTATAAGCTCTGTGAAAGTTAACATTTAGATCCAGCGCTGCATTTTTGGGTGTAATAATTTCACATTTGAAGAATTATGGGTTTGTTTCCCTCAACAGAAAAAAAAATCGGACACTTTCGGACACTTCTCTTGGCGCCGGTAATTACGTCATCGCTGTCGCTTAATTAAAACGTACCACATTAACGTCGTCTCACATAATACTTGTCCATTTACTTTTATTAAATTAGAGTCTTTTGTTTCGAAATGTTTAATAAAATAAACTATAGAATACTGACATTTGTACACAGTCTCCGTCCGTCTGCCGTATTTAATTTACTTTCCGCGCCAAGAGAACCTCTGGCAATGCATGATGGGATATCTTGCTCCGGTTAGTGACCATCGGATGTTCACTACATTTCGCGGTGAATTGTGGGATACATGCAGTGCACTATATAGTGGACACTAAACATTCGGACACCACTACAAAATGGCGTGGTCACTATATAGTGCTTAGGGAGTGGTTTCGGACACAGCCGTTGTGTGCGCGAAAGTCCCGCGGTTAGCTAGGAGATCACAGCGTTAGCTAGCTAGCAGTCTGTTAGCGCTAAAAAATTAGTTTGTGGTAAAATCCCTAAACCTCTTGGTTAAAATTTATCTGAAAAACAAAATAAACTGTCGTCAGATCCACTCCATTGATGTTACCTAATGTTATATGAAGACAAATGTTGCATCTCACTAATTTTTAGCGACGCTGTATTTTACTGTAATGAATGACTGTGGCAGGTTTTTACAAATCTGCAGCAATATTTAACAGTTAAATACGTTTTCTGAGCTAAAGCTGCTGAGCATTGACTTCCACACGCACACGTTTTCCTTTATTACAGTCAATCATTAATTTCTTGCATGTATCTGTATCAAACTTCCAATTTTGCGCACAAACACGTCGTATTTCTGCCAATAGCGACTCACAATGGACCTCTGTGTTGCGCGCCTCCGCCGGTCAGCGGTTCGCCGATGAACCCGTCCGATGTCAAGTAAAACTCACATTGTACAGTGGACGGAGAGCTCCCCACTGCGTCATTTACTGTCATTAATGGTGACGGACACAATTGCTCATTTATCACAAGAAGTGGTGCAGTGTTGCGTCCACAAAGGCCTTCTCCAGAGGGCCTCAGTCTCATTCACACACTGAAGATCCATTCTCAGACTAATAATTAGCCAGATGCGAGTCAGTTTTACTCAATGATAGACTCCCGACGAACGGGCTCTTTAATGCGCTGCAGCTGTCCTCACTTTTTTCGCTTTTAGTCACGATTACGCAACAAATTTTTTCATAACTGTTGGCTGAAAAAAAAAATCGAGCATTGCAGAGCAGGAGGAGGATGAGGAGGAGTAGCAGGGGTGCTTAGAGATGATAATCGGTTATAGAGTTGTGAAGTTCCTAATTGTGCTTTCATGAGACGCCGTTGATTAATGGACTAGTTGACGGACATCCTGTGAATGTTGTCCACATGTGCACTGTCCACAGGGGTGCTGAAGAATCCACTTCAGCCTTCCAGCAGCATTGTGGAGCTCCTTTTCTGAGAGCAGGCGAGCAAGTAAAAAGAGGGAGGGAGGGGGGAGGAAGAATAGAAGTGGGAGCAGAGAAAGGAGAATGAAACTTGGAGGCTTTCGGGCAGTGCTTGTTGTAAAAGGGGAGTGAATGAGAGCGGGGGGCCGTGCAGCCAGCCACATGGGCCGTTCTCACTCGGGATAATGGAAGCCTTTCTGTGGTTCTTAACCCCCTTGTCGCACGCTGGGAACGGGCAGCCGCTCACAACAGACACGCTCAGACACGCTCACCCGCTGGATAATTGAATTTTACACCCAGGAAAGTCACCCCGTACCCTGGCCGGGTCCCCTGCTACACGTGGCCCTGACAGGAACTCTCCCAGGATCAACATCTCACCCAGGGAACGAGTCTCAACTCGGTGCAGGAAAATACTGACAGTCAATCAGTGCTATGCTAGCTGTGTAGCATTTTGGGCCAGGCTTGGAAAATAAAAACTTAATTGCATTTTGATTGGTGATTGATGGTTTCAGGTGAATTTTAAGGCCTTTTGTTCACACATTCATGCTCTCTGATAATTCAGTTTTGGGAATTAGTGTTGGGAATGAAAGTATTTAAAGGCAACCAGTGCCTCACATTGTTTTTAGCTATGCTAGCTGTGTACCTCTTGGCAATTCCACCGTTTTGGTCCAGACCTAAAGCCTAAACTCATTAACCACTGGACTAGATGGATTGTTACGCCATTTGATTGGTGACTGTTGACTTTACATGATATACGTCAACAGGTTTAGCTACGTTCATGCTCCCCTCAGGATGAATTGTGCAAAGAATTTAAGTTTACAGCAACAGAAGTCACCCCAATCCCTAGCCAGGTCCACTTCTACTTGAAAGAAATCCTCTCAGGAGTCTCATCTCATTCAGCAAAGGAGTCCATGGGTTAAAATACAAAATCAGTTCCTCAGGTGGCACCCGTCTTTAGCTATGCTAGCATGAGAGCTCTTTGCATCACGAGTGTTTTATGCAGACGTAAAAAACTCGACAACCGCTACAAAATATGGGGTGAAATGACTGTTTTAAGTTTAGTTTGTATTATTTTAGTCTTGTTTGACGTGCTAACACACCTAGCTACGATGGTTAGCGCCGCCCCTGCTTAGTCAGGATTAGCAGGTTAGCGTTCTGACGTTTCTCATGAGCGGTTTTACCAGCAATCGAAGGAGCATTGTTGCATAAATGACTCTTTTGCTTCAGATTTGTGACTTATCTACTTCTCATTACTGACATTTCTGCTTTGTGAGTGACGTAAATCAATAATAAAATAGATGTATGTATGTGTAGAAAACCAAACATTAGAATTGTTGGTAGGATGTTATTGTTTGAATACGCAGCAGATAACAGAGAGGTAGTGTAGTGTTTCCTACAGGTGCTTCCTATAAACAAAGATGCAGATTAGACTGGGGTTGTTATAGGAGTAGGTCTGAGGTGTCTTGACTGATAAACTGGAGAGGGAGTTCTTCCTCTTTGGCTTCAGGCTGATGAGCTTGTCAGAAGCTGGAGGGAGGGGGGGTGTGGTGCCCTCCCTCGTCTCTCTCTGACCAAACATAAAAGGTGTTTCCTTCCCTCAGCTGTGGTCACTTTCACCCGTCACTCAGACTTTCTCTGAGCCTGCGGCGGGTGTCTCCGGCCGACCGTTCAAGTGTGGCTAATTGCTCATCCACTGTCCAAGCATCACCCAAACCCAGCTAACGTCACTGTGTCTCTGGCAAAGTGGACAGATGAATGACATGTGTAAAACTTCTAAATATCATAACAACAGGAAAAGGTGTAATTATATTAAAATTGCATACATACAGTGCAAGGTTAGGGATCTAATTGCAGAAATTAGCAATAGTAGTAGTTAGCTAGTTACTGACTTAGAGCTTGACACAGTCTATAAATCTATTTGCTTTTATATGGTTTTTCTCCTCTTACCTTATTCTATTTTGTGTGGTCTATCTCTCTAAATGCTTGGAAAGGAAAAGAGTTGGGGAAGGTGTATGCAGTTTGTCGAAATCTGCGATCTCACCACTAGATAGCACTACACTGTGCACATTGGTCCTTTAAATTATTTGTTGTATTTTAGACCTTTTTCTGATCTCTGTTAAATTATGATGAACTAGAAATTAAAACTTAAAGGAAAACAGCAACAATACACCCTTCAGGTCACACAAGATCTTTTATATTTGCTTTATTCTTTATGTGGAATTTGTAATTTGCTGTAATGGAAATGAAATGGGTGAGAAGTTACAGTGGACTAGAGCACCAGAGTCCCTAAATCAATAGAGATTAAATGAATAAACAATCTCTCAGAGACTTGAGACTTCGGACTTCAAATGGCATTTAATTAACGTCCTTTCCTGCTGTAAAAACAGTTTAAAAGGTGCTAATCTATCAGATCAAATGCTAACGTCACTGACCCAAAATGTTTCCCCAACAGCGGCGCTTGCTTGCGTGCCCATCAGCTGTATCTCAACTCCTACGTGTTTGCCTTTCAGGCCGTCCTCAGGCCGGTGTTTACCCAGCCGTCACTGCAGCGAGCTGTAGGTGGAGGAACAAGGAGACTTAATGAGGAGCCTGTGACTGATCCTCATTGATGCTGCGCTCGTCACACGATACCTGCACGGAGGCACGCACGGAGGGGAAGGTAACTCTGCAGCTGCTCATCACGCTCGTGTATGACACGACATTTCTCCACCTCGCGCGCCGTGTTTATTTACCATCTGATAAATGATATAAATGACATGTGTGATGTATTTTCACGATTGTATGACTTTGTGCTTCTGCTCCACTACGTTTGTGTTCCGGTTTAACATGTTTGTTCTGCAGCACGAGTCTCTTTGACAGTAATATATTAGCTGAGATTATTTAGACACAAAAAGTCATTTAAAACAAAAGGATTAAGCATTTTGATGATTTAGGAATTAATAATAATAACCTTATAAGTTGCGAGCAAAGCAGTCAAGGTGGGAATCTCCAAACTGGGTCGAGAAAGACAAAACTATAGGATAAGATAAGTACATAGGACTTACTATACTTTTGTGTGTGCAGCCAGTAGTAAAAGCTTGTAAATACATGCATTTACAATATTTTAAAGCAGCTGTGTGATTAAAGTGAACCAAAACTAGATGAGAACTGAACTTTTAAGTCGCTTCCTGAGCTTTTTCTGCTGTAATTCCTTCTCAAAAGTGACTTCCTTGCCTTTAAATCAAGGTCCAACAAGTTGCAGATCTCTCCACTACAGTATCCCAACCTTGCTGTGACGCTCTCCTCCAGTAGAGGGCGACATTTATCCGGCTTCCTCTCCTTTCTCCCTTCCTCCTCCTCCTCCTCATCCTCCTCTCCTCTGTCCCCAGTGACGGCCCCTCCCATCAAAGCCATAACCTCTCCTAATCCCCCCCCCCACCACCACCATCGCCCACCCCACCCACCGCCCCTCGTTGCCCTGGAGACGGCTCAGACGAGCAGGTGATGCATTGACAGGGAGCAGATGGTTCCCTGTGGAGGTAAGCATGGCTGAACAATGCTTCCATATTCATCATAAAGTCTTGCTAACTCTCTCCCTCCACTGTGCGCATAACTTCAATAAGTTGATTGACACACATTTTTTTTTTCCACTGCTCGTTGTTTTTGTTTTTTTTTGGGATGTTGGGGAGGGGGGGGGTCCTGTCCTGTCCTGTCTGTAAAGTTTGATCAGACTGAGCGAGGTGAGAAAAGTTGGATAAATTTAAAAAAAAGCCCTTCAGGGGAGTTTACAGTATCTGGGATGGAAGGCAAGAAAAGACAAACAAGTGGTCGCCCCTGCGCTCGTCTTCTTGCAGGTGTTTTCGTCGCAGTAACTCACCCCTCTAAAGAAGCTCCTTCTTTTAGCCCCTGTCTCCCCTGGAGATAAAGTACAAACACCCCTGCTCGCCCTGCTTCTTTCTTTCAGCTAACTCCTGAATAATCCAGCAACAATGCAGGGCTCTGAGGCGGTGTGCAGCGATTCGCCGGGAGGCCTGACTTGTTTTGGGGTGCAGCGGCGAGGGCTGGGGCTGGGGCTGGGACGAAAGGGAGGGGGGGGGGGGGGGGGGGGGGCATTATGGAGATCGGCTAATACGTGTAAAACACTGCATCCATTTTTTATTTGTATTTGAACAAGAGGTGAAGAAAAAAAAGTGTGCGGCACAATAGATAGAGGGCCGCGGAGCGCTACGCTTAACCCACCACACCTGGAGCACACAACAGGGGGTGAGAGAAGCACGTCTCTCACCCCCCCTACTCCCCTCCGCCTCACCCATCATCACCAGCACCGCAGCACCTATCAATACAGGCTGTAAGGAGCTTGGCTGGGCTGCGGGAGGAGAAGCGAGGGGGGGGCTGGCTGTATTCACGGCCTGACTATGATAAAGACGCACAGTGAGGAGCCATTGAAGAGCCCTGTGCCCATAATGGAGTCACTAATAGGTGCCTATTCAGCAAGGAAAGTGTTTTCTGGAGGAGGAAAAAAAAAAGTTTCAGGGAAGCAACAATCACTTTGTCTGCTGCCTTGTGTATGTAAAATTTATGCAGCTCTCTACCCCTCCACCCTTTTTCTAACTCTTTTTTTTTTGCTGTCTTTTTTCCCCCTCTTCTTTAAAGAGCGTCACCGGTGAATAGACGACATGCATAGTTTGGAGTCTTCCTTTCATCCTTACTTGAAAATAAACTGAATGGTCTGTTCTCGAGTGAGTCCGGTCCAGAGGCAGGGATTTAAAAAAAAACAAAAAAAAAAACAGGGATACTTCATTAAAAGCCACAGCTACAGGTGATCATTATCTTTTGGATGTTTTCCACATCAGATTATTCTTTTAACTAAATACACGCTGAATGTTTGATTTCATTTATATGAAGGAAGCAGATGTGTGACGTTAGAGTTGACATGTTTTAAAATGCAAACACTTTAACGCTCATTTTCACTTTGTCTATGACATTAACTAAAACATTTCAGTTATGGAAAGATGCTTTTTTACTTTACATGCTTAAAGTCACTGGTTAAGTTTACACGCACAAAATGTTTTGTATTTATTTAATGTTTACTTTTCCATCACTTTTAAGCACTATGGCTAAAACTGTACCAAATCTCCCCACAGTGGGATAAATACTAACTATTGTATCGTGACGTATCTCATCCTTTTCATATCGTATCGTATTGTATTGCATTGCATCACATTGCATCATTACTTACCTTACCTTAGTGTACCATACCGTATCGTACCGTATTATATTCTCGTATTGTATTGTACCCTATCATACCTTATCGTATCATGTAGCGTCTCATCCTTTTCGTATCATATCGTATCATATTGTACTTTACCTTACCTTTCCTTACCATACTGTATTCTACATTATCGTATCCTTTTTGGACTCTGTCGTATAGTATTGAATCATATCCTATCCTATCGTAACGTATCGTATCGTACCGTTTCATATTGCATCACATTGTATCATATCCTACTGTGTCATATCGTATTGTTTGCATAACCTTTCGTATCATATTGTATCCAATCGTATCGTATCCTATCGTATCGTATCCTAACGTATCGTATCAGATCACATTGTATCATATCGTATTGTTTGCGTATCCTACTGTATCCTATCGTATCGTGACGTAACATCGTGTTGTACCGTATCGTATTGTACCGTAACGTATCGTATCGTATTGCATCGTATCGTATCGCATCACATTGTATCATATCCTACTGTGTCATATCGTATTGTTTGCATAACCTTTCGTATCATATTGTATCCTATCGTATCGTATCGTATCGTACCCTATCGTATCGTATCCTAACGTATCAGATCAGATCACATTGTATCATATCGTATTGTTTGCGTAACCTACTGTATCCTATCGTATCGTGACGTAACATCGTGTTGTACCGTATCGTATTGTACCGTAACGTATCGTATCGTATCATATCGTATCGTATTGCATCGTATCGTATCGCATCACATTGTATCATATCCTACTGTGTCATATCGTATTGTTTGCGTAACCTACTGTATCCTATCGTATCATGACGTATCGTATCGTGACGTAACACCGTGTTGTATTGTATTGTATCATATTGTTTCGCATCTCATCCTTTTTATTTCGTATCGTATCAAACCTAACTCACCTTACTTTACTGTATCGTACTGTATCATACCGTATCGTACCATTTCATATTCTCTGTAGTACTGTATCATATCGTACCATATCATCCTTTGCATATCCTATCATACCTTATATCGTATCTCATCCTTTTATCGTATTATACCTTACCTTACCATACTGTATCGCACCGTATCATATCCTTTTTGTACTCCTGCCTATCACCCAGTGACAGCTGGGATAAGCACCACCCCCCCACACTCCCTGCAACCCTCCAGACCACAAATGGTTACAGAAATTGAATGAATGAATAAATGAATGAATATTCCAACTCAACTGTTTACATAAATTATCTCATAAGAAAATAATGTATTTACATTCCCCCAAAAACATCAATCACACTAGAACTTCACTGACAAAGTGGTTCTGTTGCTGTGAAGCGTAAAATCTGCCACAAATATAACAGAAGATGTTTTTCTCAACTTTATTGACAACATTTAATTCATTCAATGGAAGAAGATGAACGAGATGGAGCCAAGTTTTTCAACGTTGGTGCCCACAGTGAATCCAGCTTGGTTTATCTTTTCAAACGCTTGCTTGCTTACAAGTGGTTGTGTTTCTACCTCCATGTTTCTGTCCCTGTGCAGCCATAAAACTGTTGTTTCCAGCTTAATCCACAGACACTGACACTGACAACTCATCTAGAAGTCAATAAAAAATAACTTAAACACTAGTGTAAGACACATATTTGGCCTAAATGAAACCTGAAGGGGATCTTAATTCATTTTAATGTTTTAACCTTTTGATTGATGCCAAAATAATAAAAACCAAGATTCATTTTGTAGAATCCCTTCAAATTTATTTGTTTGCTGCTCTTAAAGGTGATATCTAACATGCTGCATGCACATTATTATGTAATGTGGTGCCAGTTTAGCTTGTCAGGAGTAAAAGAAAATGTAAATGTCAGATTCTTATTCAGACTTGGGACGTCAGGATGTCATTAAGGAGATGGGATCAATTATTTTTCCTTGTGGGGATTGACAGGCAACAAAAGGGGTCGAAAAACTTGTACGACTATGATACTAACTAAATGGTTGCTTTATGTTGCCAGCTTTTATTTACAGTCAATGTTAAAACTGCTGACAGGAATGATTAGAGATTAGTAAAAAGAGAGAGCAAGTGTCCCTCACGCCTACAATGGTTGTAATTTCATTACTGGCTGTTATTCGGGTGAGTAGATTCAATATAATCACTGCTGCCTCACCCACTGCCACCACCTCCCACCCCGGGTCCCGATGCACCAGGGGAGCCGACCTCGTGGGTGAGCTGACTAATCTGGAAATGCTGAGACCATATTGAAAGAGGGGGCATGAACTGAAAAATACTGGGACCATATTGTGCTGCGTGTCAAAGGGCTTATCTGACAGATTGATGAGATGAGGAAATAACGGCGCTAACCGGGGGGGCCCGGGGAGGAGCGAGAGGAGGGAGGGGAGCGGAGGGTCCCAGCATGGCACGGCAGCCAAGGCTTGGAGTCAGTGCAGGACTCCCCGCAGGCCTCTTGGCCACAGCCGGCGCAGGTCACCGCTCTTTGATTCTGGGTCCCGCGGCCGACAAAGGGCAGCACGCTGTGGGCAGGGCTGCTTTCCTTAGAACAGCATGAAAGCCCTTGTAATGGTATTTTTATGTGTTTTGTGAGAGGCTTTGTCAGCTTTTGTGTGCTGATGTATGTGTTTATTTGTGTGAGGGCATTTGCATATGTGCAGCGTCCAAGGTTTTATTTGAACTTTTTTTTGATCTAACAGAAGGAAAACTTTAAGTCACTGAATTGCTTTTATGTTCTTCTTGAGTGAAATTTAATTTAATTTTTTAATGAAAACTGTAAATTCTAAATTTGGCAAAATTTGTGATTTCTCATCGACTTTCCCTCATTTTGATCCTACTATTAGCTGTTCGGTTATCAAAACAGTGGTATTGTTTTTGGAAGAGATATGAGAGAACATTAATTTGTCATCGTAGTGTTTTGTTTCATTTCTGTTTAAACGTCCAGTGTAATCGCTGTACGTCTTATGCTAGCAGTTAAATTAGCTAAATGGTTAATGATGAACATTTATTTATTTCTTTAGTCTAATCAGGTGAAAATATTAAATATGAATGCAGTAATAACCACTATTATTAGATGACACTTCTAAATGACAAAACACGTTAGCGCCCAACTCTGCAGTTTTAGCGTCTTTCAGCTAGTTGTTTTTGTCCTGCATTTCTTTTATTGTTTTTTTTTTAGTTTTCTTTGTCAACAATCAAACAAAAACATTTCGTGTGGATGGAAAGTCGGCCATTAGGCTGTAGCTTTTTTTTGCGAATATGAAGAAAATATTGATATTTCTCATTTCATTGCGTATTCTTCATTTCCTACATTACCCGATCGTTAGCTAGCTTAATTGTTGCGATATTGTCGCAACTCACCAACTGAACGGTAAACGTTTTGTGTACACGACTTCCCACGATGGAACCACCAGTTCACGAGCTAAGGTCACTGTTTGCTAGCAAGAGCTGCATTTAGTTCTTGTTTACGCTGCCCCCTAGTGCAGCTATGGCACATTTGCATTTTCTTTAAGGTAGAAATCTTATCAACATTGCTCGATATGTTAAATGATGTCAAACAGCAGAAAAGGAAGGTGGGAAAACCGAAGGTGGGAAATTATTGAGAAGCAATCTCTGAAGTCGGCAAAAAATACTGCAATTTCCAAACTTCCCCTCACACAATACATTTTCCGACAGTGTCTTAGCAACTGGCATTGTGGCATCTGGATTACCCAAAGTGCACTGCAGAGCCCCTGCAGGGTCCAACACACAGAGAGAGCTCAGGCAGAGTGTGCTTTTTGAAAGGAAATGTAAAGGAGAGGTCTTGATCTCAGATGGTCCCAAGAAGCTTTAGTACATGTCACAAGTTGTGCTCAGAGGGAAACTTCTCACCCCTCCTGTGTTGCCGCTAACCCTTCTTCTTTATCAGTTTTGAAGCATTTAAATAAACCATTTTTTTTTTTTGTCCCCTGTAGAGGACAAGTGTCTCAGAATTACGAATTGGCTGCTTGTGTTTGGTCTGGTCACCATGGAAATCAGTCACCGCTCCCCGCTTGCCCTCACCCCCTTGTTAATATTTCACCAAGAACATATTTGCGAGGATTTTCCTGCACTACAAGTCTGAAGATGGAGAGCTTCAGGCCTAAGACGCACTCTAGATAATGAGCTTTGATTGCAGATACAGATAGAGGGCTGTTCAGATCGGGCACACACACACACACTCAAATGAACTCTGATTTGTGGAATTGATAGGGTCCATTGTTTCCACAGAGCTCGCCACTATATGCCCTGTAATGTAATTAAGGCCAGGAGATTTGTGCTGCTGTATAGAGGCCCTGAACCTGATCCATGTTGTGTCTGGAGTCGGCCCGAAAAGCTCTCTGTGTCCAGCTGGCCCTGATTTCTGCTCTGGCCTCTGTCACTATGTGTTGTGGGGCCACAGCGCTGTTTACTTCCTAATTGGAAGCGTTGTTTTCTTGCATCTCTTGTCTTGTGTCGCAGTTTTAGCAAAAGGGAAAATGTTTTGTGCTCTTTGCTTTTGTGTCTGTGCCAAGGAAACATGCTTGAGAGCGTTGCACCAGTTGAGTTGGATGGTAATGATTAACAAGCATAAGCTATTTGAATGGGCTGCGTTTTTGTAGACTCCCACAGAGAGGAACTGGTCAGCTCCCACTACAACTCCAAAGGGTAAAGGTGTATCTAAAACACTTCCTAGGCAAATGGCGACGCTTGCAAACTGCTTCACTTGTGAAGTTTGAGAGAGAAAATGGGTAAACTGAAAGATTAGAGCTTCTTGGACATGTCTGCCATCGAGAGAAGGGGAGCTCCAGAGCCTCGCTGGGAAAACAGACCTTCCAGAAATCGGGATTTAAAGCGACCTCTGAGGCTTCTGGCTCGGCCCAGGCATCCAGTCAGCACGAGCATCTGGCCGCCTGACAGCTCCGACTCGTCGCACCGCGCGCACAGGGTGAGTCCATCCATGCCCACCCAGCTCTTCCTAAATCCACAGCCGAGTGGCCTGCTGCCGCCACCGCCCACAACTCCCAATATCCCAAATGAAAGACACGTCAAACGCTGCTGAATGAGCCCCATAGAGAGAACATGTGAGAGAGGATCCGTAAGACCAGGAGCATCTGTCCACCTCTCTGACACTAATGAATGTTAAGTAGGTTAGCTGCTGGTGTGCCAGTGTCCCACAGGTCATTGTGACCAGTGGTGGCAGCGGGGCTGTGCTTTTGTCAGGGTGCGCCAACCCCCTGTGAGACGTCTAAAATGGCTGGACCGCTTTCTCCTGCACACAATCCCAGCACCAATAGTTGCCATATTGATCTTCCTTGCTTGCAGATTAAAGCATAAAAGAAGCTCTGTCCTGCCGGCAGGGGTCCCTACTGACTCCCTGAGCTCATTTCAGGGTCACAGAGTCCTTGCAGCCCCCTGACCCGGACCCCAACGTGAACACAGAAACACCGGTGCGAGGCAGGACCGAAACCTTTCCAGGGATGAACCCCATTAAACAGGATTGGTCCGATGCTCACATTCATGGCTCATTATAGCTGACCCCGGGCTTTCTCTCTCTCTCAATCAGGTTGTCTCCTATTCTATCTCTGGCTCTAACCTGGCCAAAGCCATGCTGAGGTGGTCACCCGCGCCTTTTGTTTCCATTGATAGCTCAGCCTTTAACTTGATTGTTTTTCTGAACTGGATCTTCTCTTCCGTTGTGTTGCGCTGCATTGTCGAGGTCCTGTGGTGTGCTTTTAAAGTTTTGTGCCGAGCTTTGGAGACTTTGTAGCTCTTTGTCCCAATGGTAGTTGGTTTATGGGCGAATCCGGTGTTCGATTTATTTGTTTTGCCCCCAGCATCACTCTGGAGCGAGAGTGGGACGTATACGGTGCGCTCACATTGGAAGCACAGATGTTTGGGATAATCCTAGCTGTCAGTCTCCAAAGATAGTTTGGGTAAAGATGTATTTTGATCACTTGACAAAAGCAACATTTCCATCCAAACTTTAGGTCCTGGATTGGATCAACTACAGAAATTACGTCTTATATTTCTTATGACTCATTATTTACGTCATCAAACACCATGTCTGTGAAGTATTTGTAGAGTTTATTCAAGAAACAGTCCTTTGTACATCAAACATCATGATTTCTTGCACTGCAATGCGAAGGTACAACAAAAGTACGAGGCTACAAGTGGTTCAGTACACGGGCAATGTGGAAAGGGGTTTGTTGTTGTTGAGTTTTATAGTGATTTCTTTAAAAGCTGGTTTAGCTATCCAATCTTAAAAACTACCCAAAAATCAGTTTAGGCTCAGTCTCTGATCTGTTAAACCCACGCTGTGTTCAATTAGCTGATGACGAAATTGGAGCATTTAGCATCCAAAGATAGTTCCTCGAAGAGTTGGACCACGGCCACCACCATAATAGCAGCTTGAATACTTCCGTGCACTACCTGGATTAGTCTGCATAATGTTTGTCCTTGCTGCTGACCTCACCAGGATGCGGTTCCGTACTCCAGTTCCCCGTTCGATGCCTGCTCCCTCAATTACCCGTTGATTAAATGCCTATTAATGTACGCTGACTCACAGACAGGGTGTAATCAGGTGAAACAGAATTAATAAAACATCCAGTGCCGTGCTCGGGAGAGAAGGAAGGGCTCCCATGAGAAAGACAGACAGATGGCGTCAGGAATCACCAGAGAGGACAAAGCAGAGTGGGAGAGGGGATACAGCAAAGACCAGCCACCACTTTGGTGATTAGTTCCAAATTGGTAATTTGATCTAGCCCGTACCACCTACTCATTATTGATAAGACTGACCATATTTGACCATATTCCCCCCTGCTGCCTCCAACCGACAGCACGGCACTTCCTGTCCACTTGAGTCCGTCCATCCCACGCCACTCTGCACTCAATGGATCTGACAGGAAGTACCTTGAGGTGGAGTTTGCATGGAAAAGGGGGGACAGCGCAGTCGACACAAGCACAGTGGAAGTCCCATCTGCCAGGAGTCTCCCTAATCTCATCATCTGAATTGAACAAGGAAAAGAGGAGCAGCAATCACTTTAGACAAACCCTCAGTGGGATTATGTGTTGTACTTGTGATGATGGGTCAAACGATGACATCAAAGGCAAAGCGAGGACACGGCTAATGTCGTTTTGTCTGAGCTAATAGAGTACTATCCTGTGGGACTGGATTTACATTTCATTTTGATGCTTTATTCGCTCTTTATGTCATAAATTATGGATAGGTCAACAATGTAGGAGCTGCAAAGATTGAGAGTTATTTCCTGGGAACGTTAATTAGTTGGAAAGAGCTTATAAGCACTTTAAGGACGTTGATTTTGTTCATGTGGACTGTAAAACTGAGACTGCTCCCTTCAAATTGAGCTTGTGAGCTTGTGACTATGCTTGTTATCATTTTATGTCCTCAGTTTGTTATTTAACAGTCAAATTTGACTGCTAACCCACCGATGCTAACAACTTAGCAAGCTACGAAAAAATGATTGCATAAGGAATATCAATATTTTCTTCAAACAAAAGGCTTTAAATATATATATATATATATATATATATATATATCTCCTCTTGTTCCTTCCCCCTTTCAAGACCCCCAATTTCCCAAAATTGGCGTGGATACCCATCGGCGGCCATGGTCTTTTCTGTAGGACCAAAGCAATTTCCCCATTGCGGGACTAATAAAGGTTTCTTATGTTCTTATATATATAACTTGCAGACAGACAGGCTACAGTTAACTAATAGTGTACTGTTTAGGTATACAGTTGTTTAGCTTTATGCTAGGCTACATGTCGTTATTTTGAAGTTTGAGCTAATGTTTCCACTCCCATCTAAAGTTAGCTTAGCAGAGTTGGACTCATCACTCATCAGTCAGCCCACAACATCTACAGAAGTTAATCAACAATGTGTTGTTTAGCTCCATGCTAGGCTACATGTCACTAATTAACTAGTTAGTATGGCATGTTAACATTGTTTAGCTTCTGTTAGCACTGGAGAAATTCAAACAGGTTTAAAGGAGTTTAAGCCAACGTTTCCTTTCCCTGCTAACTGTAGCTTAACAGAATTAAAGCAGACTGTATAACATTTAAGCTAACATTTCCACTTCCAGCTAACATTAGCTGGAAGTGGAAATGTGTGATGGATACACCATGATGGTTTCTTATGATGTTATCGTTTTATATATATCTAAACTGTGAACACACAACTACAGTAGTTAATGTGTCTTTAGGTTTATGCTAGGCTACATGTCGCTAGCTCGCTAGTTAGCTATTTAGCAGGGCATGCTAACATTTTTCAGCTTCATCCAAATGGATTTAACAGAGCTAACAGTGTCTATTGTTTAGGCTATGTGTTAGCTAGTTAGCAGGGCATGTTGACATTTTTGAGTTTGTGTTAGCACCACTTCAGTGCATAAAGATTACATAAAGAAGAAGAGTTTAAGGTACCTTTCCACTCCCAGCTATTTGTTAGCTTAAACTCTGTTAAGCTAGACGTGCTAAAATTTTTCAGTTAACATTTTAAAACTAGTTTAGCGACCAGTTAAGTGAATCGTGAATATTTAATGGAGTGGAGTGTTTTTTTTATACAAATCATTATCATGAACTCTAGAGGTGCTGGCACATAGTATAATTTTTGAAAACGTTTTTCTCGTTAATTTCTGCTTCAGTTCATTTAATTTCTCTACATTTCAGTCACAGGCCGACCCATCCCCCTGCCACTTCATCCGCTGCCGTCAGAACATGTACTTGATTTCACATTCAGCATAATTAGAGACAACAAGGTCACCGGGCCACAAGCACCCACGATTCACCGGGACATTGGTTGTTGTTCCCTGTCGGTTCATTATTTGGCTGCAATTAAGGCTTCTATTAAGTATGGAGAGCTTGTGAGGTATTTCTGGCATAATGTGTATAATCATACATGATGTCCTTTGTTAAGTACAACAGGTACGGCTTAAATGAAGCCAGCAGACAAAGGCGGTGAGATGCCCAGACCTGACGCTGCCCTCTAGCCTCTCATAGTGGCACTGAAGAGGTTTGAGAGTCTGGCACAAGCTGGCAGAACGCTCCACACCAGTGCACTCCAGAGGGAAGGGAAGCACACACATGTACACACATCAGACTCCATTGTCTTCCCATCCTGTGGGCCACCTCTTGCCCCCTGTCACCCACTCTGGTCTGGGGTTACGGCCCATGAATGAGGGGTGAATCCTGGGAGGATCTTCTCTCTTGCTCCCTGGAGTGGATCAACTCTGGGGCTGACTCAGTGCTTCTGTGAGCTGCCAGGAGCTGCAAAGAGAGATAGATGAGCTGCTGGGCATCGGCTGGTGATGCGTCTCAGATGATTGATGAGTTAGCACAGTGCTTCTTGCTCCACGGGTCAAACCGACCATAAGACCACCATACTGTCCCGAGGAAGCCTGGTGTTAAAAGACACAAGCGACAGATAGCTTGTAAACTGAGCAGATGTTGGAAAGCGGCTGTGTGGGCGAGCTGACTTCATCATCGAGTCCTCAGCTTCTAGTGTAGGAGCTCAAACCTCTGGAGGCAGCTCAATAATCAAGACAGAAGGGTTATTAATTCACTGACGGGGGTTTAAACGTCTCCACAGAGACCTCTCACTGTGTGTCTTTATATTTGCTTTACTGGGTTTCAGTCATTGTTCTCATCCATGGAGAAGGAGGAAGCTGTCTGATAGATCAGCTTTTAAATGCTCAATCTTTCTGTGATCAGTATTTTTATATTTGCCTTCTCTTTGTTGTTTCTTACAGAGACCCGTTTACATGTCTTTCGTCAGCAAGGCCATCTTGTGGGACAGAGGAGTCTGCCATGACACTGTGAGTGCCCAAACATTAACAGTCATACATTATGCCAGACTGGTATACATTTATTTGTGCAATTAAATAAAAATATGTCAATGTTTTTTTCACTTTAACAGATTCAGGCTGACTCTAAAGTGTTGATTTTAACCTGGTGTATGACACTTGTTCGTCAGTGGGCGTGCATAAATTAGACATAAACATGAACAATGTTCTGGCCTTTTGGGCTCAAATTTCATTCACAAAAATGCTCCCGAAGAAATAAAAAGTTTTGTTTTTGGAAATCAGAGCTCAGAAGGGGGGTAATATCTCTAAACTGGGACGTCACAAGTGGTTTTCATGCAGAGGTGGACCTTCCAGACCGCATTTGACCTGAGAACGTTGCCTTGATCTTCTCCGATTGGTTGGGTGAAAACCAAACGTTTCTCAGCCTCACAGAGAGGCAGCAGGACATAATTTAAAATGTGTGATGAAGTTACAGAGTATGGTTCCTCGCCCTGTAAGTGTTTCTGTTTAACTCATGCAATGGGTTGAACATTTTAAACCTCATTCTTTCTGTTTGTGTGAGTGATTCTTGCACGATTTTGCATTTATCATCCAATATACAGTATGTAAACATTTTAAAAAACTGTTCAGAGATGTCAATCAAACTTTCTGAGGAAACGTGTTCACATTTCACATTTGACAAATAAGCAAATCCACACATTTAAGAAGATGAAACCTCATCAAATTCAGATTTAACTTCCTACAGTCTCGCCCTGCTTCTAACAACCGTCACAAAAGACACAAACGCACACTTCTTCTTTCTCTCCTGCGACACTCACGAGTCCCCACCTCTCCCCTCTCCCCCGCTGAAAGGAGCCCGCGAGTGGATGCGCCGCAATTAACAGCGGCGTTGCCATGGGGACAGCAGAGTTGTGTGGGCCCGGCTTCCTGTCTTGGCCCCTGGTTAAACAAACAAGTAAAGTCGGCGGACAAAGGGGCCTCGCTGGTCCTTACAGCCTCATTTACATCCTCAACTGCCTTCAGCACTTCTGCATTCAGCGAGTCCATCAGGCCTGGCACCGGCCTCCGCCACCTCTCCACTCCGCTCCTCGCCGTATCTAATAAATCGCTCGGGCTTTGTGATGGTAAACCTGCTCCCGTCATACAGTGACACAACTTTTTTTAACAATCGGGGTGTCGCCGTCTAAACGGACGGGCGCCCCGACAAGAGCCTGTTGACCCAGCGTCCTGATTTATACGGGCGCTTGAGGCTCCTGCGGCGTCGCCCGGGACACGAGCTGCAATGTGAGGATGCAGGTCAGAATGCACAGGTGCCCAAACAAGACTAGTTTAAACCTTAATATATGAGACTTTTCTTTTGCATAAATAGCTTGAGACTGATTTGGAAAAGGTCACGATCACTTTCGCAAGAGGTTCCAGAGGTTTCTACCAGTTGCAGTGGCAGGTGTTAACGAAATACCTGTGAAGAAGGCAAGAAAGTGATGCTTTGGTTAGTTTTCTGCTGGAAGAACTTGGTTCTTGCTGTTCATGTGGATGTTCTTTGACACAAACCACCTACCTAAGCCTTGCTGCAGACCATGCACACTCTCCCAAAGGTCTTGGACTTCACGGCACACCTTCAGAATTGGAGAAGCTCCTGGATGTCATTAACCCTGGTTCATGAACGTACAGGACCCCCCAAAATCATCCAGAACAAACGTAGAAACCTTCCTAGTGATCTGTGTCCCATTCAAGGACGGTCAAAGGACGTCAAAGTGGATGTTCTTTCACACAGACCACCTACCTAAGCCTTGCTGCAGACCATGCACACTCTCCCAAATGTCTTGGACTTCACAGCACACCTTTCATTAACCCTCGTTCATGAATGTATGGGACCCCCTAAAATCGTCAAAATCGACCGTCAAAGGATGTCAAATCTGTGTTGTGGTGGCGTTTGAGTCGCTTCGGGACGTGGAGGCGTCAGGGGGAAGAGCTGCCGGGCCCTCTGGGGCTGCGTGGGCCTGTAAGAGCGGGGTCATTGTCTAACCATCGAAAGTAGAAAGTTGCTCTGAATGCTAAGCTGCATCTGAGCCTGGCTTCTGACACGAGCTGATAATCAGATTTACTCCCCTGAATCCGCCGGACTCCACAATGCGCCCCACTGTCGTCGTCCCCCACTTCGCCTCTCGCCAGCACCCCCCCTCTCCCCTCCTCCTTCCCCCCACAGCAAAGCTAATTACACCCCGCAGAAACACAAATCTCCATGATTTAGAAAGTCACTCTTTTTCAGGGGTTTAACCTTGTTAGGGCCTAAGCCTGGCTTTCTTGTGCATCAGCTCTGTGAAGAATTCTCTGTTCCTGCAGACGCTGGGACATAGACACACTTCTGTCTTTGCTCGTAGTCGTCCGCCTGTCAGAGGGTTCACTCGGAGGCAGCGTAATTAAGTGTGTATCTGTATCGCTGCGTATGTACTCTTGTGTGCATGTGTGTGTGTTAGAGGTGAGGGTTAGGGGAGGAGGAGGAGGGGAGGGCTTGACGGAGCGCACGCAAGGCTGTCCTCTGCAGGCCATCTGGGACTCTGACTAACTAATAGACTTCCTACATTCATCGAGCAGCGCTACTTGTGCGTCTCAATCAGGGAGCTGTTGACCACAAACAGGCCCGTAATGACATTAGCCAGCTCTGGCTGTGTGAGGACAGCGTGTGGGTTGCCTGACGCCAGGAGGTCAGCCAGTTTCCTGGGGGCCTGCAGGGCCCCGGAGGAGCCCACACGAGTGTTATGGGTGTCTGCAGCTACAGGCCTACCTACTGTCACTGCTGGGAGTGCCGTCCTCTGTGACATGTTGCAGTAAACTTTAATTTTGCAGCCAGTTTGAAGGCAGTAAATAACCATTTCCATTTGTGTTGTAAAACTTTTGACATAAATATTAGATTTAACTACACATGTCAACGTCTGATTGATTCTCGGATGAACCATTTCCCTTTTTATTCATCTAACAGCCCAATAATAAGTTCCCCTTACGTCTTTTTACCAGATCTCCAGGGCTAAACCACTACTTCATGTTTCAGTTTGTGATAATTTGATTGAACTCACCATTAATCAGGAATATGAGGAATTAGAATAGACGTCGTCATGACTTACATTTGGAAGACAGAACCATATAATCAGCTAATAACGCAGAACACTTTAATTTGCCGATAATGTAGAGGTCACCAGTTTGCCTTTATTTAACTTAATCAAACAGGTAGGAGCCTCCTATTGGATAATTACTGCATGGGTGATTATCTTTCAGCTGGAAACAAGTTATTTAAGCCCAACTGATCCATAGCTTCTCATTTCTACGTCTAAAGACACAAAAGATGTTAGTCTGTTTGAGAAGGGTCAAATCATTGGCATCAAGCAGAGAAAACATCTAAGGAGATTGCAGAAGCTACTAAAACTGGGTTAAAAACTGTCCAACGCATTATTAAAAACTGGAAGGAGAGTGGAGAAGCATCGTCTTTGAGGAAGAATGATTGGTCATGGTTGGCGATCACTTAAACGTTTGGTGAAATCAAATGGAAGAAAATGTTTAATAGTGAAAGTAGGAACATTTCCACATGTACAATGTGAAGGGAACTCAAGGGTTTGGGACTGAACAGCTGTGACGCCTTAAGAAAACCACTAATCAGTGAGGATAACTGGAAATAAAGGCTTCCGTTTGCTAGGGAGCATAAAGATTGGACTCTGGAGCAATGGAAGAAGGTCATGTGGTCTGATGAGTCCAGATTCCCCCTGTTCCAGAGTGATGGGGGCATCAGGGTAAGAAGAGAGGCAGATGAAGTGATGCAGCCATCATGCCTAGTGTCTACTGTACAAGCCTGTGCTATGGGGCAGTGCTATGATCTGGGTCTAGGTTCATTAGCTGACTACCTGAATATACTGAATGAGCAGCTTATTCCATCAATGGATCATATTCCAAGATGACAATGTCAGGATTCATGGGGCTCAGATTGTCAAAGAGTGGTTCAGGGAGCATGAGATGGATTGTTCCACCACAGAGTCCAGACCTTAACCCCATTGAGAATCTTTGGGATGAGCTGGAGAAGCTTTGAGCAGTGGTCAGACTCTCCATCATCATCAGAAGCTCGTCATCATCATGGCAATGCGTCATCAGGATGCTGTTACACTGATAAAACTGAATTACGTCTCATGCAGAGTGACTTACTGATGCATCTTTGCAAAGGAAGGCAAACCTAACGACGTTTTTTTTGCAGATATAGTTTTCAAAAGCAGAATAAAATATAATATTTCTATTAATAATATAATGTGCAAAGGTCATAATTTTAGAGGACATGCAGCCTGTGTGTCTCTTTCCATGCCTGAATGTATCAAATGAGCTTTTGTGCAGCTTCTAATGGCTGCAGACCTACATCAACATTCATGCCCGGACCTGTTCTGCAGGAGTTTGATGACACCAGTCGAGCCCCGGCTCACAGACTCTGTCTTTTACGCCGAGGCCCGACTGAAGCCGCAGGGGAAAGCGACGTGGAGGAGAGCGGGCCCCCCGTCATCGCCACCGCCGCCTCTTCTTCTGCCGCTTCTACCTCACTTCTCCCTCTTTACATCGCAAGAATGCAAATCTTTAAAGCCTCCACATCTGAGAGAGGGGAATCAGTGGAGATGGTGCAGGGATTTAAAAGCTGATCCTCCCTGTGTGAGTCACAGACAGTCACCCCACCTCCCTCCTCCCCCTCCCGCTCCGTCTGAAGTATTGTGCTCAGACAGATGTTGTATCTGTGCATTTTCTGTTTGTTTTTATTGTGCGGTAAAAGCGTGAGGAGCTGAACTTTGCTTTAGATGAAGCCTAAATCCAAGTCAAATAAAAGCCCTGTGTCTGTGGGGCCATTTATTACTAATGTTTGCTCTCTGGAGGCCGCAGAGGGACCGAATGAGTCACTCAGGGCTGTACGCTGGACGGGTTTGGCAGCCATCCGTCCCTCTGCGTTTTTAATATTGACCAGCTTTTATCTGCCGTGTCCCGGCACTGTCCTCTAAAGGTTTTTTTTAATTATTTAAATCAACCTCCAGGATGAGGTTGTTGGGGAAAAAGCTGGAGCGTCTCTTTGTGGTCATGTGGTTTGTCAACACAAGGGGGCAGTAGTGGTCCCATGCATCATTTGAATTCTGCACAGACAGAGGAGCAGGTTGTCCTCCAGGCTTTTATTTTGTAGTAGCATGAATCACGGATGTTTCAATGTGTAACTGTGATTACATTATGTTAGCGCTGCAGCTTATTTTATTTTATTTTTATTTCACTTATTTAAGTTGTTTCTGTACTGGAGAGAAAAGATGCCGGAGTCAAAGTCTTTGTTTGTGTACATACTTGGCCATTAAAGCTGATTCAGATTCTTACATTAATTTTATTAAAAAATAATAATAATTCATCAAATTAATCAGATTTATTTCTAGTCTTACTTTACTAATATTTTTTCTTAATGTTTTTTCGTTTATTTAATATTTGTATATTTTATTTGTTCAAATGTGGCTGAATTATTTGTTGTATTTTGCTTTTTAATAATTTTTAGTTTGAAGTTTTTTAATTTATTTGCATGTTAATATTTTGTTCTTTTCTGTTTTTTCTATTATTTTTTATTTTTATTATTTTATTTTTAAATTTTTGCTCATGTTGTTACTTATTATTTAATTTATTTATTTTAGTATTTAATATATATATATATTAATTTTGCCTAATTTTGCTTTACTGGCTAATTTTTTATTTTTTATTTATTTTTATGTTTTAAATAATTTTTAATTTACACCTTTATTTATTTATTTGTTATATTTTCATGTTGCTTTTTAATTTTAGTTTTTATTTATTTAATAATTAATTTAATTTAAGCGTTTGAAATAATATTAAATCTCCGGTACCATATTGAAAGTATTTCTTTTCTCCTGCAGGTCCGTGATCGTCCCATCCACCGTCCCCCCGTGTGTCTCCGCTTCCTGTCCCACATGAACGCTCACTCCGAAGACTTCACCCCTCCTTGTCTCCTGAGCTCCAGGTCCAGACTGCTGCCTTCGTCTCAGCAGAGGATGCAGAGCACGTCCTCTCTCGTCGCCCCGAAGACCCAAACGCTAGAGGGTGAGGCCCGTCAGTGGGACACCTGTTGCTTTCACGCCATCTCAGCTCCAACAGGGGGAGGGAGGGCGCTGACTCCTTTAACTCCACAGCTCTGCTCATTATCAGTTTTTTTCTTTTCTCGTCCGTCCTTTCTTTCTTCCTCTTCTCCCGGGCAGCGGAGGTAGAGGCCACCAAGCTCGTCGTTAGCTCTTAATCTCCCTCTGCGGTCGTGTTTGGTTAAGGCCAAATCTCGCCTCTCCTCTCTGGCGAGGAAGTGCCCACAGCGCCGCCCTCCTGGTGGTCCTACGGTGGGAGTGAAAGGCCTGCAGCCGGGAGACCTGCCGCTCCTTTCAGACCCGGGCCTCTGATGTGAAGGCATTTTTCCCCCTGCACACACCTCAGCTCCACAGCAGGGCACTGCTTTCAGCATGCTATGTGTGTGTGTGTGTGTGTGTGTGTGTGTGTGTGTGTGTGTGTGTGTGTGTGTGTGTGTGTGTTGCAAAAGGGGGA
This sequence comes from Planiliza haematocheilus, assembly GCA_005024645.1. NCBI lineage: Eukaryota > Metazoa > Chordata > Actinopteri > Mugiliformes > Mugilidae > Planiliza > Planiliza haematocheilus. Next base: position 357,382 of record SRSE01000244.1, on the reverse strand, counting down.
GGGGGGGGGGGCAATTCTCAGCACCGGGGTCTAATACTAATTATTCTACCATATGGTGGTCGCTCCCCTCACAATCATCCTGGACCCTCCTCCCTGAGGAAACGTGCTGCGCCCAACGCCATGGCTTTGCACTTTGACTCATGTCATTCATATGCACCAGATCACGTATGTGTGTGTGTGTGTGTGTGTGTGTGTGTGTGCAACAGATGGGAATGGCGGGGCATTCATTGTGAGAGGAGGCAGTGCTGAAATGTGCTCTCCAGTGCGCTCTCTTTATCCCCCCGCGCTGACTCCTCTTGGCGGCAGACCCCCAGGAAACAAGAGCAGATTGTCCAACACCCTCCACCCTCCGCTACACCACCACCACCACACACACACAAACACACACACACACATCCTCACAGTGGACAACAAAACAAGAGAGAGAGAGAGAGAGGAAATGGGCGTTGCTGGATGGATTTGAAGTTTGTGGAAAGGAACCTCAGGCGAATGAAAAGGAAGTTGTGGAAAGACGTGGAAGCTTGATAATAAGTGAGCCCTGATTAAAAATGTTTGGTTAAAACACTTGCAGGAGCATTTGAAATTTCGTTCAGACTTTAAACCGGTCCAAAAGCTTGTTATCTCTATGTGAGCTTCTTCCTATCTCTCTCTCACTTATCACAGTCGATGCATTTTATGATCGTCTCCAAAACCCCCCGTCTCTGCTGTTGCATAAGCTGGAAGGTCTTTCGTTTCCTCATCTCTGTCTCCTTGCACAAGAAAAGTTAAATTAACAAAAGCCCGCGAGTGTTTGCCAGGTTTCCCTGAAGCGGTGCATTGTTTTTACTCCCAACGCGGGACGTTTGCTAATTCCTTAAGCCACGTTTGAAGTGTTGGCGACACATTTCCAAAAATTGTTGCAGGGCTTTGTACCAATCCTTCGCTCTGCCTGACAGTCACAGCCTCGGGGATAAAAAGCAATCAATCAGTCATCTTCTGCAACTGCTTGTCCTGTAACTGGTCAAACGAGTGTGTGTTTGGACGGTGGGAAGAAGCTGGAGAACCTTCTTGATGACACCCAAGTTTATAGATATTTAGAACATTTCATAAATCAGGAAGCTGAAGATATATTACAGCCTTAAGAGTCATAGTTTTTGTGCAACATAACCAGAGCTGCAAAGAGCGTCGTCTCTTCACTGCGTTGTCACCAGTGTCCTGTTTCTTTTCTGTTACTCTCCAAACACTTGTTGTAGTTTTTAGGCCTCAGGTCCGACTGCTATTGTGAATGTTGAGTCGGGAAACAAGCAGCTGCTCCAGTGGGGAGATTTCTCGCTGCCTTTGTTAGCGGGTCGGCCCCCTCAGCAGGGAAACGAGCGTGTGCTCCAGGACTGAGGGGTTTAAAGATGACCTGCACAAATAGAAAAAAATGCATCTCAGCTTAGACCAGTTTAGTGTTTAAAGTCTTTTATTCTTTGTCTTTATTTAAGGACGCTTCCATCTTAACCCCGTCAGAAGAACGTGCGCCGTGCAGAATATCGCCCTGACTGCAGGAATGCGCCCGGCTGTCGTCGTCCCCTGTCCCCGGCTTCCTGCTACTCCACCACCTGCATCCAGCTTTAATCCAACGCCTCCCGACCAGAGCGCACTTCACCCTGACTCTAAAGAAAAGCAAAGCCCTGTTCCAGAACCTCCCCCCTGCCTCCATCCTCCTCCTCCTCCTCTTTCTTCCTCTCCTCCACAGGACAAACATCCAGAGAGGGAACAGGTGTCGCGACCTGTTGCGGTAAAGCCGGACCGGGACGCGGTCCTCTGGGCTGCTGGATCAACTCCGTCTGCATCACCCTCCTCCCTCTCACGGGGGTCTCTGTCAGATTTAAGTCGCCCACCTTCCAGTTTGTTCAGCCGGAGCACTGACCTGGCGAGTGGCAGGAGCACCGTCCTGTCTGGTAGATCCTCTGGTAAAAGGATTTAAGATGTTTGCAATTGGCTAATTCATAGTTTGACTCTTAAACGATTATAAAAGAGAGTAAAGCTGCAAATACACATCATTTAGAGGCAAAACTTTCACTTGTTGCTCAACTAATGACTCGTTTGACATTATCAACACATTGTTTTCAGCCTTAATGCATTCTGGGTTGAAATTAGTTGAATTTCATGTAAGATATATTCACATAAAGGTCAAACACACCAGTTAAATATCTCAAACACACACACCACTGCAGCAAAATCCCATTATTGTTATTATATTCGTGTAGATACAAAGAAAAACTGAACAATAAAAGTAAAATATTCATATTTATTATTTATTTTAAGCAGCTCAGCTCATCAGCTTTGTCAGGAGGGTGTGGGTCCATCCGATTTGATTGACGGGGTGGCGTCTCCATGGCAACATACGCAGCCAGACTCGTAGTTTAATTTGGTGAATTTCTGAACTGATGACACAGAAACATCTGCTAAAAAGCGAGGAGAGGGGAAAACGACGTCTTCGTAGAAACAATCGGGAACAACGCAGCTCTGATTCGCTCGTATACGAGTCAGAGCAGAGTAAATAATGTCGAAAAAACCTGAACTCTTTCACAATTTACATGAAACCTTCTTCTCTTTCTTTCTGCAGCTGATTTCACAGACTCAGATCCAGATGTCGGCGTTTGTTTCTCCCCGTCACAGCCTTCTCCGGCGATGCCTCCTGCTTCTCATCCTCCTGCAGCATCAAACCATCATCAGTCCTTCAAGAATGCCGCTGCCTCCACCTCCGCCGCCACACCTCCCGTCTATGAGCAGATCTTTGGTCAAACCAAACCCCTCTCAACGCCGGGCGTCCATCTTAATTCAGATAAACCTCTAAGCAGCAGCAGCAGAAGCACAAAAACAGAAGATCTCCACCTAAATGCATCTCTAGATCCCGTTCTCCACCCTTCCCTGGACTCCGATCGAGGCCCTGCTACGCCGGCGTTTCCCTCCGCCACTTGGTCCTCCTGCCCGAGTCCCCACACCAGCACTCCTCGCCTCGGGTCAGGAGCGAAGCTGACCCCTTCTCCTCCCGTGTCTCGGCTGGAGTCTCACCGCTGGCCTGTCCTGCCTCCCATCTCCCCTGTCAGAGGTGAGGAATGAGCCCTGCTGGCCACATATGGGCCGTTCACAGCCTCCTCCCTGCCCCGTGCTTTGCTCCTGCCCACTCTCTCTGGGGCCTGATTGTCCTGAACATGGCTGGACATCCACCCGGAGACAAAGAGGTTAAGGCAGACAGAGAAATCAAAGCCTGCCACCACGGCGAGGCGTTCAGATGCTCCTGCCCCCATCAGCACACTGTGAAAGCATCGCTGTCGGCGTGTTTTTTTTTTCTTCTTCCCCCCACCTCCTCCCACCTCCTAATAAATAACGCAGAAAGCTTTTCTTTTTCCTCTAAATCAGGAATAGAAAGGAGGGCTTTTGATGAAAAGCTGGTACCGTTTGATTCCTTGTTCAAAGGCATGAGGCCCCAACAATAGGAGTCGGGGTCCCTACCTCGTGTGCCGTGCCTCTCAGCCTCGGCTCACCCCATGCCTTCGCTATTCTCCTGGCTCTGAGAGGGAGACGTGTTGCTGACGGTCATAAATCCACACTGACCACCGCTCGCTGACGGCAGAACACTGAGGAGGACCGCCACAATAGAATACCTCCGCGGCTTTCCTGCGGCCGCTAATTTACCGTTCCCAATGGGGATAAAGGACGGGGCCACTGACATCTGACTTCTCCAGGAACTTTATGAAAGAAAGCAAACAATGTGGAAATTGTGTAGGGATTTTCTCCTTTCCATCAGAGACATCTACTGTTCTCTGTGTGGCGCTGTGCTGCAGGGGGGGGGGCATGCTGTATCGCAGCACGCTGTTCTCTTCACGGCAGACACAGAGCGAGTGTCACTGGTTCATTTATTTCACCGCAGATGGAGCTGATTCAAGTTCAATGTGGCCTCAGTGTGGCGGCGTGTAAAGCCCAGAAGATAATTCCAGGGTTTTCTTTTTACAGCTCTGGTCTCGTTTGTGCAGGTTTAGACGCACACAGCTCTCCTAGAGTAACTGAAGGGATACATGGCTAGTATAACACACAACAACAACCGCCTCTGGACAGGTTGTGAACAAGCAGTTTAGCCTTTTTGACAGACATCTTGCATGAGTTTCCCCCCAAATTTCTCCACCAAAAGAACCTGACAAAGCTGCAAATCTCAAAGTTTAGATGAGGTGTAAGATGAGAAAGCCCTTCTGTGCAGCCTTTGGTCTGGTTGATTACTTTCTGAACTTCTTTTCTTCTTCTTGTGCACCGGGAAGAAGCAAGGAATTCAAAATGCCTTCGACCAGTGCTGATGGTGCAGGTGCTCCTGACCCTACTGTTGGCCTGAGGTGTGTCACGGGCCTAGCTCTGAGTTGGCCAGGCTTACGTACTTAATCCTCTTCTTTCCTGGTGGAACATAATGCTGCAACCCACGATAGGTTTGCTGTTTGCTCCAGAGTTTAACTGTTGGAAACAAAAACCTTCTGTCCACCAACAACTTATCTCAAGAGCTGGGTGTGACATTTTGTTGTGTTTGCACCTGCAAAACCTTGGCGATCGTGTGGTATCGGTGCAATTGAAGTTGCAAATCTGAGTTCACGAAAACTCCCGTTAGCAGATGAAGCGGTTTGGATTTTCTCCCCCGCATGCTTCTGCATACGGCTGCAGACCCTCCTCACCTCACTCAGGCCTCTCTGACCCCCAGCGTAGCTTTCTCAGATCCCCAACGGTCCACAGAGCGACCCCGGGCTGACCTGCGTTGAGCAACATCTCCAGAGTTTAACTGTCCCTCACAAAGAAGCGGGACACTGTCCTGGCCTGGCCTGGCCTCTCTCCCGCTCAGGGCTGGCACCGCGGCCAGGAAAAGACGTCCACAGGCGAAACAGAGGAGGCGTTGTCTTCCCCTCGCTCTGTCAAATCAAACCCGCTGACCGACCCCCCCCTCCACCAGCACCGCCACCCTTAACCTCCCCGAAAAAACTCGCCCTGACTCAGTGCGGCCCTTTTCGGCTGAGAATGACAGCTGAGTTGACAGCAGCAATATGCTTTGAAGTGTCAAGTCAAGTCCTTCCATTGTCTCCGTGAGTAGAGCGCCGAGCCGCTCAAGTGCACAATGGTGCGGTGGTGTGTGCGCGTCGTTGTTCAGATACTTGACTGTGTGAGGGTGGCTTCATGTGTACATTTATACTCGTCCATGTGGGCAGACACGAAGGAGCTGAGTTTGCCTTTTCCTTTCGGAGCCTCTGTATATATTATCCTTTTGTCGGGGCCAAGCTGTTCTGCATTACTAATGTGAGAAAAGCCTCGACAAGCCTCTTTCAGGGCGACAACAAAACACACCACCCAGTGAAACAGTTTCACTCGCTAATCCTCTGATTTTCAAACCAGGCAGAGTGAAACAGTTTTGTTTTGGTGGTCTGAGAGTAGATAAGTAATTAGCCTGACAGTTTTTTTTTTTTACCCTTCCTCTGAGTGAGGTCTGCGGTAATGAAGGCTTGAGGGCAGATTTTCTTGCCTTGTGTTTATTGACAGTTAGATGAGACTAATTTTGCCCTGAGGTCTGACTGTAACACTGTCCTCACGCCGTCATACCTCACCTGAGGGCCTCGTGGGTGGACATCCTGGGTTCTTGTCGGGAGCTGAGTGCAACGCCTGGAAGGGACGGGCTTTTACTAAGCAGACTACAACTGCATCGAGTTGTTTGGACATATCTAATCCATCTATTATTTCTTTTATATTGTGCAAAGCAATCCAGTTATCCCTTAAAGAAACCGTTTGACATTTTGCTAAGGAAATTATATCACTCTAATATCTGCATATAGCTTATACGTGTGTAAAACTACGTTAGCTTCTGCAGATTATGTATCTGTGCATTTGCACCTTAAAATTACTTCCATTATATATATATTTTGTTTTTAAATGTGAAAATATGACTTAAAGCCTCTCTTCGCTATATATTCACAGTGTTTTGGAGTTGTTTTCAAGCGTAGTTTGTCTACTTTAGCTTAGCATCATTAGCTTGCTAGCTTAAGATAAGATAATACTTGATATTGGAATTTCTTTCTTGAAGACTTTCAAAAGAAAGCACAAAAATCTGCCATTTTCTAATATTAAGTATGGAATCTGTATAAAGTTAGGACTAGGAGATGCTAGCTTAGTTAGCATAGCGTCAAGGATGGGAACTTGGTGAAGCGGCTAGCTTAACTCTTTACAATTTGTCTACTAGCTTTCCTAAAGGTTATTCACTTACATGTCGTGTTTATTTAATCCAAAATAAGACATAAAACATGACAGATCAAATTAAAGTTAGTTATTTACCATGCTAGCTAGTAGATACGCTAGCTGCAGTTTGCTAGCAGCTCATATTAGATATGTTACTACAGAAAAAAAACAAGACCTCTTACTTTAAAAAAAAAAATTGTTATATTTGTGTTGAGTTAGATTACATTAGAATAAATGTTCAGATAATATGACGTCCTCGTTGCTAATTCAGTTATGACATTTCGTCCTAACACGTCTTTGCTGTTTCCCATTACTTTCTAATGCAACTGTCCGCTCTGCCCACGTGTGCCATTAAAAATACATTTCATCTTCCTCCTCATCATCATTATCAATCCCACTCTGTGCTGTTGCAGGATTCTCTGCAGCTTCACGCTGCTCTGAGATCAGCTGCAGTCAGTCTCAGGCGTTTGATGAACTGGAGGCCGTCGCCCCTCCGTCCACTTCCTGCTTGTCTCTGGACCAAGCATCGGATTCATCAGGCTGCAATTCACCTGATAAAGGTAACGCTCACATGCACAGAGAGCTGCAACTAAAAGGTGGTAATTCTCATTTTAGACTATGCTAATGGCGCAAAGACTTGGCTGGTCTACCACTTTGTGCACATGTGAATCAGGATAAAGTATCTAAGCACTTGATTTTTAGTGCAGACTTTCATTGATAGTCCTCTGAAGCTTCAACAAGCCCCGCCATGAGTGGGAAGTTTGACAATTTTCAGATTTTGGGTCAGATGTCTCAACATTTATCTGATGTTTTCCTGATAGCGGTATACATAAAGTCAAAACGACTAGCACCGATGTTATATTAGACCCAAACGTATAGTTTTTCTGACATTTACTGCAGACAAAGCCCCATTTATGACTTAACAATAAATTCACCATGCTGATATTGGACTTTGTGGTATTTTCTTCTCAAATAGAGACTTAGTGGAGACAAGAAGACCCAGCTGCATCCATACACTACCATTATTTTTATATTTGAGGTGGGTTAGGTTATATATATAAGGTTACCAAGCAACCGGAGCCTGGAACATTCACTAGAGACCAACAAAGTGATGGGCGATGAGCATATCTCTCTATATTTATATGTGGACGCGGGGCTTTAGCAGTGATTATTGCATCCTAAACAACACAACCCAAAAGTAAAACTAAAATTAACTTATAGTCACGTTATCCTGCGATCTATTTTTCTTCATAGAGCTTTTGGTGTTCCCATTTCTTTGCCCCGGCTCCACGCACGATTAAAAATCCCCCAAAAAGTCATGTTTGCTTGTTGTTGTTTCCATCTTTGCGTGCCTCCGAATAATGTCTCAATTAGACATGCTCTCCTTCCTGCGTGGCGTCTGCCTTGTTACAGACAGAGATGGTCTTATCTGAGCACTCGCTGTGTGTCAGGTCTTTGTATCAGCTCATGTTGGCCAACAAAGGCAGAGTAAATGTGTGTGTGCATGCCTGTGGCAGTCAGCATGTGTGTGTGTGTGTCCTGGAGGTGGTTCAGTGAGCTGCGGAGAGAGAGAGAGAGAAAGACGTTGGCCAATGAAGACTTCCTCCACCTCCCTCGTAGCCCTCTAATCCCTGACAAGGTGTTTAACCTGCTTGCTTGACCCGAACCTCTGTCTGACCCCGGCGACCTTTGCCCCGAGGATGTGGAAGGATCAGGGCAGCCGCTGCCACAGCAACCAGCGTGATAAAATCAACGCGGGGCTCAAGCCAGAAGCTCTGTCAAATGTGAGCTAATGCTCCAGACTGATTTTTATCAGGCTGACACGAAGCGCAATTTGCATTTGTATAGAACGGAGCTGATTTAACGCATCGCCGAGCTGCATCGGTTGAAAAATACAGACGTCATATCAGGCTAAATCTCAGAATGGTAACAATTTTCACACACATGCTGTCGAGGCCAGTCTGAGAAACGCAAATTAACTGAAACACGACATGTGACGAACTCAAGGTGCCGCACATTCACCTAGCATGATGCTACCTGTTTGATTTACAGGTACATCCTTATTAAAGCATCAAACCTTCTGCACAGAGGATAAGGAGGACATTCATCAAGACTTTAAAACCTGCTTTGTTGCAGATTTGACACCAGTGACCTCACGGGCCTGTAAAATTAAGACTGGAGTTACTCTTACAGTAGGAAAAACCCACAATTGTATACAATAGCAGCATCCTAGGGTTGCATTCCACAAGACACAACCCACTCTGCATATAGAGGGTGCTCTGTATAGGATGAAGCTGCCGTTACACAATTAAGACTCTCTTCTGCGTTTGATATGAGACCATGTTGGCCTATCCCAGCTGTCATTGGGCGAGAGACGGGGTACACATCGCAGGGCTAACACAGAGCAAACAATATATGGACTAAAGTCATCCTCAAGCTTTATTTTGGCAGCACAGCGCTGGTGCCTTACAGCAGGAAAGTCCTCAATTCGAATCCCCGAGGTGAAGAGGGTTCAATTCTCAGGGCCTTTCTGTGTGGAGTTTGCATGTTCTCCCTGTGTTTGCCTGGGTTTTCTCCAGGTACTCCGGTTTCCTCGCATCATCAAAAGCATGGGTGCTAGGCGCCGGGTCATGTTGGCCCACTTCACCTTTACCTTTCCTTACCTTCATATAAAAAAGAGAGACTGAACTGGTATCTGGTATCTTGAGATTTCAAAATCTCAGATACCAGATACTCTCGCAGTGTCTTAGGGTTGCTTAGGACAATACACTACATCTCCACTTTGTGTCCAACTGAGAAACTCTGCTGCACATTATTCTGACATGTTTTCAAGTAAAATGTCCGAAGACTCGAAGGTTTTTCTGGTTTAACATGATTGATTTTAAACTATTAGTTTGAAAAAAATCAGCTTTCACCCAATTAATTGATGAATTGGCAGTTAAATTACCAATAGGAAATGTCTTTTAGAAGATTTAGAAGCCACTGGTGTTGGAAGGTATACATTCTGGTCACTTCTGGAAGTATTTGAAGTAGTAGTGTGTCTTCGTGGCCCTGAGTGGGTGGTAACTAGTGTGTCCAGCACCTTAATCACAGGATTAGTCATTTGTTATCTGCCACTCTGTTTGCTAAGTGTCTCTCAATCTTGTGGCTACCTCTGGCTAATGATGGACTAATACCTGCCCTAACTGAAAGTGCGTCCCGCCACGTTATGTTACACTCACGGTTATCCCAGGGATTTCCTCTCAACGACTCCTTAATTTATCAACAGTTCCTTTTTCTCAGCCTGGACGGATTACTTTACCAGTTTGACTTCCCCAACCGAAAACCAGAGGAATGTGTGCGCATGTGTGAGCAGACTGGACACGTTGCACAACCCAGCCTAGGAAAACCTTTTCTTGCGGCTCTGGGATGTTGCTGGGAGAGCGTGTTTGGGTGTGCGTGGCAGGGGCGCTGAGAGCAGAGCGTGTCCTGTGAAATCCCCTAGGACGGGGAAGGTGGCTCCACGCCCTTCCAGCGTGGGCCGGGGATTTGCATGGGCACCGAGCCACGCCGACACTGATCCACTTTTAATTGGGTGTGACGATGAGAACTTTGGAGCCTGAGGGTGTAGGTGTCGGTGTGCATGTGTGAGAAGGGGTGATGGGGGTGGTGTGACATGAAATTTACTGTAATTTCATAATCCAGTTCAATGAGTATAATTTGGGGTTGTTAAATTAGCGTGTCACTGGCGATTAGACATGTTTAAAATGATATGCTAGCGACGTCAGTGTCAGTTGGTTTGTCCACATTTGATCCAGACTGACTTTTCTAGAAAAATGGATAATTGGACGACATTTGCATGGACTTCTGTGAATTTTGAAGATGTTCACGTAACCGTACGGGAGTGAACCTTGAAACGTTGGTGTTTCCCTGTCATTTAGCTCAAAGCATCACTAGCATGGCTCTTGACTCATGTGGATTTTGTGTGATTAATACTCTTTTCTTAAGCAAAGCAGAAAGAAAACTTCCTCGTACATGATTAAGTTCCCAGAGAAAGCAACTGTCTGGTTTTACAGTTATTTATGGCTGTGTTCTCAGTCATCCAGGTCATGTTTTATCCATTAAGTTAAAAAAAAGGTCAACTGGACTTGAGAAGATGTTCCGTTTGAGGTGCTACTTCAGTTCTAGTGGACTGGTGGGAAGTTTGAGGTTTAAATAGGAGACTCTGTGGCTCTAACCCATCAGAAACTTGCTTGTTCCTGTCAAAAACCAGAAACTGGTGCAGCTAATTTCCATTAACAGTTAGATACTTACCTGTTGTTGACTGGGGACTGCTTTGTCCCTGTCCTCTTGACGTATAAATGGTGCTCTAACGACTCTTTGTCAGTCAGAGTCTCCAGTCTCAAGGCGTGTGAATGGGGCTGAAACTTGTTGGGGACAAAAGTTAAAACTTTACTGTAAGTTGATAGCAAATTAAAACTCAGCCCACCTCCTCTGTTTCGAAAAGGGTTTTCCAATCTGACATAGATGTCTTCCTTTACTCCTCTTTCAAAGCATTTATCTTCTCTGGCTAACAGCTGGACGTTCTTCAAAAGAGTCTCCTTTCTCCTTCAGCTGTAGGTGGATCGCTGAGTTGTTTTCTGATGAGCTGACTCTCTCTTTGTGGCTGGGTTATACACCACATTGCTCTGTCTTGCCGTTAAGGTGAACCAGTTTTTGCCTAAGTCTGTTACCAGGTTTGAAATAAACTGTAATTATTTATGGCCTATTTATGGCCTTCATTTGATAGCGTGAGTTTATTGTGGCCACTCTCTAGAGGCGCCACAACTGCGGCATTGTCTTAGACTGTTTTCATGTTAAAATAAATCATTTTATGTTTTAACCACCAGGTGATCAAGCTACAGATGATCAAAGACAATAAAAGTGTAAAATATACGCCTGCAAAGAGTTTACAAGCAGCATACAGTAGCTCCTAATCTGCAGAAAGGTAGAACCGTGACTGAGGGGATTGAACATGTACATCATTCCCTGGGCCTCCCAGATTAATCCTGAATATAAGATTAATAATCCTTGTTTGCTTATTACTAGCAGCGCCATCAGAGAAATAATTCACATGTGCATAACCAAACCTGTTTCTATGTGTTATATATATTTTTATTCTTGTGTTGTCTTCCCCCGCCACGCCTGCAGAGCTGTCTCCTGGCCTCGCGGCGCTGACGGTGGGCTGTGACTCTGGAAATCTGGGCTCTCTGTCCCGGGTCCAGCTGCTCCTCCTGGACCGACAGGAGCCCGAGTCTTTGCCGAGCCCGTTCGATCCGGAGGACGGGTTCGATCTGGAGGAGGACTGGCCTGATCTGACTACGCAGTACGATCCAGAATCAGCAGGTATGAACCTAAAAACAAACAAAAGCAAAGGACCTGAGCCAAAGGAGGATGTTCAAACTCAAAAAACAAATATATTCATTCACCTTTTATCTTAACTCTCTGAGATTTATCTATGATAACGTGAAATCTCCATTGTGTGTGTCAAACAATCTCAGTTAACGGAGTGTGAACCCCCTGCTCTGATAAACCTTTCTGACCGTTTGAATGAGATTGTTTGATAAGCAAAAAAAAAAAGAAAACCGTCACTTTAATAACAGGGAGCAGTCAGACAGGTGTGTGTGTGTGTGTGTGTGTGTGTGTGTGTGTGTGTGTGTGTGTGTGTCAGACATGACGGGGGGGGGGGGGGAATACACGACCCCCGAAGGCGTGTTCTCTCGGTCCACGCCGGGTCCTTGAGACGCGAGCGATGCCTTTATGGCGCCAAGCGGCTTTTTCTTTTAACGAGCTGCGATACCGGCTCTCATCTGCTCCCAGGCATGCCGCTGCGGGCTCTTAACTGCTTCACCCCCACCTTTTACCCGAAGGTGTGGCGACTCAGAAGAAAGGTTTATAGGGATATCAGGATGTGCCATATTAATAAAGATCAAACCGCTGGAGTGGATCATTAACTGGGAAAGTCCGACTAAGATAGCTGGAAACACTTGGAGCTGAGAGGAGAGCGTGTAGAAAACTCAATTAGTCTAGCGGCTGTTGTTTATAGGCTGATAAGGCCGAGCGGGAGATAAACACCGCCGTGGTTGAAGGTTTGGATTTGAGATTTCACCTTACCCTTAGAACAACGAAGGGGATTTCGTTCTTTTTGCAATCAAGCTCTCTTTTATCTGCTTCCGTCACCTTTTACCGTCTGCGCACAAGCACCGTGATTATTCCATCGCAGCTTTTAAGTCGTTATTATCCAAAAGTGCGCACCTTGTGCATGATTCACCGCGTCTCGTAGCTCTTTCTGCTCTGCTATTGAACGTGTATCTGTTCTGAAAAGGTGCTAAATATCATCCAGTCTTTATGTGAACATGTTTATTCTCATTTCATTTAGTATCACTTTGCAAATTGAAGGAATTCCTCCTCCATTGACCGGACATGGGTGCAGAAATCTCAAATCCTGCACCGGCCAAAAGAGAAACACATTAACCGCAGTGGTTTTATTTTTTGCTATTCATGCATCTTTGCCACAATAAGACAAAATCTGCTGGAGTTTGCTGGAAGCTTGTCTTTCCTCTCTCTCCCTCTCTGTGTCTCCAGAACAATGTTTGCACCTGGCACGCTTCTGTAGACAGGTGCTCCTCTGGGGGTTTGTTGCTCCATTTTCTGCCATTATTTGCTCAGAGATTAAGAGCCATAATTGGAACTACTACACGGCATTGCTCATATCTGTGCACACACTCTCAAGTACAAAAGACAAATGCATGTAAGTGTGTGCCAGAGGCCAACACTTATGTACACACATGCTCGGGCGCACATGCCTGCCTTGCAGCGCAACTGCGAACGCACACAATCGCTTCCTCTCCTTTGAGCTTCTGGGTTTTTTAGTTTTTTTCTTTTTGTCAGGTGTTTTGAGGCCCCTCACAGCTGGCAGCATCTCTGAAAGGTGTGACTCTGCAGGGAAAGTCGAGGAAAACAAATCGGTGAGTGCCGCCGCCCCTCGCGGAACCGCTTTTCACTCCCCCTCCTCCTCCTCCCGTCTCCCTCCGTTCATCTATCAGATTTCCTCCAAACGCGGGGCTGCGCCTCGCTGTGAGCAAACACAAGAACCTTCAGGAATCAACTCCTATCGCACAATAACCCAAACCATGCACACATAGCCCCCCCCTCACCCGCACAAAGACCCCTTTTACAAACTTGAACTGGCATGCATTTATAACTGTCATTCCTGTAAGTCGAGCCAAATTGTTGTTGATAATTGAGACACAATATAACAGAGGGCACGCGGCGTGCAGCAGGTGTGTGGTTAATCAGTCACGGGCTGCAGCAGGAGGGGGGGGGCTGTATGGCAGGCTTTTACACCAGCTCATTGCTCTGTCGTGAAAAGGAGGGGGGGGGGGGGGGGGGGGGGGGGGGGGGGGGGGCTCTCAGTTAAACGCCGGACGCGGCAGGATTCTTTTGGAGGATGCACCACCGCTCGGATCAGCCAGGGGTTGAGGGGTTGAGGGGTCAGGGGGGTAAACGGGGCTTGTGCATGCTGGGCTGCAGAGGAATGGCTGCAGGTGCTCCACGTGATCTTCGATTAATCTCCCCTTTATGGCGGATGAGAGAGAGAGAGAGAGAGCCCCTGAAAAGCATGAATGAGACTCATAAGCCCCCTGCAATTATGCCAAACCACAATGAGGAGCTGGAGAGAGCTCGGAGCGGGATCCATACCGACATTTGCATAATTCACCTCATCGAACCAAGTATCCACACACACTGGATTACTTGTAATGGAGATATAAAGCAGTGTTTAGAGCTGTGAAGTGGGAGGATCCCTCAGTTATCCCCAACATAGAAGCACATAGGTTTACATCATGGCTGTTATTATTTCAACCTTAAAGGGAAATATCTTTGCACTTTATTACCTTTATTTACTTTATTTACCAAATTTAAGCCCCTGTTTTAAGCTTTAAATATCTTTGACACGTTCTCCAAATTAAAACGAAACTTGATTGGGACCAAGATGTGCAAATAAATCACAAACCAATGCACCAATAGTAGAAATTTTGCTTGGTTCAGTGCAAACTGAACGCTTTCTGCTCTGCTTCATATTCAAAGTGCTGTAAACTAAACTGCAGGAAGCGACCGAACGCTTAACGCGCGCAGGTGACAGGTTTGTTGCCGCGCCGCAGGTATCCAAACACGGTGGAAATCTCACACGGCCATCTTAAACTTGCAATCAGACCGAGAGATATTATCTTACACAGCTGCTCATGACTCAACCGGGGCTCTCTGCCGCTCACCTGAGCCTTGGAAGTGCTCCAGCTGAAAATAAACTTGGGATAACGTTCCTCGCGGTGCCGCTAAATGTGTTTCTCTTCATCTGTTTTCATGCAGGATCAGTCAGAGGAAGGTTCTGGGTCGCCGTCTTCATGGATCATAGACTTGAGTCCGTCGTTGGACATGTTCAGACGGTCTCCCTGCCCGTCCAGCGACGGTACGTTAACGTTAAACCCGCTAAATGTTTTCTGTTAAGGCCTACCTGCGCTGCTACGACATGCCACCTCTGTGTTAAAACTGGCGCTCTCTTCTAAGGGCCTTTAACAACAATACTTAATCAATACAAGAGCCCGTCTTCACCATTAGCGTCTGATCCGGTAAAAGCCCTCTCAGTCCCTGTCAGCTCTGGTTTATTAGGAGCCATTGTCTCCTCACTGTCAGCGCCGTGTTTGGCGTTCTCTTGCCTCCGGTACACTTAAGCCCGTTAATCCTTGCTAGGGCCAGCTGGTTTGCAGTATCACCTTCACCTGTAGGGCCGGCTGTGTACATTCATGAGTGATGGTTCAGGGAGCAGCGGCGCTTACTGTAAAAAAAAAAATATATATATAAAAGCTGTGCAGTCAACGCAGTGGAAACGGAGGGCCGGCCTTAAGCTAATGGCTCGCTCTTTATTCCCCCCACCTTCATGTTCTGTTTCTTCTTTTTCCCTTGTCCGGTATCAGTCATTGTGCTGTAACGCTAATGGCCCGTGGCGTGCTGTATTCCCCGGAGGGTGCTAGAAGAAGCGTCCGTCACACCTGAGATTGATAACATCTGCAGCTGACCGATGGAACTCGAGGGAAGCGGTGATATGTCTTTCTGATCTCGGCGTGACATCTGCGCGTGACGCGGCCGCTCGGCATAAATGATTAAAACGCATAAATCACGTTTATGTTTCCGTGTTTGATCGTTTAAAAGAACAGGGAACTGAGAGAACGAGTCTGAACAGAGAAGAGACAAGTTTAGAAAATGAAAAGAGACGGAGAACTGCAGTTCCACTTATGTCCACTAGATGCTGGCTCCAAACGCGAGTCAAGCTAATTTCTCAATCCATGACAGCTGTACAGGGGAGAGGCGGCACAGTGGCGTGGTGGTTAGCGCTGAAGCATCACAGCGAGAAGGTTATGGGTTTGAATCCATCGTCCTACTGGAGCTTTGGAGTTTGCATGTTCTCCCTGTGTCTGCGTGGGTTCTCTCCAGGTTCTCCAGCTTCCTCCCACCGTCCAAAGACATGCTGCTTAGGTTCATTGGTGGTTCTGTGTGTTAGTCCTGCATTAGACTGGTGACCTGCCCAGGATGAACCTTCACCTCTCGCCCAATGACAGTTTGGTTAGGCTCCAGGCCTCCTGCGACCCTCCAGAGGAGCAGCTACAGAAAATGATTTAACATTCACTTGTTTAAATCATCTGAAGGCTTAAAGTTCTGCATAATCACAGGTTGCTAGACATGAGTTTTAGCAAAGACGTGGATCTTTGCTAAAGTTAGGAGCACGTTTCTTTACCTCCTGGAGGCGTTTTTACACAGTTTAAGCCAATTTCTGGTTTATTAGCTTGTTAAGTGTCCAATGTACATGTATTGTCCACCCAGACAATGAGTGAAATTCCCTTTCAGCTGTAAAGTGCAGCTTTTTCGGCCCCCGACGCTTCTTAAAGCAAAGCTCTTCTCGTTTGACGGCCCTGCAAGAATCGGATAAACGTGGAAAAAGAAGATGTCACGCAGAGGATCTCCCTGCTTTGACCTTTTAGAGGCCAAAGGCATGGTCGCCCCGTGAGGGAGGCGAGGGGGTGGTGGGTCATCAGCAGGGCGTGGAGGGGTCGCCCCTGGGGTCACGCAGTCTCTAAATGATGCCCAGTGTGTGGCATGTCTTTGTGTGGATAGGTGAGATTTGGTTACCCTTTCAGTAATGCTCCTAAGTAATGGAGGGGGTGACCTCACTCTGACTCCGTGGATACGAGGCTGTAGAGAAAATGAGAGGATTCTGCTGCTCAGTTGAGATGACCAGACGTGCTGATTTACATTTAGATGAAGGGCGTTGAAATAACCAGTCAGATTTAAACAATAATTTATATTAACAATGCATAACATGAGTAAATTGAAAGGGAGGGGGATCACCTGCAGCGGCTTTAGCGTCCTTTAGCGCTGTTTTAGTTTTCTAGCGTGAAACTTGTGTTAACGCTCTTATTAACACATTTTTCAGTTGCAAAGTTGTAAAAGTTAAGTTCACAGATGAGATATTTGTAGAGATGCTCGATATTGACTTTTCTGCCGATATCCGATATTCTGATATTGTCCAACTCTTACTTTCCGATACCGATATATTCAGTCTTTTTACACCCAAATTGTTAAGTAACAACATAACATATCACCTATTATGGAATTAACACATTATGCCTAATTTTATTGCGATGTCCCACTGGATGCAAACATAATACGTTGCCATTCATTTATTTTTTTGTGTTTTTAGAAAGAAAGTTTTGCCTCAAACAACACTACAGACAATATTAAAACAAGGAAGACAAATGTAGCGTATAACTCTGCATGATTCTTCTTGAGGTGGGTGATCAAATTTGATGTATTAAAGGAAGACGCCTTGTTTCCTCCTCTCATAATCACCTTTGCTTTGCAGTTAGTAGGTGACACTTGTAAATACTTCCAAACCACGGACATCTCATACACCGGGCGAGCTAGCTTGTTAGCCACGGTTAGCAACCTACGAGACTAGCGTGTTGTTGTTGTTATACGTCATCAAGCACGCGCCTGTTAACATCCCGTGCTGTGTTCATGCAGACTCGCAAATGCTGAAGCTACAGAACAAATATCGGTTATAAAAACCCGATACCGATAATTCCCGATATTACATTTTTAACTCAATATCGGCCGATAATATCGGACATCCCTGGATATTTGGGGTTTAGACTTCCTCTAGGAGCCTTGACTGGATCAAATCCTCACCTGCAGATATAGAGGCCGTCCACGCAGACACACTTATTGGTTTAAATGCAGATGTTTTGCATCGTTTTGGCCACACCCCTCCAGCAGCCTTCCACCTCTTATATCCCGCGAGACGTCTCATAACAACATCAACAACAATGGTGGACTACATGCTCGTGTTCCTGCTGGAGAAGATATTGAGCCTATTATGGTTACTAGGGCTAAATATCATTTCTCCTTGAGTTTGGTTTCTTCTAAAGCCGATTTGTAAACAGCGCTCAAGCTTTATGCGCATGCTCCGCCTCTTCCTCTCCGTCTTTGGTGAATTTATGAAACTGAAACAGTGCCACCTATAGGCCTGGAGTATGAAGTAGCGTTTCGAGTCATGTTGAGACGGATCCGTGTGGACGCAGATATTCTTGAAACGATGCCAGGGAAAATGGAGGGGGAAAAGATCGTTTTGTTACGTGTGGACGAGGCCTCAATGTGACTTAGAATCAGTAACATGCTCAATAAATGTCCTTAAATTTGCAGAAATTGTCAACTTTATTGACCAAGACCTCATTTGCAAATCTTTAAATTCAGTATTTCAGGCCTCTAAGGCTCTAAAATCCACTGTATCCCTCATTTCTTAATCAAATCAACCTTTGTTTTAGTCTTTAGAGAGCTCTGCAGATCATCGCCGCATCGTTCTCGTCTTTGGATCGATTCAAAACGCCTGATTTAAAGTCCCAGAAAGCGCCAGCGCGGCTCACGATAAGACCTTTGTTCACGTCTGCTCATCGGGAATTCATAGGTAGAATAATCCCTCCGCTCATAATTATTTCATGGCTGTTTCCCCTTTTTCCCTTACGCCTGGTCACTCCAGAGTTTAGCATTCAGCTGCAAACTAAAGATGTTAGTGTCCGGGTGAATGTGGCGACGTAGCGGGGCCACAAAGAGCACTAATCTGAACTGACCCCGCTGGATTGTTCAGGGCAAGCTTGAGGAAGCTACAGGACAGATTAGGCTGCAGAAAGACACAGATGATGCAAGTAGAGATTAGTTGTGTACTGAGGAAGGATCGCTGCCCCCCCACCTCCCTGAAGACCACACACTGACAGTGTAGCCATGTCACTATTGTCTCTGAGCCACCAACCACTGTGGACTCATCGGCTATTGTTTCCGAAATCCTCCAGGGTTCCCCCCCCTTCCAAAAAAAAAACCTGGACTCAAGCCCTTTGATTGGCACTTGTCAGGGCTGATAGAGAGGGTGACGTGTTGGGAAAGGCTTCGATAAAGGAGCCCTGAAAGGAAAATCCCCTCTCCATGAATAATAATTTGGCGAGGAT
Source organism: Planiliza haematocheilus (assembly GCA_005024645.1). Taxonomy (NCBI): domain Eukaryota; kingdom Metazoa; phylum Chordata; class Actinopteri; order Mugiliformes; family Mugilidae; genus Planiliza; species Planiliza haematocheilus. Next base: position 338,585 of record SRSE01000244.1, on the reverse strand, counting down.
TTGCCCCTTTTACTCCGGCCCGCTCCCATTCTGCCATTCTTCCAGGAGATAGAGGAGTGAAGGCTCTGGGTGGCATCACTGAATAGCCCCGGCACGCCGATTGTCTCGCTGATGCTCATCCCTTTCTCAAACACGCAGAGAAAGACATACAAGTCCAACCTTCTTGCCTCTGCCTGGTGCGCTGGATGTTAAGGGGCAGGCAGTGTGTGTTGTGGGCGGCGTGTTTGTGTGATCAGCGAGGGGATTTGACTCGGCCGCTCGCTGCCAAATCCAGCTATCTGCTGCGTTCAGATGCTGGGGTTGGTATGGTAACCCGCTCTGTGTGTTTTAGACGGGCTCTTGTTTCCAGCCTGGACTGACCAGTAATCACCGCGGCGCATTCATGGATTAGGCCGCGTTGGACGTTAGGATAGGAGCGAAAAAGGAAGGAAACCCAATAATCCTGAATAATTTCAAGCTTTGCGCACATTTGAAAGGTTGTAAAAGGAGATGGAAGATGCAGAGAAATCATTAGATGTTCTCAGTTAATCTATGCAAAAGAAAAAGTCGTAGGAAGCCAAAAGAGAGAGTCTGCATCACCTCAAGAGTCCATCTTACATTTTCCAAATTCTCCTTTAAGGTCTAAATCAGAGCTAAGGCCGTATTTCTGCGTCTTGCTTGTTGTTAGATGTTGGAACCCTAACCCTATTAACTTATAGAAGATACAACCTGTACCTGTACACAAGTAGCTTTCTCTTTAGGAGTAAGATTATGTCTTTGTTCCCAAACCTAACCCTAACCCTAACCCTAGCCCACCAACCCCAGGAAAGACAGCCCGCAATAACTGGGTTTGGTCCCATTGGTCCTTCATCTCTCAGCTGTAGGACAGTTGCAGGAACTAACCCCCTCCTTCTGCCTCATACAAACCATCAGCTCAGACGTTTTCTCCTTTTTCATTAAAAGTGACGGTTGTTCAACGTTTATTAGTTCCGATGCGATCTGTTCAGCCCTGAATTGCTGACGTTTGAAGTGCAAAGAGAGTCAGATTTAACAGAACTAAACCAAGTATAAACCCAGAGTTGAACATATTCTGTAAACGTGGAGATGTGCTTCTGGTAGAACTTGCTTTACTTCTAGTGAAAGAGATATTAAGTGCTTCATCAGGGTGAAAAGTTGAACACATCCACGCCTGAAGAAATCGGCAAACAGCTCACTGTCTTCTATTTTAAATAAAATTAGACTAGAAATTTTCTTTGAATATTTGTGATATATTATTTGGCTATAGCCCTTATCCAGGCGTTTCATTCGTCACCGTGTCACTTAAGACGTTTTTTTCAGGACGGATGAATTTCGCGCTCTGCCGCCGGATCCATTTTTCAAACCTGTCGTCCTTTCTGGTGACATTGGCGATTCGGGCAGGACGCGGCGGCGTGATTGTGTGCAGCGTGGCGGAAGACGGCCCCGTCAAATGAGACGTGGCTCCATCAATCTGGGACACTGACCTCTGCGCGCTTGCCGGTCGTTCAGATGAATTCAGAGAATCTGCCGGTCAAGCCTCCTAACGAATAGGAACCATCTCCAGATGTATCGCGCTTTGAATAGTCGCTCGTGCGCTAACACAAGCGTTTGCAAAGGCAGCGCGATGGAAAGACTCAAATGGAAACTGTTACAAAAGACAATCCGAGGCTTCTTTAAGCTCAAGTCTGCATTGATGGTCCTCATTGTCTCTGCGCTTCCACGCCAAGAAGTGTATTCTGCCGGCTTTGTATTCAGAGATAATGGGACTCTTAATTGGCTGGTCAGTGGTAAAATGGATGGCTGTTTAAGTTTGAGGAACAGCGTCCGGCTCTTTGGTGAAGCGTTGAAAGGACTGAAGGGCGATGTGACTGTGGCATTTAAGAGAACAATGTGATGAGAACCAGTGTTTAGAAAAGGACTAGAAATGGATTTTAGTGCTTTTGACTGAGTGGCTACTTCCACGTAGATGATCATGAATACAAATGTGTTTACTCTTCTTCCACCATTATGATGGTTGAGGAATTAAAATGTAAAAATCAACTCAAATTTATTTATGTCCAGGTTCTCGCACATCTGAGGAGGAAGACACTTATCTGGCACAGAGCGACCGAGACGGAGCTGGGAACGACGAGAGCGTTGAATGCCGAACTGGAGATGAGGAAAGACAGATGGAGGAGAGGAAAACGAAGGTGTTGAAGGTGCTCTCCAAACTGCAGGACGACACGCCTCGCCAGAGCAAAAGCAGCAAAGGCCGCTCCAACTTCGAGGAGTGTGAGTTTAGGCATTACACTTTCACCAAACAGCTGATTTAACCGTCTACAACTAGCATGAACGAGGCAGCAACCTGCAGAAATGACAGCAAATGTCCAAATTTACAGCAGGAATACACATGGTTACCTCCTGGGATTAAAAAAAAAAAATGTTTTGGTCTTAATGAATTTGCTTAAATTTATATATAATTGAGTGAATGATGGGTTCCTTCACAGGTTCCTTTCTTATCTCCACCTCCTCGACCATTTATAAACCAGCTGATAGTTGGGAAGAGTCAGGGTTGCCAAGATGAAGACGCTTTAGAGCCAACACCAAGAAACCACTGAAAACTCAAAGAAATGAACAGCACAACAATACATACACTGCTTGGCCAAAAAATAAATTCACCACCTGGATTTAACTAATCAAACAGGTTAGAGCCTCCTATTGGATACTGGAAGGAGAGTGGAGAAGCATCGTCTTCCAAGAAGAAACCAACAGTAGACCTCTTGGCTATGTTTAATAGTGAAAGTAGGAACATTTCCACACATACAGTGTGAAGGGAACTCAAGGGATTGGGACTGAACAGCTGTGTAGCCTTAAGAAAACCACTAATCAGTGAGGATAACTGGAAATAAAGGCTTCAGTTTGCTAGGGAGCATAAAGATTGGACTCTGGAGCAATGGAAGAAGGTCATGTGGTCTGATGAGTCCAGATTTCCCCTGTTCCAGAGTGATGGGGGCATCAGGGTAAGAAGAGAGGCAGATGAAGTGATGCAGCCATCATGCCTAGTGTCTACTGTACAAGCCTGTGCTATGGGGCAGTGCTATGATCTGGGTCTAGGTTCATTAGCTGACTACCTGAATATACTGAATGAGCAGCTTATTCCATCAATGGATCATATTCCAAGATGACAATGTCAGGATTCATGGGGCTCAGATTGTCAAAGAGTGGTTCAGGGAGCATGAGATGGATTGTTCCACCACAGAGTCCAGACCTTAACCCCATTGAGAATCTTTGGGATGAGCTGGAGAAGCTTTGAGCAGTGGTCAGACTCTCCATCATCAATACAATGAATGCAGCACTGGATGGAGACAAATCTGGAGACATTGGAGAAGCTTTTTAGAAACAATGCTGTAATCAAAGCTAAAGGCGGTCCAACGAGATATTCAGTTTATTATGTTGAAGCTAGAGTTAATTTCCTTGACATCATTTCAAACTGGATAGCTCACCAGGTGGAAATGACTCAAAATAAGCTTCTTAACTCTGTGGTTTAAAAGAAAACGTTTTAATATCACTTGTTAGTACAGCATTTAAACGTGTTTGTTTCATCTCCTTTTTAAGACCAGAGGCCAGTCCATCTAGACGTGAACTGTGCAGAGTCTTAAAAAAACAAACACATCCTGGTTTAAAAATGTTAAGTGTTGACTCTTAGCGGTTAGATGTTTAAACGCCGCGTCTGTGTCCGCCTGCCAATTCTCTTTGCCTCCTTTTCACACAATAGGTGATTCAGGAAAAACACATTTACAAACACTCCTCTCAACTCTAAAAAATTTACCCTCAATTACAGCACTTGATTTTTTTTTTTTTTTCCTGAATTGCCTTTTTCTGAAAACAGGAGTTCTAGCCAGGAGTTCTCCAGTTTCCCCTCAAGTGCCTAATTTCTGGCATCCGAGCCTTTGTGAGAGCGCTGGGGCTGGCGGGTCCGACAATAGGCGTCCACACCTAAGGTCAAGGCTGAGAGGCCGGCCCTCTGCGCAGGTCAGTCGGGTCAGAGTTATCCCGTGAGTCCTGGCACCAGTGAATGGCACTGATTGGACAGGTTACTTCAGACGGTAATCAAGCAGGATGGAGAAAGGCTGCAGCTGGCCTCGCTATTCTGCAGCGAGGTTATTAGGCGGCTTTTGTGCTGTTACAGGAGTGAGGTTTATGTGAGCGTCTCCGTTTGGTTTTGTGAGCTTTTACATCGACTGTTTTGCAGAGTGATGTGATCTCGGTCTTGGTCGGGGAACTTCTAGCTGGACCTCCCCCGAGTTTACTTCTTTAAAAGGTTTATTTCTTTAAAATCTGCAAAATTTGGCTCGTTTGTCCATTTCAAACAGCCAATTACTGTATTTATCTATCTGATTTAATAAAATAAAACCTTTTCGCCAGAGTTGAAAGATTTAGCAATGAAATTCCTCATAGCACTAAACGTACAATGATTCGTTGGTGTGTTATTTACTAAGACAAAGACCTTCAGTGATTGTGTTTATACTGTAGGTGTGGTGTGTTTACAGAGACCGTCCTGGTACAGTGTGTAATTTTTATTTTTTTGGCTCCTGACTGCGCGCCAGGACCCTTTTGTTTTCTCATTGGTGTTTGCACAAAAAGTGTTTGTTTGTCTGCCGACTGCCTCTGGTCCGGACTGTTATAACCGTGGCCCCTCATTAGTGTCTGAAAAGGACGAGCGGGGCTTAATTGCTCCCGTTGGGTCCAGCGCTGACCCCTTGCCAAAGGATTCCCAAAAATCCTGCTCCGCACCCCCTGCGCGGCCACACACCTATAACTTCCCGTACTTCTGCTCCAACCCGTACAACCGCAACTCGTGGTCGTCGTCAGTCAGCGGCTGCTGCCACATTCATTCTACGGAGGCAAGTAAAAGCAAAGAGAGCGCGTACAAAGAGCCGGCGTAATTATGTGCTCAGGACGAGATGAGTCGTGTCAAAACAGCTCCCGTTGTAGATGTATGACAAAGTGGTGACTGCATCAATGAGCTGGTCTTTAAACTCCTGGGCCCCTTGTGGCGTTAGAGTTAAACTGAAAGTGTTGAAAGTGCTGATAATGCTTTAAGCTGCAGTTGTTTTTTAATCAAATATATAATATCATTCCCAATCAGTTAAGCTGCAGTAGATGTCACAAGTCTTTATTTGACAGCAGGTATGTTTTAGTTCCATCATAATTCCAGATAATTACATGAATTTACCTGATGTCCAGTGTCAGTCAGCATGCTAACAAGCTAAACATTCTATCTGCTAAACATTAGCTTGTTCACATTCTTATTATCATTAGCGTTTAGCCGAAAGCACCACTGACCCTCACAGAGTGAGTTATGGTTTCACTCATTTAGTCAACAGTAGATAATATGTTTTTGAAGCTCAGTGTGGCTTTTCCAACCGCCGCCATCTTAGCAGTGCATGACTCGGCTTAAATCCCGGCTAATTTATGTCACAAGTCAATATTAAATGTCAGATGTGTTTTAATTCCTTCATATTTCCACATTATTACACAAATCTGCCTGATGGCCACTGCTAGTTAGCATGCTAATAAGCTAAACATTCTGCCTGCTAAACATTAGCATGCTCACATTCTTATTGTGCATTAGCGTTTAGCTGAAAGCACCACACACCACAAAGTGGTTAGCCAAAGAGTTATGGTTTCATTCATTTAGTCAACAGTAGATGATTACTTCACTGACTGTAAATAAAGATGAACAAAAGATAATATGTGTTTGTGAAGTTCAATGTGGCGCTTTCAACTGTCGCCATTTTAGCAGTGCACGACTTTAAGCCTTCGCGTCACTTTAACGAGTAGATTATATAAAATCTATCCCCGTACAGTTGTCAAGAATGGAGGAACGTAGAGTTTTAGTACTGTGCTGTAAACATTTTTATTTCCAATGTAAAGTTGGTGGTCTACGAGGATTGACTCGCTTTTAAGAGCCTCTAGTGGCCATTAGGGGAACCGCAGTTTTTGTTAGTAGTTAATTTAGAATAAATACATTTCAGCAGTCTGTTTTCTTTTTTGGTAGACTTATTTATATGAACTTATACTCATAGACAGATATGAAAGATATTTAAGTCATATAATGATATATGTCGTAATCGTTTTGCACTAAATGAACTTGTGCAGTAGATAAACCAGGCTGTAGGTTCAGGGTATACAGGTTGTCAGGTAGTTGTGATTTCCTTTGTGTTGCCAAAGAGTGCTTGTTAACCAGCCATTGACTGGCGTGTTGCGAGTGACTCTGTGGGCTGTGGTCTCTGATGAATATCAATGTTGGCATGGAACACCTGCCAAGCCTCGGAGCCAGCCCCCCCCCCCCCTTCCTTTTGACCCCACCCAGTAACACCACCATCAACTCATAACACTGTCCACTAATCACGGGTGGAGGTCGGAAGAGTGGATGATCTAAAGGATGAAAATGGATCTGACAAAATGAACAAGAAAGATCAGTCCGTGTCATGGCAGTAGTGTGTGTGGTGGGGGATGTTCCTCGTGTGTGTGTGTGTGTGTGTGTGTGTTCAGGTACAGTGCCTTTATGTTGCCCCTGTTTGCACAGCCTTTTTAGTCTGGAATACCTCTATGTATTTACCACCCAGTCCAGAATGACTGGGCAAACAAACAGCTCGTCTATTGATGAGCAGCAGCGCAAAATATGCCCGCTGTATTCACAAGAGAGCAGGGGAGGGGGGGGTGGAGGAGAGAGAGCAAGTAAATCTGTCAAAGAGTCTATTATACGATGTCCAAACAGAGAGTCGCCCTCCACAATGGCCTTATTAATGGCACAATGTCAAGGAGCGGCAGGGCAATAATAGCAGATGATTTTGCTTTGTGGGGTTATCTCTATAGGGATCTGGTGTGTATGCACCAAAGCAGATGATTTGGACTCTAGGGGACGTATCAGGGACGATCTGCGGCAGGAGTCGATTGGTTGTAGGCGTGTGTATGTTGTGGTTTGTGGTGAGGCCGATGGCGTGCAGCCAAAGAGTGTGGCCGCTACGTGTGGCCGCTACGTGTGTCTTTGTTTGTTTTCCTACCAGAGCTTTAAACTAACCCCCCCCCCCGACACACGCACAAACCCACACTCCTCATGTTTTTGGGAGAAAGTGAGGAGGAGGAGTTGTGTTGATCGTGCAGCGACAACAACTGCCTGCAGGAGAATGCTGCAAAATACTGTCACCCTGTTTTACATTGTCGTACCCTCTCAGGAGGGAAACCAGCGCGTGTTGCCAAATTCTGCCCCACGGAAGACGGTACTTGTGGATACTTTAAGTTCACACACAGATGCTTCTCTGTTGTGTGGCAGGTTTCAACGCTCTTCAAACTAACCTCGTTTTGGCGGGGACCAAAAAATGAATCTCAGTCAACCGCTGTTTGACGTAGCCTCTGCAACGCGCCTCGTATGGGTGACATCCCAGCAAGAGGCTTCAATCGACAAGTTTGAGGCATGTGCGCAAACACACGAGGTAACGTACTTTGGAGTCGAGTGATTGCCGACATCCTTGGCGATCCCTTTCCTCATCGAAAAGATGTGCAAGCTGCGTTTGCTCGGCGGCCAACGTCAGCTTTCTGGGCAAGTTACCATCTTCCTCTGACACAGGTGGAACCTTCAGATGTGTCTTTATCACCCTGACAGACAGAAAACTGTATCTCAACTGCTTCGTCAGTCTGAGTCCCTTCCACTACCGTCCAGTGTTTTTCCCGTAACCCCTTCCACCAGATAAGATCTCGATCTGCACCTTTCATTCATGTGGAGCCCGTTCAGGACGCGCAACAATGCCTCATTCTATACTATTGTGAAATGACACGCTTGGCCTGGTTTTAAAAGTCTGCCCCTGTGCTCAGACCTCTCGCCTCCTTATCTCCCGGCTCCACTCTCCATATTTTATAGCTTTTTGTCTTTTCTCACCGCGGTGGTAGCTCTGTCAAATCATCTCATATTTAAACGCGTAAACCTGTTTCTCATGCGCTTGGAAACCGGTTTCTCTCTGTCTGTCTGTGTGTGTGGACGCATCCTGCTCTAGATTTGCGCGCTAAATCGCATATTTTAAGCGCGTAAAAATAATGTGGGGCACGTCGACATTCCCCTGCTATTAAAAAAGGGGGTCACCTCTCTCTGCCGTCTGAATGTGACCTTTGTTAAGGGAATTACGGGGACAGTCTATACAGTGTGAAGATGAGCATAAACAAAAAGTCTGGGATTAAGCGGGAAAGAGACACAAAGTGAACACGTTAGAGCGACACAATGGACCCCTCTGTGTGGAAGTGTGTTAAAAAGTGAATTCCAGGGCTCTTGCATTGTTTTACAGAGATGCCTTTTTTATGTGTGTGTAGGTGCACACAAGTAAACTTTGTGTTGTAGTAGTGGACTCTTGGGACTGTAATCCCTGGCTTGTTACACCGGTTTATACTGCTCTAAATCAGAGGGTTGTGTTATGGTTATTCTTTGGCTAAGGGCTGATCTGCACTTAACCGTGTGATGAAAATTAAAATTGGCCTTTTAAGCTCACACCACATTTTCAAGCCTTCAGACCATCTGGAAATCCAACCAGCATAGCCTCAAAACCAAGATTAAGCCATGTAACAGCAATTTTAAAGGGGAACTACTGTTTTTTTTCCAACCTGGACCTTATTTCTGCTGTAAAATATGATTGTTTATTCACCCATATAACTTTGGTGTCATTTAGAGTCGTTCAGACAATATTTAGATGCAATGGAAGGCCGCATATATCCATATAGTGGGAGTGAATGGGGCACCGAAACACAGCCTCTAACTAACGCGTTATCTGTCGCAAAACTTGTTCATTTCACCAATATTTTGTTATAATACGCTAGTGATATTCCCCGTTGAGTCCGGAGTTACCTGTTATCATCATCCATGGTCTGTAGATTGACCTACTAACCTCTGACCTGGATGATGTCATCTCTGAGCGCCGTGCACACCCGCGATGGTTAGCTTGTTTACCTGTAATTTGCTGCTGCTGGTTTTTTGCAACATGGCTGAATTCTCCTCTCTGAACTCCTGACTCAACGGGGAATAGCACTAGATAATCATAACAAAATATCGGTGAAATGAACGAGTTTGGCACCAGATAATGTGTTATTTAGAGGCTGCGTTTCGGTGCCCCATTCACTCCCACTATATGGATATAAATCTACTCCCACTGGATCTAAATATCATCCAAACAACTCCAAATGACGCCAAAGTTATACGGGTGAGTAAACGATGGTATTTTATGCCAGAAATAAGGTCCAGGTTGTAAAAAACCTGTACCAAAAGACAAACTGTCGCAGTGTGGTGCTAGAAATGAAACATTAGATGTGTCCTCCGAGGAGAAGCCCTGAGTTGGACCCCACCTGGAAAGACACCTGCAACGTCAGAACCGAAAAGGGCAAACAGCATATTGCACAGGATAGGACCAAATAGAAGCAGATAGTCGCAGCCTTATGAACTATCAGGCCTTAGTCCCCAAACAATAAAGGAATATACACACAATACTCTACAAAGCTTTAATATGCATGTGAGAGTCAAAGTTAAGATTGCTCTACTTGTTTTGTCCAAGTAGTCCAATTTAAGCCTCTAAACTTGCAGAATTTTATATAAAAGGTTGAACTATTTCTTTTCAAATTAACTAAACAGGTGTTTTATCTTTTAGCACCTGACAGTTTGCAAACACAGCTTCTGTTGGTACCAAAAAAGCACAGAGGTCCGATCTCCGGCAGAGAACGAAAATATAAATCATACACAGATGAGCACCGATAGCGGCCAGACGAGCAGTCAGCAGTGTTTTTTCATCCGTCAGCTGCAGACATTGAAAATGGCGTCCAAGTGTGTGTTAAATGAGTTGTGACCCGCGGCTGTTTGCAGCCTGTGGACCAGTGCAAGAGCAGTGACTCTGCAAGAGAAAGGGGACAAAACAGAAAAACAAACGCCGGTGAAAGAGTGAACCTCCCTGCTCATCATCATCATGGCCCCATTCTTCCTCTCTCAATTGCAACTGAATCGCCTCGGTCTCATTACAGATTATGGCCTCAACAGAGTGACTCTCCCCTTTCTCTCGCCTTTCTCCACACAGTCCCTCTCTTGATTAACATTTTCTGCTAGGCTTCACACCAAAGGCACAACCTGTGCGCTTTAAAGCCAGGGTGAAAAAAAAGCCATCAAGCGCTGGAGTGGAATCAGATAAGGCTATCAGGCAGGAGGCTTTACTGCCTCGGCTTTGTCCTGCTCCTCCACCCGCCCTCGCTTCCTCCCTCAATCTCTCACTCCACTGCACCTTTTGTCCGGCTGATTCCCTGGCGGAGTGCTCCCCTCAGCCGGGGACCTCCGACCTCCTCCAGCACCGTTTGTGGCAGCGGCAGAAAGAGCAGGCAAGGCTACGGTCAGGGCTGATGTTGAAGGTGAACTCACCTCGCAGACCAGACGTCAGGCTCAGACAGCAGAGATCTTTGCAGCTTTGTGTTGTGATGCAACGATGATTTTCACCAAGAAGAAGAAGCTTTCAGCAGGTCAGAGTTTTTACTAATCACTAAATCACTTGTGGTTTATTGCTGCCTTCAAATGGTACTCGTGAATTTATGGTTACGACACAGGAAGTCGTGTACACAAAATGCTTGGCGTCCAACATCAGCCATAACTCTTGAGAAAACCGCTGCTGCTTAGCAACTGTTGGCGTCTAGAAGCTACCAAAGCTAACCGTTTAGCAAGGCTACAACCAGGTAAAAGTCAAAGGCTCAATGAAAGGATTAGGGTTGCACTGTATCCAAGAGTGGCACAGTGGTGTAGTGGTTAGCACTGATACCTCATAGCAAGAAGGTTCTGGGTTCTAATCCATGGTTCCTTTCTGTGTGGAGTTTGCATGTTCTCCCTGTGTCTGCGTGGGTTCTCTCCAGGTTCTCCAGCTTCCTCCCACCGTCCAAAGACATCCTGGTTAGGTTCATTGGTGATTCTAAATTGGCCATATGTGTGAGTAGCTGCCTGTCTCTCTGTGTTAGCCCTGCAGTAGACTGGAGACTTCTTGTCCAATGACAGCTGGGACGGGCCCAAGCCCTCCTGCAAGCCCCAACTCGTTTTTAATATACTCCCATACCGTCCACCTACGTCATATCTGAAAATGGCTGCAAACACAGCACAACTCGTATCGAAAAATCCATGCTGCTGAATGTCCACCTGATTAAAACACAGTATGCCCTAAAAGTAGTAATGCTACTTTATAAAAATACTCCAGTACAGGTAGTAATAGATATCTGTTCATGTTTTACCCAAGTAAATATGAAAACTTTACAGAACAACCTCAACAATTTGTGTCACATCGTCTGCGTAGCATGATACGCGGCTGCAGAATACTACTATTAATGCTGTATATTTAACTTCTATCACTTTATTTATGAAGCACCATTCAAATGTACAAAGTGATTTACAATAAAACAGATGCACAATTAAATCTTAGATATAAAAACAAAAATCATAATGTAAGATAATTCAAAACGGTAAACGGAAGAAGAAATTAAAAAAAGGAGACCTCAGGGAGCTCGACTGGCTGAAAATTGATAGCGGCTGATAGGAGTTTAGAAAATCAGAGATGAACGCAGAAACATGAGCATTCAAGGCTTTAAGAAGAAGAAGAAGAATCAATAAAATCAGTTCAAACTCACTGGTTACCACCACAGCGAACATTGATGTAACATGATCTCTTGTCTCAGTGCCTGTGAAATAAATAAAGATTATTTTATGACGTTCAAAACTATTTGACTACAATTAGCTTCTTGCCAGGGAGTTATTATAAAATCTGTTTTCGTGGTAGTGTCGTAGAGCTCACAGAAGTCACCAGAGGTCAGCTGCTAACTCCTCCAGATGGTCAGTGAACCTCAACCTCGCTCTGAAAAAGGAGAAGGAGGATCCATTCACTGCATCACACAAGGTGCCAGTTCACTCCAGCACATTGACCGTTGCGCTCATCCGGCCACTGTGCGTCTTTTCAAGTGACTCTAAATCCCCGGCCCCCGGTCCCACGCGGGCCCGGGCCCCGACGGCTGCACATGCTCCAAGACCCTCGTCCCGCTGCCTGTCCTCTCCTCGCCGCACATATTTGCAAACAGATGCGAAGGAGGCAGACCCGCAGGTTTTTTTTTTTGATCAATCAAGCTTTAACAAGTCAAGTTGACTAGATGCGAATGTAAGATTTTGCATGTGAAAGGCTGAGGCCTGGTTTTGATTAGGCCTAAGCTGATAAATAGCGGATTCAAACAGCCCCCCTGCTATTGCGGAGAAACCCCAAAGGTCCAGAGGTTTAAGTCCAGACTGATATCAACTCTGTTGCTCCTCTTTCTTCTCCAGACCAATGAATAGATCCATTATTCAGTGGACTCATTCTCATCTCCTAAATTGAAGTGGCAGGAGCTTAAAAGCCCCATTTTCTAACCCCCGTTAGTCGCTCCGTCCTAAATTTGCCTACTGAAATATTCATGGTTTGTCTCAGTCTGTGCCTCCTTGTGTAATCATTGCTTTTATATTTGAGAGATAAGCTAATTTATATCGAGAAAAAAATCAGAGAGGGGTTGCAACGTGTCCTAAGACGTCACGACTAACATCACAGATGATATTTTTGCAGATATTTCCTCTACAACTAGAACAAAAAGTCTAATTTTTAAGTCTTTGATGTGCAGATTAAGTAGCTTTAAGGCTGCAAGAATCATCTTATTTTACCATTGTCTTCTTTTGATGGTTTTTATTTTTACACTTCAAGAATGCACAAACCAGTCCTGTTTGGATTCAGAGCTCAAGTAGTTTTGCATAACTTTGATGTGGATGCATATGCAAAACCACCGGCTATTGATTATTATGAACTCAAGAAGCTGAAACCTGATTGTGACTCGACAAATCCTCCACCTGTGCGTTCATAGTCAGAAAGTACAGTTAAAGGGGAATTACCTGGAACTTATTTCTGGCATAAAATACGATCGTTTACTCACTTTGGTGTCATTTGGAGTCGTTCGGACGATATTTAGATCAACATATATACATATAGTGGAAGTGAATGGGGCACCGAAGCGCAGTCTCTAAATAACACATCATCCGCATCCTCCTTTCAACGAGCTCCTCATCCGTATACTCTGGCTCAACACGGTCAGGACGTCCATCATAAACAAAGTCGTCGTCCACAACCTCAGAATCAGAAAAATATTCAGCCATGTTGCAAAAAACTAGCATTAGCAAATTAACAAGCTAACCTTTGTGGGTGTGTGCAGCTCAGAGATGATAACAAGTAGCTCCGGGCGCAACGGGGAATAGCTCTAGCGTGTTATGGCGAAATATTGGTGAAATGAACGAGTTTTGCGGCAGATAATGTGTTATTCAGATGCTGCGTTTCGGTGCCCCATTCACTTCCATTATATGAATTAACACGGATGTAAATATCGTCCGAGCGAAATGACACCAAAGTTATATGGGTGAGTAAACGATCGTATTTTATACCAGAAATAAGGTCCAGGTTGTAAAAAAATACATCAGAAAAGTTGTAATCTAACCGTCTGCAGAGGATGTAGCTCTCAGTTCAGCCCATTGACTAATATGGACGACTACAATGGATTTATTGCTGGAATGAACTGGCAAGTGTCCCTAATCTATCAGTTACTAATCTGGTCTGTAAAATATCACAAATCCGCGAAAAGCTTTAGTCGAAGTCAAATAATTTGCTCCCACACTGTACCTTTATTGTGATAAAGTCGAATAATGTGGTTCATTTCGAGGTCTTGACTGCTCGCAGCTTCCCCCGGCGTCTATTCATCTCACTTTCTGTCGTTATAAAAAGACCCAGCAGCCAAGTGCCAACTGGACGCCCTGTGAACCCCTCGCCCCGTATTGTCCCCCCTCCCCTGACCCCGGTGCGACCAGAGGAGAGAAATATTGCTCTAATCCACTCTGCACACACACACACATTCACACAATGAGAAGCCTAATTTTGTTTCCTCGAGCTGGGGGGAAAAAAAAATCACTTCTACGTGTAATTAAAGGAGAAAAAGAAGATGCAAAAAAAAAAGTCAGATTTTGTGTGAAGTCAGTAAACGTACGCTCGACATGGATTCTCCAAGCTCTGAACTTTTTGTTTTCTCCTCTTCTTTCCAGTCGACTTTTTGGCAAAGTATTGCATTTTCAGTCAAGAGAAGCTGGCCGAGTACAAAAGAGCTTTTGAAGCAGTAAGTGAAAGGGGATTTAAACCCTTTATATTCCCTTTCTCTTTCAGGATATTCAGTTTCACTCACTGTAATATGTTGCACTGCCTGTCAGACAGAAGGAGACCCCCCTCCGCCCTCCACCCCCGCCCCTAAAGTAACAACAGCGACACTCAGTCTACATGTTGACATATTTAAATCACTTTTAATTGAATGTTTTCAGTCACAGCAAATTAAGAAAGCCCATTTTTTTTATTCTTGTTTGTCACCGACCCAAAATCTTTGTTTCCAGGAGGACGCCGACTCCGACGGCTACATCTCCTGCCTCCAGGTCCTGCTCGCTCTTAAAAACATCATCCCTCCCGAGCTGCTCTCCGACGAAGAGGAGGTCTACGTCTACAGGGTCAGACCCCGGCTCCGTCTCCGTCTGCTTTCAAACACTCGTGACACGCTCTATAACGTGCGTCTTCTTCCCTCAGATCTTGGAGATGGTGGACTTCAGAGTGACAGATGGGCTCGTGGACCTGAGGCTGTTCGCTGTGATCGCGAGCCTGGCGCAGAAAATAGCCTCCATGGAGTAAGTGGCCGCGGCAGACGCTCTCCTCAGTGAGGCCGGATGAGGAGTCACTGACCTCCCATAAATAACGACGAGAGTGTGTACCCAAGTTTGTTCCAGTGATTTTGTCGTCGTGTGCGGGACGCGCTTTGATCCCCTTCTCCTAGTGTCGTCTTAGATTTTTATACGACTGGAGAGTTCAAAGACTTCTTCTGCAGCACAAAGCCAAAATGCAGGGGCTCTACGTTGGGTCAAACTTGAAATATGACCCAAATCTGACTTACTGACGCCTCATCTTACCATAAAAATATATTATAACATGGAAAGTTTGAGTACTTCTGGGATTAAACGTTAAAAAATAACTACAAGTGGTTGCTAAATGCTAATATAGCCGCTGTTTTCTGTTGCCTGGAGTCGAAAACTAAACTTTTATCCCCCATAGATAAATCATCATCCTGCTAACGCTAACTAGCCGATATCTAAACATCCTCTGCACACTTTGACTCCTGATTTATTGTAGTCCAGCACCTTCAGTGTCCAAGATGACTTTGATAAATTAGCTTTTTAGAGCAAAGCTAGGGGCTGTGTTATCCCTGCAGCCTTTTTTCGGTTTCATTTTAAGGTCAGACTGTTACCAAAGGGCCTAAGGACCCTCTTTATACGTTAACCAAACAACAGAAACCAGTGTTGGTAATTGTTGAGCTTTTAATTTGGTGGAGAATTTGATTTATCAGTTAAACTTTTAATTTGAAAGACCTGGGTAAAAGTATTAGTAGTTGCTTCATAATCAGGGTCAAACCAAGCAATTGTTTGGGGCCCTTTGAACAAAATAAGAGAAGGGGGCCCCCCCAGTTGGCTACCTTTCTCTTTCAGTGACAACCATGAACCCCCTTTAAACCTATGAAGGTCCTACAGTGGAGCAACAATACTCCACAATACTCCCTTGGGGCCCCCTTCTATCCACCTGATGATAGATTTCACTACCTGGGCCTCCGCCCCCAAAAAACCTAGGACCACCTC
This sequence comes from Planiliza haematocheilus, assembly GCA_005024645.1. NCBI lineage: Eukaryota > Metazoa > Chordata > Actinopteri > Mugiliformes > Mugilidae > Planiliza > Planiliza haematocheilus. The sequence goes on along the minus strand of SRSE01000244.1, from coordinate 322,828 downwards.
TGTAAATACGGACAGCTCGTTATGGAAGATTACTTGCTGTAATTTATTTAAAATATATATTTTATTAATTAAATAATTAGTTGATAATGTGAAAAACATTTAGCTGCAGACTTTAAAATGTAAATGTTTTAAAAATAGAGGTAAAGATGTCCAGACAAAGCTTAAAATTAGACGAATTAAAGTTTATTTTTGTCCCGTTTAATGATAAACTGAATATTTTTTCTGACCAAATCAAGAGATTTTTTTATGAGAAAAACTCTCAAGAAACCAACCTAACCCCGCGCTCATCCTCAGCGTCCTCGTGTCTCTCAGCTTTTTTCCCCCATATGCTGCAGATTCCCACACACAGAGCTTCTTTTCCTGCCCCCCGGGGGTCTACAGCTTCCTACAGACAGGAGTGTGTGGAGCCAAGCCTACTCTGGAGGTCCCGCCAGGGTCAAGGCCTGCACCCGGAGCCCTCGCCCCGCAGTGAGAGCTCCCTCTCAGCGAGGACAGGGCCGGGGTCACGGGTCCCCTGATTTACGGCCAGGCCTTTGTGTTGTGTGTTAGAGGAGGCCTGTAGACTGACGGCCTCGCTGGCACACAGGGACCAGGGTGTCTGCTCTGTATAGAGGCAATTATAGTAATGATAATGAATGTCTCGTATTAAACCTCCTCCTTCCACAAAAAACTTTTTTTTTTTAAATAATCAGAGGCGGTAGATCAGCGTTCATAATGCCACCTCCCGAACGAGGAGAAAACAAAAGCATCCTTCTGTCATCTCATCCCGACTGAACTAAATTGATCCTCTTACCTGTTTCAGTTAATCCTGTTGTCTCTAATCCTAGCTTAGAAATGAAATGCTGCAACAGTAGTTACACAATCAGCCCCTCTGATCACGTCGGGCTTAGAAATCTGAGGAGGTGTATCCCACATTTTCTGCTCTTGCAGTTTTTACCTCGCTCTAGCTGCACCCTCCTCCTCCTCCTCCTCTCTTTTCTTTCTCCACCGTCCCTCTCACCTCCTGTGCCCGTGCCGTCGTGGCCCTTGACTCAGCCCATCTGTCCCGGCGCTGCATTGTGCTCCCTGACAAGTCCACCTCACACAGAGCCACATTCCCTCAGGGGCCCGTCACGTGGTCTGGCGAGGAGCGCAGGATTCCCAAACAGCCTCACTGGGGCCGCCCCGGTTTGAATCTGGGTTTTGAGAGTTGCCGTAAGTCTCCTGGTGTTTTGTGAGTCAGAGAGTGAAGCAGAGGCAGCAGGCACAACCCGGACCACCTAAAATATCCCCCCAAAAACAGCTCTTTAATTCTGTCAACTCAAACTAGGTCAGGATATGTTTGTATGGCGGCTCCCCCGGTGAGGAGAGCGCCAAAATGTTGGGCATTACGTAAGCGAGAAGTCTGCTGCGTTGGCCTCAGCGGGGTGCCAGAGGAGGGACCACAAAAGAAAATGGGTTAGGCTGCTATTATCCTCCCTGCCGTCCATCACCGGCCCCCCAGCCCCTCGTTTACGCTAGCCATTATCACGCCAGTGTCCTTAGCCCACCAGCGTTTGGACTCTTTTACTGCAAACCAAGTGCAATTAATGATCATTAGCTGCCCTGTCTCGCTTCATACCCGTCAAGCTCCTGCCGGCGCCGTGATTGGCCCCCGTCCTCCAATCACGGCGCCGGGGGGCACTCATGCGTGCCTTGCACTCGATGGCCTAGCGCTCGCCCATTCTTTGCTCTAACAGGCCATTGAGCGCTCGGCGAGGAGGGGCTCATTAACACCGGGGCCCTCGTTAGAGAGGAGGGACGACCGTCGCTGTGCCACACGCTGGACAGGAGCTCTCTGTCCCGACACAAACGCTCGCGTTTCTCCTCTAATCATCCGAGCAGGGCCCACATTGTGTCGGCCTGCGAGCGGTCACATTGCAGCAGAGCGTGCGCCCTTTGCGGCCGCTCGTTCCCCTCCCCAAACCTCCACGCGAACCCGGCTCACCCTGCTTGCCCTGCCCCCCTCCCCCTTTCCCTTCCCCTTTTCCTCCCCCACCAACACCCACCACTCCAAAACCAGAGCAGTTTTATCCGTTACTGTGGCGGGATGTCCCCGTGTGCCCACGCATTGTTTGGCAGCCAGGCCGCTGTGAGCAACCACAAAGGGCTCAGAACCCTTTACCATCACATCTCTGCGAGCGCAACGTCGCACGGGACGGGACCCGCCAAAAAATTACCCGCCACGACGAGCAAACTTTTAACCTAGACTTCAGACGGGAGTGATTCAATTGTTTTGTTGTGTTTTTGGGCTTTAGTTTTGGGAGTGTTTGGCGCTAAAACAGTCTGAAAAATAATCCTTGTGTTTGCACCAACCTCTCAACCTCTGCTGCAAATTCTCTCTTGCAGATTTCACCCGTTTTTTTTGTTTCTTCCAGCGAGTTTATGCGATCGCTCATCAGCAGCATGGACTTCCGCTCCCTGGAAGTGAGGCTCTTCAAAGCGAAGGTAACGCGCCGCATGTTTACGTACTTGATTTTGTTTTCACGGGGAGCGCTTGATCACCTCAACGCGACACCAGATTAGTCACATTCGTGCCGCAAACACCGCCCCCGGCCTGTCTTTGATGGCGCCGCAGGTGTAATTATAATGAAATAAATCCTGGCTTTGAAGAGCAATTCCAAAGCATGCTTTACACAACACACACACACACACACATATATATATATATATATATATATGAGAGGTGCTCAGGCCTCATGCATAGAAATGAGGGAAGCAAGCCAGAGAGAGAAAGAGCGGGGCGCTTTTCCCTTTTCATAGATTAGCACGGCCTTAATCTCATTAAAGAGCCCAGCAGTGAACATGCCGTCCACTCCGCCCAGCCCTGTAATCAGCCCGAGACACACGGCTCATCTCAGATGGACCGGGACTAGCCTACCAGCTGGCCGCTCACAAGCAGGCCCGGCCCTCATTCATGCGAGGAGGTGCTGAGCCGCTGAAAGGCAGGAGCGACATGAAAGCCTGTGGCCGTGGGTGTGGAAACTGAACCCCTGGCCAGGTAGGGGAGGCTTTGTAATTACAGAGCTGTTAGGGATAGGGTTGTTAACTGGAGAGGCCGGCGAGGGGAATGGGCTAATTGCCAGAGGGATTATTCCCCCCCCCTTCCCCCAACAATTATTACCTAGACTGCATTAAGTGTGCAAACAGGTGCGCTCAAAGAAGACTAGAAGCAGGCTGAGGTAATCTGAGGCTACCCTGAAGAGACTCACAAGCTAACACCCACACACTCACAAAACAAGTCTTTTTTTTTACGTCTCACATATTTTTTCGTGCAGCAACTGTTCCTCTTCCTCCTGGAGGAGCAGCAAGGAGCCGAGCAGGGCTTCATCAGCGCCGAGCAGCTGCTCCTGGAGCTGAAGGCCGGGGGCATCCGCCTGGAGCAGGAGGCGGCCATCAGGCTGGAGCTGCAGCACATCCCGCCTCTGGACCTGCTGGACTTCCTGGCCTACCTGCCGCTCTTCATGCTCATCCACAAGTCCGTCATCTCCAACCCGCTCGACGACTCCGGCCGCCTCTGAGGGTCAGGTATCAGCAGCCTCAGAGCTGTGTGGGAACAGAGGAGGAGCGCTTTGGTTGTTTGACGGTGATCGTAAAGTTCGGCTGCGTCACACCGCGATGAGGTTTTGTCTCTTGACTTCCTGTTTTATTTTGAAAAGTAACCGTCCTCCTGCCCTTCACTTTCCACCTGTTCCCTGTTCCCGTTATGCATCCTGAGCCGGAGTGTTTCATCTGTTTATCCAAGTCAGTGTCTCTTCCTTTTGCCTCCTCGTGAGTCAGTTTTGAATCAAAGCTAACGTTCATTTCCACAGCTGTTTTTTTTTTTTTTATTATTTTGATTTCTGGTCCCGTTCATTAAAGCCGACATTTGCCGTTATCTGAGCTCTGTTCCTGGTCCGACAGGCTGCAGTTTCTTTCTTCAACTTTGGTGAACACTGAAGGGTCTCAGTCGTCTAAGTCATAGCATACAGAATCTAAACCACCAAGAACAGAACTGAAGAAGATGTGTCTTAAAGAAACTCTACTCTCTTAGTCCAGTTGAACTTGTTTCAGCTTGTTGGAGAGCCGTGGTGAACTTTGAACCTTTGAGAAAACTCGGTGTCCAAATAAAGGAGGAATCTGTTGAAGCATCTGCAAACTTTACGCCTGGTAAATCCATCTGAGATCCTCCAAACTAAACTAAATGCCAAGTTATGACACAGACGATTGATGATTTGTGCAAACACGACGCTGCACGGGACGGACCTGCCATGAGGACCTGAGTTTTAACGAGATGAAAGTTGTTTTTATTGCGATTACTTGTTTGTCCAGTTGTAGGCCTTAGTTCTTGGAGTGTTTAGCACTAAAAACTGTTTTCTGTGTTTCTAAGAGAAGCTCCTGAGAGTCTGAAACACGATCCGGTTTGTACCAGGGGCTTAAAACAATATCTCAACCTCTTGCAGCCTCCAAACTTTATGTTCCTTCGTGTCTCTGTGCAACATTTCCTGGAGCTGCAGAGTGCTGTCTGTGGTCCTGAAACCTCCTGCAGCAGTTAAACTCCATGCATTAGTCTAAAACTCTTCATGAACGCTTTCTAATGCAACAAGTGCTCATTGTTCTGAAGTGAAAAACAACATATGAGCAGCAGCAGCAGCAGAGATGTGAACCGTTGTCCGCTTCCATCCAACTCAATCAGCACTGATGAATGATATTCAGTGAGATACTCAGCTAATGCAGTTTGGGTCATTGTTTCGCCTCGGCTTTGCCAATTAGACATGGCCGTGCTCTCCTGCCGTTTGTGCACGCTTGACAGGCCGCCTCGGAGGAAACATAATGGGCTCTGACAGGCAGCAAAGCACGACTGTTAGATCAGGAACGTCCTGTAAGCGGCATATGTCATCGCATGGAGTCCAGAGAGAAAACTGTCGGAGCAGCTTTGGACGAACTTATTCAGCTCCGCTCTTCAGGAGGATTTGGGCTTACCTGCCTTGACGTCTGCTGCCTCCACCCGCAGCTGCAGCGTCTTTATTCAGGAACCCGAAAAAAGAAATTTGTGCAAGTTCTCTAGAACATCTTGAATTCCTGTGTAAGGAGTTTCAGGACTGGTGGAAATGCATGAGAAGACACAAACTCCCAGACACAAATTGTTAAACGATAAACTAGACAAACGCATTTGTACTCCAACTCATGTTTGAGGGAGGCTGGTGTGCTACATCTTGTCTCCCGGCAAAATACAAAGAGGAAATAAAAACAGAAATTGAAAAGTTTGGAATTAAAGCTTCTTTATGTTCGGATTTGGAAGACAATGTGTAAATAGAAGTCTGTAGAAGATTGTAATCCTGAAAAGTTTAATTAATTCTTTGCGCCAAAATATTTTCAGTTTCAAGAATATTTTTGGATTTTTAAATCTGAGACATTAAGTTAAATCTGTACTTTCTCCGGAGTTCTCATTCTTTCATGGACCCTCTGTCCCCTCTCTCCGGCCGCTTTGTGGTCCGTGAACCATCCTTTGAGAACCACTGACGCCTTAAATAAACATCTGAACACAACATGAGATGTTTCTACTTATTATTCCTCTGTTTGAATCCATTCTTTTATCTTAGAGTCTGATGTGATTTCTTATTTCTGCGCTAAAAACAAACTTGAGCCACACACACACAGAGGTTTCTTTCTTTTCTCTTTTCCTCCTTTTTCCTCCCAGGTGGTGGTGGCGGTGGTTGTGTGCTCAGCGCCGGGCTGCTGTCAGGAGGCACACGCCGTCAGCCAATTCAGCTCCGTGTCTCCACTCGACCACCATCCAGAGCTCATTCACTCATTAAACCAGACACGCGTCCGGCTGCAGCCTCCGCCCTACCTGTCAAACCCACTTGTGCAGAAACGCAAGCTCTACCTCACAATCTGGACCCCGACGGGTAACCAGTCCGCTGAAATCGCCCTCCGTGTGTTCATCTTACAGGACATTCCTTCAGGAAGAAAATGTTTGTGCCACTCGGATTGGAAATTAAATGCGCAGGGTTTTGTTGAGGACATTTAAATAATAATTGAAAAAAGGTCTAGGGAGCTGCATCGTTTCTTTATCGTGTGGTACAGTGGTAGAGTCTTAAATAAAATAAATAAATAAAAGTTTTGTAAACATATTAGAAAAATAAGCGGAGGTGCTTCGAAATAAAGCGAAAATTTAACGTACGCACGTTTTGAATTTGCGCAAAAAAGATCTATTGTGTTGTAGGTGCTGTCTAATAGAGAGAGCGAGAGAGCTGAGATGAAAAGTACGAGTTTCTGTGATGGACTTTTGACTAGAAGCTTAACGAGTTACTGTCCCTTGGATTTAAAAATGCAGTAAGAAAATATACCATGCGTAAACTGTGCGTAATTGTGCGTAAAAGTGAGTTTCTCCTCAAAAATAAAGCACTAAGTCTCAACCTAAAGTGCATCTTCTGTCTCCTCGCTTTCAAGCTCCATCGTTCCCTCTTCCTTCGCGTTTCAACTCCCAATTTATTGACCACATGTTGACAGCTGTAAGTTTAAACAAAATAATAATAAAACACCCAAAGAACAAGACACGCAGCGTAATTCAGTAGCATCTCATTTTTTATTCTTGGACTAGAGTGTAGAAAATATGGTTATAAGACTTCTTTCAACATCTGTTTATGTGAACAGGATATAGAGCTGGCAGTATAAAGAGACAATGCATTGGCTATTGCACTCCGTTTGGACAATAGCTGCATAAGTTTTGATCATCGTGACATGACATAATGCAATAACACGTTTCTTGCTATTAAATAAGACACGTTGGTGCTAGAGAATAAAACGTCTCAAACTCCGTCTGGGAACCTCATGAACAAGAAGAGCCAGAGAATAATAGACTACACGTCTACGTAGGCAGGAGGTATAGAAGCGACTTCGCAATATATAGACAAAATATATACAAAAGGATGTGTACAAAACATCTATAAATCTCTTACATACAAAAATATCTTAATATATTTCAAAAACAAAAAGCGTTTGATATAGAATTTAATAGAATAAATCCGCGACTTGGAAGCATTTTTCTGAATTCATCGTCTGAGAGGTTTTACCAAAGGGTTGGTGTTGTGTGATTGGATTAGCATAGTTGAAGAGCGACGTATTAAATAATGTTTTTTTTTTTTTTCTTTTTTTCTGAAGAGCGTGAATTCACTTTAGTGTGTTTGTTTATCTTGGGCAAATGCACAGAAAGAAGCTGGGATTCCCACGCTGTCAGGAGACCCGTCTTCCTTTAATCCTTTGGCGCTGATCTCTGGCCTGATTTCCTTCTAGAAGTTGTCAGGACGTTAAGGCCGCGGCTGTCCGTCCGGGAGGGACCGGGCTGGCGTGGAGGACGCGGGGGCCAAAACGCGTGTACAGTGCATCGTGTCCTTGAGGACACCCAGCCTCCTCCGGGACCATCCCAAGCGCAGGACAACAATAAACTGAGCTCATCCATATTTCTGTGAGAAGAAGAAGAAGAAATAAAAGGTTAAGACGCAGTTCAGGATGTTTATTATCACGTCTGGGTAAATAATCTCTGATATTAACTTGGGTGTCATTTAGTTTTCTTCTTACCGTGAGTGTAAAGATGCTCAGAACCAGTTGGTGAAGTCTAGCAGCTCCTGTTCCTCTGGACTGAGGGGGTCGTAGGAGCCCTCGTCGGATGAGTAGGAGGACACGGGTGAACCTGCCATGGAGTTCATGTCAGCGGAGTATCCCTGCGACATGGTGGGCGACAGGACGCCGGACTGAAACGCCGCACTCACCGCGTCGTGCTCGTCCAGCAGCTGCTGCAGCGCGCGGATGTACTCCACCGCGGAGCGCAGCGTCTCCACCTTGCTCATCTTCTTGTTGGCGGCGCCGTTGGGGACGTGCTCCCTCAGAGTGGCGAAGCCGTTGTTGACCAGCTTCACCCGGTTGCGCTCCCTCTCGTTCCTCCGGGCCACCGCGTGAGGCTGCTGCTGGGGCAGGGTGTAGCCGAAGCTCGCAAAGTTCAGCCTCCGCTTGCAGCGCAGCAGCTCCGGGGAGGAGGAGCGCTGCCTCTTGGGCTGCTTGGACGCGGACTTCCCGCTGCCCTGGCTGCTGCCGCTGGGGCTCAGCTGGATGCTCTGCGCCGCCGCTGCTGCGGAAAAGAAACACGCGGGCGGCATCAGCTGCTGCTGGTGGCAGATGCTAATTTCCATTTTGGCTGTGAGGTCCATACCCGGTAGTAAGATTTAAAAAAAATAAAAAAAGCCCAAAACACAAACTTATAAAGGAGTCTCCAGGCGGTGCGTCCCGCTCGTGCCGTTCACGTGGTGTGGTCGCTTGTTTCAATGGGGCAGTCCGCTTGGCCGCTGCCTCGCGCGCTCCTCAAAGCTGCACTGAGTCCTCGAGGAAAGACGCCACTGCTTTTCAATAGGTTTGCTGGGGGGACTGGCCACGCCCACCGGTCGCGTGGATTCACCTTGGGCTCCTGCCCCGGTACCGGTGCGTTACGCGCGCCAGACGCGTGCCACTTGAAGCGCTAAACAAACAGTCAGAGGTGTTTTTTTTGTTTTCTCTCCATCTATCACTGGAGGCAGAAGGTGCGCGGCGCAGCGGAGAGGAAAGTTTTGAGCGGAGAGGAGAACAGAAAAACTACAACTTTGTTATTTATTACGCTGCTGGTGCAACTTTAAAACTTTTACCAACTTAAAGAAAACAAACCAAGAAAGTATAAGCCTCAAACATCACTTTAGAAATTCATGAAAGAGTAGGAAAGAGTTCAGTTTGACGTCCTTACAGTTGCAGGTGAAAGACAATAAGCTTTTAAACCCTTTATTAAACATCTGAACCCAAAATAAGAACATTACAGGACGTGTTTTTAATAAATATTCACAAAAAATAAAGGAAAAGTGATTGAATTCTGACTGGAATTAAAATATAAGTACGTTTTTTTCCTTCCTCTCAGCTCTGGGCCGTGCTGTGGTGCTGAAAGACAGCTCACCCCGACACGAACCGTCCAGACTCGAGGCTCCGCATGTAAATCAGCCGCTCGCTGTCATTCCACCTCTCGGCTCTTATTGTCGACGTTACAGACGCGCCTGGATGCCGCTCGTTTTCGAGCTGCCATTGTGCGTCCGAGGCCGAATTTTCCACTTTGATTAGCGCCGATCATCCGCCGCACAGGCGGAACGTAGATGCGCAAATGTGCGGAGGGGCCCCCTCTCTAAGACGCTTTGTGTGTGATTTGATACACCCGATGTGGTTACAGTAGCGTGGACGCGGAGTGTTCTGTCCGATTATTGTCGCTTTTGTGGAGTGGGGGGAATAATAAAACACGTCTTTCAGCGTGGAACAAAACGGGACCCAACTGTACTGCCCTCCTCTCTGGTGTGTGTGTGTGTGCGCGCAATCAACGTGTGCGCAATAGAGCACAGAATAAGGACCAGTTTTGCGCATGAACCTCTTTTCTTACGTCTCTCTCTTTATCTGTGTGTGTGTGAGTGTATATGTGTGTGTGTGTGTGTGTGTGTGTGTGTGTGTGTGTGTGTGTGTGTGAGCGCTCGCCTTTCCTTTATCTCTGCGCGTGCGGGGCTCACGTGCACGCGCGCCTTGTGGAGGGGATTGTAATAAATTGTGCAATTTTTCTGCGCTGGCAGTGGCATTCAAAATCAAGCTTGCATTGAGGAACACTCCACACACACACCACCTATACTTTCTTTTCTTTCCCTCCTCCTCCTCCCCCCCTCCCTCCTCTCATTCTCCTCTTCTCTCCCTCTCCCCCTTTTATTTTTGGCCCAGCAAGAGAGTTTAGAAAAGAGGCGTGGGTTCTATTCAGCGTCCCCCTCCACCCCTTCGCCATCGCCAGGCTTTCTGAAACCTATCCATGGCCTGTCAGTGCGCTTCCAGAGTCCAATTAGCGCTTTGTGAGGACTTTCTCTCTCCCCCCTTCTCTCTCTCTCTGCTGCTGCTGCTGCTGCTACTCTTCCAGAGGCTGGGAGGGAGCTCTCGCTTTACTCGAGGGGGCTTTCCAGTCATAGCTGCGTGTAATAATTAATATGACATCTGGGCGACCGAGTTTGCATTTAACCACTTTCTTTATGTTTCTTCTTTTCTTTTCTTCAAGGAGTTCGCTGTGGGGGAGATAATATAATCAAAACTTATACTAATGTGTGTGTGTGTGTGATGTATGGGATTATCTTGCAATTTGTTTGTCATTAAAAATAGTTTTTTCTCAGTGTTTAATAAAAGGCCATTCATTCAACACACAAAAAAATGCGTAATGTGTGCAAGAAGCTGCTTTACAGAAAAGCTTGGTGAGTTTAGCTTAAAAAAAAAAAAAAAACAAGTTCAAGTTAAGTTGTTTATATTTAAATTTGAGTCTTTTACACATTTTAAGTAGATTTACACACAAGGAATATATATATAAGTTTACATTATATATTTTTGTAATGGATTTCTGCCTCTTCTGTGTCTGTGTGGTTTTTCTACCCTGCTGGAAAAGTTGTAGTTGAGCAGCGCCCTCTGGTGGACAGATGTATGCATATAAAAACAATAAGAGTGGAAGCGTTTCATGGTTTAAAAGGGAAAACAAACCAACATAAATAAGTATTTTAAAAATCTTTGAGTGCAGAGCGGCTCAAATTCACCCTTACTTTTAATTTATAAAAGAAAATCTATACATTTTCGTTAAATAATATACATTTATGAATGCGAAAAAGATATAGATTACTAATATCTCCAAGTGTGCAGAAAGAGCAATGACATTTATTTTTTTATTTGGTTTTTTTTGCAGATAATGTTCTGTTTACCACCATCAGTGGAGAAGAAGTTTAAAACTAATTGTTTAATCCTTTATTCTGTAGGATTTTCCAGACAAACGTTCTCCATAAACTGATAAAATGTGGATTAGACTCAGAATACTTTGTCTCACCTTTCAGTTTCGAGCTTATTGGCCTGATAATGGTCACCTGAAACTGTATTATAGCTGCTTTTGTGTCTTTCAAAGTCAAAGAATAAAGGAGAAGAGGCTGGAGAAGAAACATCTGTACGCGTTTAGATGCTGTTGCGGTTTATATCCGCTAGAGGTCATTGTTTCACCCCAAATTAATAAATATATCCGTGTTAGTCAAACTTTATTTTATCTCAGTTAATAAACAGAATTTTAAAATGCGTAAATCAGTTCGTTACGTTCACAGTAAACTGCACTGACACAAATCTGATCATCAAAAACACCAAAATCATCCCTGTCGTGGTTTGCGTGTCCACATTTTTGTCCACGCTGCGGTTCCGTAGTTTTTACGTCACGTGGTTTTGTTTATGAGGAAGCGGCGGGCGAGTTAACTGCGTTAGCGACTGTGCAGCTATTTAGCCATAAAATATATCCACACAGCCTCGAAAGGAATAAAAAAAAAGACGAGTTTTAAAAAGCAGCTTGATAATAAGTTCGCAGGTTTATTATATTTGTCTGTCTACGCTTCAGTATGTTTTATTTAGCTTCTCAGCCTCGAATAGCTAACTGTAGCTAAGCTAGCTGTCAACTAGCTAAGGGTTCCACCATTAATATATAAAGTTAACTTAATGTTTAAAGACGCTTAAAAGGATAAGCCATGCGGTCTCTGAACTATGTCCAGAGGGTTAGCTTGGATTTCACAGGAACCCTGTTTCCTCATGCCATCTGTCTGGGAGACGCAGACAACGACTCGGTAATTAAGCTAAGTTTATTTTACTGTCAACATTACATCCACAGCTGAAACAAATATCTTTTTTCAATTGGTTTACTTTTGTGCGTCGAGTTCAGACTGTTTAAAATACTTGCAAATATCTGTATTTTAACTTATAATTAGAGTTTTGATACCCAGCACAATGTCTGGAGGCGTTATTTCAGTTTTCATTTATCTCTTTTTCTCTTCTCTGAAACACTGAGATGTGTATTTACTACTTTTATGTTGTTTCTCCTTAAATTACCTTTTGTTTAATCAATGAGATTAAAAACTCACTACGAGTTAATTTAGTTAGGCCCTAAATTGGAGTTACTATCAAATATTATTATTTGTTTGTTATTATATCAAAGTAAAACTGTCGCCTTTGTTCATTTGCTGCAGCTGAATGAGCTGGTTGTAGGAGACACCAGTGGAAAGCTTCTTATTTACAAGAACGATGACTCCAAACCGTGGATCACTAGAACCTGCGTGGGCATGGTTCGTATAGAAACCACAAAAACTTCTTAAAGTGAAGTTAACATCTGTCTCATTCGTTTAATGCGGTGTTGTTTTTTCAGCTGACCTGTGTCGCAGTTGGAGACGTCTGCAACAGAGGAAAGGTAAGAAACGAGGACTTAATAGTTGAATGTCTTAAAGGTTTGCTTGTGATGTGACACGCCTGCGTTCGTCCTGTTTCAGAACCTCGTGGTCGCCGTGGGCGCTGAAGGCTGGTTTCACCTCTTCGACCTGACGGCCGCCGCTCCCAGCAAAGCAGATTCATCCAGCCAACACGAGTTCATGTCATTAGATGACCAGAAGCCGTTCTTCACCCAACATATTCCCGCCAACACCAAAGTCATCCTCATCAGTGATATCGGTAAATGTTTCTTCTTTTCCTCCTGTATTAAATGTGCGGCATGTTTATTGTGCTTTTTTTTTTTGGCATGTGTGCAGATGGAGATGGGCGCTGTGAGCTGGTGGTGGGATACACGGACCGAGTGGTGCGAGCTTTCCGCTGGGAGGAGCCGTCGGACAGTTCAGACCCAGGATCTGGTCAGCTGGTTCTCCTGAAGAAATGGCTCCTGGAGGGACAGGTGAGCGTAGCACAGAGTCTTAGCTCAGGAGGAGTTTGTTTCTCCACACTTTTATGTATTTATTTATTTTAGTTACCGTGTGTATTGTTTGAAAGTACCTATAATGTAATTTTAACACTTATTTGGGATGCATTTGTGCTTATCCCCTGTGATATCCTGCTTTTAAAGATCCCCTACAGTCTGTAAATTAGACAAATAGCTCTGCCAGCACAACATTAGCTTAGCATAGCATAAAGACATGTTATTTAATGGGTTTTGCTAGCTGTTTCCACCTCTTTCCAGTGTCAATGCTAAGCTAAGCTAAGGCTACACATCAGTATTATTTATTTTAAAAAATTCTTCACATTTTTGTAAAGATAAAAATGATAAAACATAAAAATATTTCAAAATGTTTTAAAGAAAATAGCAAACCCGTAGAAATCCAAGCTTTTAAAACTAAACTCAACCATGCCTCATAACGTTTCTGCCTGTGCTGCAGGTGGACAGCCTGTCGGTGAACCCGGGTCCGGAGGGTTTACCGGAGCTGATGGTGTCTCAGCCGGGCTGCGGCTACGCCATCCTGCTCTGCTCCTGGACGCAGCAGGACTCAACGGGGTCCGAAGACGACGGCCCCGCCACGCCTGGGAGGTAAACACCGCCGTAAAGTGAGTGTTAACGAAAGAGTTGACTGATTGCTACTGATGCTTTGGTTTGTTTTCTCCCAGCGAGGGGCCGTCCAGGGACGTAGTTCTCCATCTGACCACCGGGCGGATCCACAACAAGAACGTCTCCACTCATCTCATTGGCAGCATCAGTAAAGGTGGAGTATAAACCGTTCATCAGGTTTTACACTCTCTGTTTGATCAGGATGAGTTATATAAAGGAGGGATTAGAAGTGTTTTCACTTTTTGAAAAGTCTTAAAAAGCTTTATCTGGTGCAAACATGAAACGGGTGCTAAAATGTATTCTATACCGTATTAAAACTTATTTTAAAAGCCTTCAGAAACATCAACAAAAGTCTCTAAATATTTAGTTGACAGCAGTTTAACAGATCATCTCATTTTCCCATCAGGTTCAAAAGAGGAATCTTCTAAATGTGGACTGTTTGCTCTCTGTACTTTAGACGGTAAGTCACCGAGTTTAAACGTTTAAGAAAATAAAATAAAGAAGTTCAGGAAAATGCTGATATATTTGTTACTGTAAAACTAAATCTAATCAATCAACCCTGTGTATTTTTGTCATTAAAAATAAAAGAGAGGTTTTAGCAAATGTTAAACCAGAGACAAACAAAAAAGAAAACATTCAATGCTTCGAAAAATAAACTTATATGCGACTCAACAACTTCCCGTCATCTTTAGGTACAAATCATAGAAAAATCTGACTTTATACACATTTAAATTTATTTTTTCTGCACAATTATTGCTCTATATGCATAAATTACACGTGTTCATCATCTTTTTGAGTTGCACGTTTGTGTTTGAGAAATTTAGATCATGATGAACTGGAGAGAATCGACTGGTTCAAGATAAGATGTAATAATCTGTTTATTTATCCCACAGTGGGGAAATGGAAAGAAGTAAACATAAAATGAAAGAAAATGCAGTAGAAATCATATATATATTGTGCATGAGAGAATAAAGGATAAATAAAATAATAATACAGGATGCAGGTCTTCAGATTTATTTCTAAATTATTAATTTATTTCCACATTAGCTTCAAAAACTCCGTTACCTTGTTTATTTGGTGCCACAGGGTTTGTTTTCTAACTCTTTTCAGAGTAGTATTGATTAAGGTTTAAGGGTGAGAGGTGGAGCTGTCGTAGGCGGAGGATCCTCCTGCCGGCAGCAGATAACTGACAAGCCGCTCTGAGAGCAGCTGGAGAGTTCATCAATATTTAAAGGAGAGAGGATCCAGTGGGATAATCATCAGCAAAGGCTTCCGGACGCCAGCGTCACTTTCACAGTCTCAGTTAGGAAATGATTTCACCGTCACGAAACCGAAGGAGAGATGATTTGTGGCTAAGAACTGGGCCATAGCTGCTTTAAATATTGATTTTCACTCCTCATTAAGAAGAAGATGTGAAGTTAGAGCTGAATTTAGGGTTAAAACGATTCTTCTGTTGATATTATTTGGAATGTGGATAAAAAGCAAACTTGTGAATCTTAGAATTAGTCAGGAAACATTTCTCTAGTGCTGACGACAGCTCAGGAATCCCAAACACAAACGCTGACTGAATGATGAACTGATTTGACGTCAGCGCGGCTGGCTGGGAGAAGCACTCAGCCGTGGGTTTTGAAGTTTAAAGCTCACTTGTCATTTCTGTTTTCTGCCGTCACATGTGAAAGGAACCCTGAAGCTGATGGACAGCTCGGAGCAGCTGCTGTGGTCGGTGCAGGTGGATCATCAGCTCTTTGCCCTGCAGAAGCTCGACGTCACTGTGAGTCAGCGCACGCTCGCCTGAGACCGGTCGGTCCAGTGGCGTTATTATGTGCCCGTGCAACAGTGAAAGCGTTTTCTCGTGTGTTTGTTTCCAAGGGAGACGGCAGAGAGGAGGTGGTGGCGTGCGCTTGGGACGGTCAGACGTACATCATCGACCACAACCGCACGGTGGTGAGGTTCCAGTTCGACGAGAACGTCAACGCCTTCTGTGCGGGTGAGAGGCGTCATCTCATGACAACCTGAGCTCCACGTTATCTTCATGTACAGATTTTATTTGGCTCGCTTCCCTCTTTTAGCGTAAACCTACATTTTTCCATTAACACTGATGGTACAGGTTCACATCCACGTTTACAAGTGAACTCTTCTAACCTGTCTGGTACGTTTCATCTGGACTTTTTGGGTTTCTGAAAGACGTTACATCCGAGTCTTCAGCTCTAAAGGACTGAACTGTTGTAGAGTTGGGGTCTAAATAAGAACATCTGTGGGTGACGTCTACGTTAAGTTGACGCTGAAGCTAAGGAAACACCGCAGACCCTAGCACCTTCCCAGAAATATATCTTATATTTTATAGTTAATTATTGGGCTGCACTCACAGATGTTCTTGAGAACACTTGTATGAAGCATCTTAGTGAAAAGTTTCCTTTGTTTTATCTTTATTTTTAGATAAATCATCTCAGTATCGCGTCAGTCTGCTTTCCTTTCTCTCGATCTTCGACACGTTGCAAAGTCGTCCACCACGTGTTCATAAACTTTTTTTAATTTGCCACCGAGCCTTTCGCCGTGGAGCATTTAGCCGCTGAGGATATTTCCCACAGGAGTTGTTGGAAATGAAAAACGTTCATCAGGTGCCTCCTAAACTAAAATGAATGATAATGTTGCTCTGTAACGGCTCCGTGGGTTAATAAAGCAGCCGCTTGACAACCCATCCATCATACCCACTTATATATGAGGCTAAACTCTGTTTCTTACTAAATAATAAAAACCTCTCCACCATGATTTGTAGTTATTATTTACTCAGGCGTCTTTCCAGAGTTATACTCCTTGATCCTGGTGTTTGTCCACTAGGGGGCAACATTGAGCTTCAGTGTCCTCCTGAGTCCTGCTCTGTCAAATGTCTCTGCAGTGTTTGAACAAGCCTGAGTGTATCTGAGGGAGCTAATGTGACATGTGCAGCAGTAAGTGGATTAGAAAAAGAGACTTTGTTTGATCTGCCTGATTCCTGCGAGGCCTGTTTCTTTGCACCCACTGAGTGTATGAAAACAGCCGTGCCCTCCCCATTCACGTTGCTCCCTGCCTCCTCTGTGGGATCATTAAGACAGATTAGATCGGTTTCTCTGTTTGTGTGGAAGCTGGATGTGCCGCCGTAGCCAGGCAGCAAATTATTTGACTACGTGTTTGATTAAAAAGTTTTATTTGTGTGTGATTTCAGGTCAGTATACGTGCAAGGAGGGTAAAAACAGCCCCTGCCTGGTGTACGTCAGCTTCAGTCACAAAATCTACATCTACTGGAAGGTGGAGCTGGAGCGCATGGAGTCCACCAACCTGCTCCGGGTGCTGGAGGAGAAACCGGAGTTCAAGAGCCACCTGAAGAAGCTGGGAGTCGGTGAGTCAGTAATTAGGAAGCTGGTCCGGCTCAGATTAGAACGTAAATTCATACCGACGTCTCCTCTGTTTGAGGCTTTAATTAAATAAGACACACACTGTGACTCGTTCGTTGTCAACACTTTCTCTATCATGTTGTTACGCTCTGACCTGAATACTAATGAGGCGGACGGAGAAATAAAAACGATCCACACGTGATCACAACGCTTACCCAGAGGTTTATTGTCCACGCTGTCATTAAAAATGGTTTTAATTCCTGTTTCTCCGTCACAAAAGAGGATCACTACTGATTTATTATACACCTATTAATTATTAATATGAAGTTAAGGCAGGAAGTGCTTAGCTCAGCTTCGAGGCCCAGCAACACAAAACCAACTTTAAAGTAACGTTGTCTGCCCGTGTCTCGGACAAAATGTTAAACTTGAACACGACGCTGCGGTCAGCTGGTAGATACGTCCCGCATCAGTGTGACACGAAATAAACTCTTCATACCAGTAGGTGGTAGTAGTCTGTAGTCGTTACTTAAGAGAAGAAGTACTATTAGCTAGGAGGAACTACTGTTAGCTAGGAAGCTACAAAGTCCTACTATTGGCTAGGAGAAGTTACTATTAGCTGGGAAGAGTGATTATTAGCTGGGACGCTAGGAAGAGCTACTATTAGCTAGTAAGCTAGGAAATGCTACCAGTAACTAGTAAGCTAGGAAGTGCTACCAGAAGCTAGGAAGTGATAATATTAGCTAAGATGCTAGGTAGAGCTACTATTTATGGTGAGGCTAGAAAGAGATACTCTTAGCTTGGAGGCTAGGAAGCTAGGAAGTGCTACCGTAGCTAGTAAGCTAAGAAGTGCTACCAAAGGGTAGGAAGTAATACTATTAGGTAGGATGCTAGGTAGAGCTATTGTTAATGGTGAGGCTAGAAAGAGCTACTGTTAGCTGGAAGGCTAGGAAGCTAGGAAGTACTACCATTAGCTAGTAAGCTAGGAAGTGATACTACTAACTAGGATGCTAGGTAGAGGTACTATTAATGGCGAGGCTATAAAGAGCTTAGCTGGGAGGCTAGGAAGTTTGAAAGTACTAGTAAGCTAGGTAGTGCTACCAGTAGCTAGTAAGCTAGGAATTGCTACTACTAGCAGGGAGGCTAGGGGGCGTGTTAGTAGTGAGGCTAGGAAGAGCTACCATTAGCTAGTAAGCTAGGAAGTGCAACCGTAGCTAGTAAGCTAGGAAGTGCTACCGTAGCTAGTAAGCTAGGAAGTGATACTCCCAGCTAGGATGCTATGTATAGCTACTATTAGCTAGAAGGCTAGGAAGCTAGAAAGAGCTCCACACCGTCGTACAGGGCTGTCCTCCTCTCTCGTTTTGTTTCCTTTAATGCGCACTACCTCGCTAAGCTAATTCAACCAACCACAAACCAGATGATTATAAATGTTAAAGTCAAAACTTGTAGATGTAGATTTAATGTTGACTGTCACAGATGGTGTCCATTAGTCCAGTAGATCAAAGGAACGTTCACACGTCAAAATATGATTCACCTTTGTCCATCTAGCAACACCTGTCGTCTGAGAGAACGTTCCTACTAAATAAACAACACACTGGCTCGTACGTATACGCCTCTGACTTTGTTCCATATGTTTAAACATATTCACCGTGGAGTCGTTTACTCATCCTGGCTGTGCTGTCTCCCAGCGTTTATTAAGTAAAAGAGTCTTTACTCTCTGATAGAAAGAGAATTTCCTTAAATATAATTACAGCTTCTAACGCCACAGGTCATGAAGGAAATGAATTCAGGACGCCTCTAATCCGAGTCTGTTCTCTTTACATTTAATACAAATCCATGGCCTGTCAGTCAACCGAGCTGCAAATACTTGAGTATTTTTAGCGAGGCGTAATCCATGAGCAGTCAGAGAGAAGAATCTGAGGATACCGACTCTTCCTCAATCCCTTTCCTTCTTTCTCTCTCTCTGGAAAATTGTCTGTGAGAAATGCAGGCCTCCTGACAAACTCAATGTTTAACTCAGTAACTTGGTTAATCATCGTGTTTGTTTCCTGTTAATTTCCTTTGTTAGCGGTAGAACATGAATGTCGCCTCCGTCTTCTTTCAGTCTCTTTATTCAGACAAAGATTAAAGCGATTACATTACATATTAGCCCGTGCTTTTTTTTTGTTTTGCTCCGCATGGATGACCACGGCGTTAACACATCAGGACGTGGGGAAGAATATGATGAAAACAAACTGAGCTGCTTCTGTTAGCAGTTCAACGCCTGGTCCTGTTGTGCGTCTTTTGAATTTGAATTCAATACCAGATATGTAGAATAATTAATAATGTCAAATACTTAAAGGAGAAGAAAAGCTAACCTCCGTACCGTTAGCGGCCTTAGCTGCTTCTCCCTGACCTGATACAAATGTCAGCGTCCTCTCTCTGGCTCTCCCCCCGCTGTCTCTTCACCTTCATGGCCGCCCCTTTAGCCGACGGGCGATTTAAACTTGTCAGTCCTCCGTCACGACGACGTGAGCAGCTGGGCCTTTTCTAATTTGCGATGGAGGAGCTGAGGCGTCGGCTAGTTCGGCCTCAGTCAGAGATAGAGTTGAGCTGCGCGAGGTAAGCAGACTGTGACGAGAGTGCTTTGTGCTGACGGTGTGGACTGCAGCCCAGGACTGAATGTACTGTACGTTTACTTATATGATGAATGCACTGTTAAAGAGTCTCAGCTTTGATTTGAGGGTATTTGCATCCAAACTGGAGGAAAGGTGCAGGAATTACAATCATTTTTCTCCACAGTCCTCTATTTTCAAAGGCCCGTCATGAATAAAATGCTAATTTCCAGTCTTTTGTCTGCTTAGGAGCTGAAGAAATATTAAATGAATACCTCACAATTGTCCGTTTATTAGCTTTAGAGCCTCGAAAAACCAGGAGACTCCTTTCGTGCTTGTTTGTTTGTGAATATCCTCAAATTAAAGCTCTGATTCTGCACTTTAAGCCCACATACATATAGATTTAACGATTATATAACTGCAACATGAAGACATTTTGCATTAACAGAGTTATTAAGAGCAGCTGCTTCACATGTGGAACGTTTCCGCCGGCTCAGGACGACTAATCATTATCCAACCAGTGCCGTCTTTGTGGTCGCATTATATGAAAGGTGGCCTTTAGAGGTTTTTTGTTTTGTTTTAATGAGGTACATTTCAGTATCAGGGCATCTGCAGAAAAGTCACTTCTATTCTAAGATGGCCTTAGATGAAAGTAAGTAAAGCCGTTGTTTGGTTTAAGCATTAAACATGTTTGTATCAAAGAAAACAACCTGAAACAAGGGTAACTTATTCAGCAGTTTCTTTTCTTTTCATGGATCTGTTTACTGCGTCGTTCCGTCCTGTGTGTTTGTGTGGGCTGTTAAGTATCTCTGCTGGGGATCAGTAAAGTTTTCTGGACTAACCGGGCTCTTCCCCTTGACGATGAAACGTTTTTAGAAAGCTGTTCACATCTCCATCAACTTGTTGGGACGCTGCGGCGCCGTCTGTCATTTTGAACTTTGAGGATGAGACGCATGAAACGTTTTCACTGTGAAGCAGTTTGCATTAGAAGAAGCTCTGATGATCTGAAATCTCGAAATGCTTTGGTGCGCATAATGACATATACACCGATCAGGCATAACATTATGACCACCTTTGCTCCTCTAAAACAGTTTTGTCTCATCAGAGAATGGACATGGGTCTTCTGAGGGTGTCCTGTGGTGTCTTCTAACACAACATTTTTTAGTTTGGTGGGGGTAGGGTCTGTCCTATGGGTTGAAGGGAGGTTCCTCTGTGGATCATCCTGCAGATACTTGGTCAGTTTGGGATCTAGTGAATTTGAAGGCCAGGTCAACACCGTGTGCTGTTCTTCAAGAATTTTTTGAGTTGTTCCTGTTGGGGATGGCTGCTTCCATCAAGGAGTGTCATTGCTATGGGGTGGGGGTGCCTGGTCGGGTGCTACATTTCTAAGTAACATCCACACCAATGAATGAATGAATGCCAGGTCCAAAAGTTTCCCAGCAGAACACTGAATGATGGTTTGAATGGTTATTTACTTCTCCTGTCCGGTCATAATGTTGTGGCTGATTGGTGTACTTTAATACTATAGCAGAATATGTGCACTACTTTTACCTGGCACCTTTAACAACCAGATTTTCATCTGGAATATGATGCATTGTTAAAGATCAAACCACGATTCTTTCTGCAAACCGTCAAGAAGGACCTTCACGTCTCCTGTCAGTGGTCATAATGTTGTGGCTGTTTGTTATATATTAAGTGTTAAGTATTAAAGCAGTGATCATGATGTCTATGTTGCGTCCTGTTGCCTCCACAGATCCAGAGAATCCGGCTGCAGTGAAAGCGCTGGTGGCGAATGTTCTCTACAAGGATGCAGCGACGTAGCGCGGTGACATAAATCGCCACGCCGCCGCCGTCTCCGTTTCCCCGCTGACTGTAAATACTCTCCTAATAAACACTGACTGACTGTCCCCCACGCTGCTGGTCTTGTTATTTGTGTTCCCCGCAGATAGACGTGTCAGGTTCGGGTTTCCTGATCCACTCGCCGCCGGCTGTAATCTCAGACCGCCACGCCGCCTCTGTCGTTGGTATTAGCGTCCAGCCAGGTTGCTTTTAAACAAGACTGATAGAGGATGAAAGGCCCGAGACACAGCGCCGGGGGAATGCTTTCTGTTTAACCCGCTGTTGTGAATGTGTGAGTGAGGAGGTATTATGCTGCTGTCAGTCAGCGCCGACGGGCCGCTGAAAAGAAACTCCAGCGAACAAACGCCGCTCTTCCTTTTCATCCGGCGTTTCTTCTCAAAGATATTACATAAGACAGTTGCATAATGAGATTTACACGGCAGCGAGACGGCAGCGTTGTTTGCCAGAAGGACTCGGGGAATCACCCACTGTTCCCAATGGGAGGATCCGATAACCACCTATGTTGACTGGCTCTGTCTTTCCCATGCAATATAAATGAGTTGTGTGTGTTTGTGTAGCTGAGGGCAAACGGAGGCTCAGGTGTCCTAATAGGCCGCAGCCTCTCATCTCTCCTGTGTTTCTGCCCTTTAGAGACGTGCTGAGGGGAAGGTGTCGCTTCACGCGTCAACTTGTTTTGCTTCCAAGTCCACCTCATTACAATTTGCTGTTTACGGACATTAACGTTCAGCTGCAGCCACATTAAGCCGAGCTTTGTTGCAGCCCAGTGAATTTTTCCACAACAAATCCCATCAAAACATTAAAACCAGTCTGTTTTTCACGTTTTTTTTGCATAATTTCCGACTTCTCTGATATGTCTGTGACGCTCACTGCCACTTAAATCATTAAAAATGCGTCGTGCAAATGTGCTTTTAATCCCTGAATCAGGATTAAACTGTGAATTTATTAGTTTCAGCTGCAGGTCTGGTGAATGCGAGAGTACAAATGACTGGAGTTTGGCTCACTGATGTGTTTTTAATGACTGTGGAGCTCTGCGGCACAGAGGAGGAGATATGTTCCTCTGCTGGACAGGACTTGGCGACAGCGGTTATCACCAAGTTCTTATAGGCAAGCTTTGCCAGTTGGCAGCTTCTGGGTTAGTGTTTTAACAGGCCAATAACACTGGGCTGTTATCTGAAGGGAGCCGTAATTTAAGTTGTCAGCTCGACTGTTAAAACTAGAGACTCACGAGTTGAATCTGAATTTTAGAAATAAGGTTTAAAAGTGACTTCTTTGGTCATTTTGTCATCTTTTGTGTTCGAAGCAACATCTGCATCTTCGTCACGACCAAAACAAAAGTTCAGACGCTCTAATATTTCATTAGACCTTTAATTTTGATTCAGTTATCCTCACTGATTAGTGGTTTTCTTAAGGCGTCACAGCTGTTCAGTCCCAATCCTTTGAGTTCTCTTCACGTTGTGAGTTTGGAAATGTTCTTACTTTCACTATTAAACATAGCCAAGAGGTCGACTGTTGTTTTTCTTTGATTTGATTTCACCAAACGTTTAAGTGATCGCCAACCACGACCAATCATTCTTCCTCAAAGACGATGGTTCTCCACTGTCCTTCCAGTTTTTAATAATGCGTTGGACAGTTCTTAACCCAGTTTTAGTAGCTTCTTCAATCTCCTTAGATGTTTTCTCTGCTTGATGCCAATGATTTGACCCTTCTCAAACAGACAACCACAGGATGTGTCTTTAGACATGGTTGTTTAAGAAATGAGAAGCTACTCATTGCATCAGTTGGGGTTAAATAACTTGTTGACAGCTGAAAGATAATCACCCATGCAGAAATTATCCAATAGGAGGCTTTTAAGGAGGATTTTTAAAACCTGCAGCCTTTCATTTTTGCAAATAATACAGATTTATCAACACCTCAGTCATTTTTTAAGTCTTAAAATCTCTTCCCAACTGGTCTCCTTCTGTTAGTCTCCTACTTTTTGATTGGTATCGTTTAAATCGGAGGCCTGAGTGAGGGCTCAGTGGTTAATATAATCACCACAATCACAGTTATATCACAAAATCAACAGTGTGTGTGTGTGTGTGTGTGTGTGTGCAGCTGCAGCTTGTCCTTATAAGTGGTGGAGAGCATTCCTCTGCCGTTAGCTCACAGTGATTCATGTTTATGACCATCAATGGTCAAGCAGGACCAGGCTCACGTGTCGTCGCTCTTATAGCTTCTATCGGATGCGCTGTGCTTGGATTTAAAAACCCAACCGTCCCGACTCGTGTTCACATTCAGACTCTCCAGAGAGAATATCAGTCTGTTTATTATGCAAACTCCTCGCTGGCTTCCAGTTATGAATCCTGTGTGACTGTGACTTTTGCTCTGACATTTCCCCCCCAAGCAGGCAGCCCGGACATAAAACACATCTCAGACATCTGACCCCGCGACATGACGACGCACGGGCAACGGCCTTGACATCATCTAACCGACCTCTTGTGTGCATGTATGTGGATTTGTCCGCAGCTATTTTCGCCCCGTTATCTCTTATAGTGGCTATAGCTGGAGCTCAGTTTGCCCTTTTATAGCTGAAAAATCGTGGAAGTTGACCCTCGAGGGATATTTCTCTCTGGAAGATTGTTGTTTGAGGTTTGCTCGTGTAACCGGAACATGCTTTGGGTGGAAAACTGCAGCGTCGTCTTCAGGTTTTATGAACTAGATGTTCAATCCCAGATTTCCAAAATAAGTGCGTCATTAGTCTTTGAGATTACGCAGGCGCTGGAATTTAGCTTGTGTCAGCAGCAGACCTCGATATGAGTTAGATTTAAATTATTTTGTTATGGTTCTGAGTTTTGATTTCCTGTGTTTGTTCAAGTTTTTCTTTGTTTCCTGTTCTGTGATTTCCCACCTGTGTAATTGTCTATGATTGTTTTCACCTGTGTCTCCTCTGTCCTTGTATTCATTGATACACAGGATTAGATGCAACAATCCCTTGTGCCAAAATCCCAGACAAAACATATTTAGAGGCCCTGTCCAGCTGACGCTTAACCTACAATCTAAATAAACTAAGTAAATGCTGCTGGCTTGTATGGTCCGCTCAGCAGCAGACGCTAACTCAAACCTTGTTAACTATAAGCTAACCAAATGCTACTGGCTAGCCTACAAAAGTAAACTAAGTAAATGCTGCTGGCTTGTAGGCCCACAGAGCAGCAGAGGATAATTCAAACCTTGTGAAATATGAGCTAACCTAACGCTGCTGGCTTGTATGGCCCGCTCAGCAGCTAACCATAGCTACCAAGCAACATGAAGACAACAGAAACCTGACCTAAACGTATAAACATGTATATTTGTAGTCCTGCCTTTCCCTTTGTCCTCTGTCATGTCATCCTGTTTTCCACTGTTTACCTGTGTTTTCTAGCTCTGATCTTGTCTTTTTGAAGGTTTGGATTTTTGGATCCCCCTGCCTTACGCAGCACTTTGTGTTTCCTTTTGTTTGATTAAATTTGTTTTTGCCTACTCGTGCCTCATTGCCTGGTGTCCAGAATTTGAGTCCTACCTCACCCTGAAATATTATATTTTCTGTAAACCAGAGTTTGAGTAATATGTGGTAGCTACTGGAGTTTAAAAAAATTAATTTATTTTGTATTATTATTTTGTCATAGTCTTGCCCAGTTTAATATGTTTCTTATTTTATATTTTTTTATTTATATAATTCATTTTTAGTTATTTTCTATTTAGTTTAAGTTTTGTTTATTTTTTTTAAATAAATTTAAATATTTTTTATTATTTTTTTTACCTTTTGTTGTCGCCTATATATTACGTATACTTTTTTATATATATATATTTAAATATTAAATCAACATAATAATAACATATTTCCATTTAGTCTTCATCCAGTAAAATCAGTAAATTAACTGGAAGAATTTTTAACAATATTTTCATTATCGTACAATTAGCTAAATATTATATGTAGCTTTGTTTAGGAGGTGCCAAGCTTTAACATGTTCAGCCTATAACGTCTGTAATGACCTCTGCCATGAGACATTTCCCTGACTAATAAACCCATCATTAAGACACCGTCTATAGGACCTGACAGCAGGCCACCACACTCCCCTGAGGCTGCTCACTGCACGTTCTCTCATCAATGGATGCTGCTTCACTCGCTTAGAATCACAAATACTACCACGCGGTCACGTTACGTTGCTTAAATTATGCTATTAAACATCAAATTTGCAGCTGGACGTCATCTGTCTCATCAAGAAATGACAGATATACGCATGAATATAAAACAAATTCAAGACGTTAAGCTTCATGAAAAAAGGCTTTAATGGCTGGAATATAGAAGGAATTATACAGATTTAATCCAACTTTAAAAATATATATAAACTTCCTTTCTAATATCTTGAAAGCTTAATCTGCCAAAAGAAACGTAGCTGAAAATCTCCTCTGTGAGCTGAACACGAGTCGACAGTTCATCTCCTCCCATCCTCCGCAAACCTTCGGTGTCGGGGGTCAGCCGGGCAGTCGACGTCAGATCTGTAAATACATACGAGTGTTGGCGCTGGCACCGGCTGTTGTCATGCTGCTTCTGAGAAAAGTCAGAAACATCTACAAATCAGTGGACGAGTGGGGCTGCCGTCGCTGTTCCCACAGAGGTCGTCTCTGCTGCCGGGAATAGATGCTGTTTACTACAAAACGGTCGTTTAGAAGCACAGATGTAAATTTAAAAGCTGCTTCAAGACCCTCTTCCTCATCTAAAAGCCATGTAGGGCTGCAATTTTTGGTCACATATATAGATTAAATCATTCATAAGTATTCAGATTATATTAATATTATGCAAATATTGATGCAGTTAATACCAAAACTCTCATATTTCAAATTCTAATACTTTATTTTTCACAATATACATAATAAATAATAAACAAGGGATGAAAAGCAATCACATCCTTGGCATTTTAAGACGTTTACCACCCGTCATCATGCCTCCCACTTAACGCAACGGTGAATTTAAAATCACTCTGAATACTTTCTGACCACTAGTCTAATCTGCTGCAGCTCTTTACTCGAATGAGAAGAAAGCGAAAGTGCTTTCTTTCAAAGAAAAATAAACGCAGCTATTACATTTGATTGCACGGAAAAGGGTGAGCCCGACCAAGACGTCTAGCGATGATGGAGTCCCCCCCCCCCCTACCCCACCCACAGAGAGACGCTGCATCCATTTACAGAGCTCACGTGCTTTGAATGCAACGCTGGTGAATCACAAATGTCATGAATAAGTTTGTTTGTAGCTCTGCAATGAGGACGTGAAGGAAATGACAAGAACGGATGCAATAAAAATCCGCTCAGTGATACATTTATGGTCACATGTATAGTTTTTCTTTCTCATGCTACTTTATATACCGATCCGGCATAACATTACGACCACTTTCTGCCTTCAAATCAGTTGTGACTCAACAGAGAATGGACATGGGCCTTCTGAGGGTGTCCTGTGGTGTCTGGTTGTTAGTGGATGGGGGGACTTTTGAGGGGAGGGGCCTCTGTAGATCATCCCACAGATACTTGATCAGTTTGGGATCTAGTGAATTTGGAGGCTAGGTCAACACCTTGTGCTCTTCTTCGTGTTTTTTTTTAAGTTGTTCCGAAAGCATTTTTGTGGCTGCATCCTGCTGGGGATGTCTGCTGCCATCAAGGAGTGTCATTGCTATGGGGTGGGGGTGTCTGGTCTGGTCTAGGTGGGTGCTACATGTCTAAGTAACATCCACACCAATTACTGAATGAATGCCAGGTCCAAGAGTTTCCCAGCAAAACACTGAATTGTCACAAGATGTGTCGATGTTATTCACTTCCCCTGGTCTTAATGTTGTGGCTGATTGATCTGGCACCTTTAATAAACAGATTTTATTCTGGAATAAGATGCATTGTTAAAGAATAAACCATGATTCTTTCTCCAAACCCTGAAGGAGGAAGCACAGGGCCATTTTTAAAGTTTGAACTGAAACCGTGTTTTGATCTTGCACCACTATGGTCAGCGTTTGGGTAAGATGAGATTAGTAAAACATCTTCACACTGACTACTCAGTAAAGGTTTCACTTCAGTTTGTCCTTCTTTGCTCTCCACAGAGAATAGGCTCGGAGGATTTAAATGGAAGGTGTCGTCACTTCAGTTTACACATGTTGAGCATTTGTCATCCTGTCTTACCTTGTGAATCCTCTCCTAACCCGTCAGATTCATTGCATACCATTTCTGATAGCAGAGGATTTCTATGTTTTTTATTGTTTTTAAAGTAAAAGATCATATCAAGGACGGATGGCTGCAACAGGACTTTTTCTTTTCTTCAAATGCTGACTGGCAGACGTGGGACCACTTAAAACTGAATTTTGGACTTGACAGGTCAGCGGTCAAAGGTGCGTGTCTGCTGCTAAAATGAGTAACAGTGGTTTGTACCAGATGAGCGCCCAAAGCCTAGATTAGAAACCACGGTGTTTATCTGTACAAACCATACGAAACTAGCTCTGCCACAGCTGGTTACCACCTCTAATAATGATCTCAAACCTCTGCTTGAGATTGGTGTTGATTTGTAGCTGTGTGTTGGTCGCTAGTAGATGTGAAACAATGGATTTGGTTGGGTCAAAGTTAAGATGCTCTGTGTCACCAAATATTTCTTTTCTACCTTTGCCAAAACTCAAAATAATCAAATGTCACTTGTTGCAGCTGTTATTGCCGCTGGTCTCTTGTCACATCCATCGCTGCTGCACCCAAACAAGGTTAACCCTATATACATAGACGCCTCATTGAGCGCTGGACTGTACGTCAACGTTGCCGCCATATTGGAGGAGGCAGTTCTGTCCCACGAACCAATACGAGTCAATGGAGTGAACTTTATCAAGGGTCTTCTACAAAGTCCTGTATTCGCACACAAACGTATATATTCAGGAAACCGATGGGAACCAAAAATAACGACTGTAACATTAATGTTTTTGGTTCCTATTGGTTACATGAATATATACGTTTGAGATCCTGTTCATGGCGCCAATTGTTAGGGAGGAATTCTTGGTGATGCCGATGAAGAAGAAGAAGCGTCAGAGCTCTGTGTGTCTTATGCAGAAAGAGTTTATTTAGGCTCGATCGAGGAGAACCGAAGCTTCGTCACCACAACATAAGTGCATGAGTTCCACCTCAATTCTAAGGGACAAACAGTAATGCAGCAAAGGGGAGATGTGTCAATATCCAGTTGGCTATTGTACATAAATAAGAAGATAAGCATTCGCACCAGATGTGTCTGTAGACAGCCAGACAGACATTGACGATGCCAAAAGAGGGACCATGGCCGTGGCATGTTTCTCCAATATGGCGGCGACGTTGACATATCGCCACTTCCTGTTTAAAAGATGTCTTCCCTTCCCCCCACGTGACCCCTGATTGTTAGCCCCGCCCTGATGTATCTCACCTGTACCTCATTGTTAAACTTGTATTTAGCCTCCCTGTGTTCCCTTCCCACTTTACCAGTTTGTCTCTGAGCTTTGGGTCAAAAATCTACCAGCCTGTTTAAAGCGTACTTAGTTATTTTGATCTGTTCCTTGTGATTTTTGGATGTTTTCTTTGCCTGTTTTTTTCTGCTGAAGACTTTCAGTCCACCATCTGTGTCTTGATTTGCGCATTTGAGTCGTCCTCTACCAGTTCCTCATTTGACTCGTCTTGTGTGTACTATACTATAACAACATAACAGACACAGAGGCATTTTTTCAGCTACTTTTACACGCCATACGTACCTTTTTCTTGCATAATACCAGGCTCATCAACGAGTGAGACCCGACGCCTTGTCTCTTAGTTATGCCGCCGTCAGTTTGAGAGTGTGTCTGTGAATGAGGAGCATTTGTAAAGCACTTCATGCGACTAAGGTCTGGGTAAATTATACGTAAGTGCAGACCAATTACTGTTTTACAATTTTATTTTTACTCAAAGGATAATTCCACGGACGTATTTCCCATTAACGTAGCTATCATGGCTCCAGAATGGCGTAAGAATCATTCTGAACATTTCCTTTTTGAGTCTGAGTGGAAGTAAATGCTCTGGATCAACCATTTAATAATAACTAGTCACTTTAATGCGACGTATGACAGGTTGAAATGATTGTCCTTTACAAGAATCTGAGCACTGTTAGTTCTCATGCACAGTCACGGTGGCACAGTAGGCGTATGGACTCAGATGTGATTGTAACAGACAACTGACAACAGTCAAAGTGGGTGAAGACTTGACACGAGCTCCGTCACAAACTGAGAGGACCGCCACCGCTGATTAACGCTGCCCGATTTTTTCCACGTCGGGCCTAATTGTGCAGCATTTCATCATCCCCTCACGCTCGCCGGGGGAGATCTGCAGCGTGAACAGCACAACAGGAGCCGTTTTATTAGCCAGCGGTTTTATCTCAGCAGATGCAGGGAGGGTTTCAATCCGACAGGCTGCTTGATTACACGCAGGGATTTTATGAAATGGATTGTTTGACTGCAGTGTTTTGATCAGAGGAACCATGCGCCCGGATAATGCTTCTTCTTGAAATCAGTGACACTTTGGGACTGATCATGAAAGAAGGTGGTTCATTAAGGACAGAATAGAAAAGAGAGGAAATTATTTCAGAGTGCAGAACAGAATCAAAGGACACAGGTTGTTCTTATTCTAGAAATAAGAGCTGTAATGATTGGCTAGCTTTTTAACATTTTTTAACACTGTGGTTGTGTATTTGTACCACGTTGTACGCAGTTCGGAAATCGTATACCTTTGACATTAACGCTAATGTTAGCATTCTCTTATGCTAAACTATTTATGAGCTAAATGCCACACTTTCGTCCAAAATGCTAATGCTAGCAAGTTAGCATATTGTGCCTATGGTTTCCTGGTGTTTAACGACGTTCACAACCTCATGATGGTGCTACAGAGCAGGATTCTGACCTAAAGCTATACATTTTGGTAGTAGTGGCTAATGGGGCTAAGCTAATGGGGCGACACAGTGGAGTGGTGGTTAGCAGTGATGCCTCACGACAAGAAAGTTCTGGGTTCTAATCCATCATGGCCAACTGGGGCCTTTTAGTGTGGAGTTCTCATGTTCTCCCTGTGTCTGCGTGGGTTCTCTCCAGGTTCTCCAGCTTCCTCCCACCATCCAAAGACATGCTGGTTAGGTTCATTGGTGATTCTAAGTTCTAAGTGTGTTAGCTTTGCGATAGACTGGAGACGTGTCCAGAGTGTGCCCCAAATCTCGCCCAGTGACAGCTGGGATAGGCTCCAGTCCCCCCCGTGACCGGCTACAGAAAATGAATGAATGCTGACTGCCTGCTAAAATGGATAGCTGCATATACTGTGCAAACTTTCGAAACTTTTAATTTTTTTATTCACTAATAAAACTAAACCGACTCAGTTTTAAGACTATTTAGCAGCCGCATAGTTAGCTTACAGCATGCTAACATATCCCGCTGTGGCCACATTTACTTATTTTAATCAAATATCCAGCAGAGATTATTGGAGAAAGTAACACAGTAATGAGCTTGCAGTTGGTCCATGCCATATATTTAACTCTGCAAAAAACTATGCAAGACTTGTTGTTATGCAGCTCTGCATCCACAAAATTAGCATTTAATTACCGTGAGACTGAATCCAGCGGGGTTTTTTTGTGGTATTTCTGTGACTCTCAGAAAAATTTGAATAACCACATGTTAATTTGGAAGTCAGAAATCAAAACTACTGCAGATATGATTGCAGCATTCATTTTGTTGCTTCCGCTATCTCCTACAGCTTTTTAGTGATGAGCGTTTTCTTACGTATGTGCAGTTTCCTGGAAATTAATTGTAGGCATCGTCTTGTTTGAAACACTCTCCGGAGAATCCCCCACTCACTGCGTGTTGCATAACATGATGCCTCGCCGCAGAGGACGTGATCTGATCAATATCCCACCTCACAGCATTCCCTACCTGGCTCTGTGGGGTTAAGGCCAGTGGGTCATTTCCACTGTGTTACTCAAGCCTGCGGGGATGCACGGCGTGTGCTTGAATCCTTTCTCCAGATGGAGTGGATGATAACGACGAGGGACAAGAAGGACAGAAAGACACAGAAAACTATTTCTGTTGACGGGCGAAGTAAATAATTTCTTCAGTGACAGTCTAGCTGGTGTGGGTGTGAGCAGGCTGTGATGGAGGAGTGGGTTGTGTGCTTATATCAAAGGCCTGTGACAAAAGCAGAGTCCTTCTGCCCACGCTAACCTTCCACAGCCTCTAATCATGTGAAGTAGAGCAGTGGTCCAAAACATTATTTCATACTCTGCCTGAAAAATCGTATTTTTTCATTTTCTAATCCATCTGCTTGATAATCGTTTTAAAACATGGCTTCTCTGACAAAAAAAATAATATGCACTGTTGAGAAAGCCTGAAAGAAATGAATCTATGTGTAGGTTAAAACTTTTAAGACATCTGTCTGCGATCAAATGACGTCCCTGCTGTTTGCTGCACAAGTTACGATCACGGGTGGATTTTCCGTTTTCGCATGAAATATTTTGGTGGCCGAAAGACTTTTATCGCCAAAACCAGTGTTAATTTTGATATCAAATTTTGTTTTTGTTTTAGTCGTAGTCTTTTGAGGAAAATATAATTTTAGTTTTAGCCATAATTTAGTCATCTAAATCATTTTAGTCTAGTTTTAGTCGACTAACATATTAAGTGTTAACAATAATCCATGTTTTTTAGTTTAACTTGTATTTATGAAAATAAAAAACATCTGTTATGGAATGTTTAAATGTGAAATGCTCATAGACTTCACTCATTCTGCTTGAACAAACTGCTATGGCTAACATGCTAACATGCTGAGCTACAGCTCATTAACGTAACCAGAGTTGCTAGTTATTGCACCTGACCAAATTCGATTTGGGCCTCAGTTGTATTTGCACTTGATAAACCAAAACTAGCTAGAGTAGCAACTCTTAACAAACTTAAAACACTCTACAGCACACAGTAGTAGATACCGTAGACAGCCATGACGTGCATTTTGGAGCTAACGAGCTAACTAGCTTACCTTCGTATGGATTTCAGGATAAACTCGTTTGCAAGTGAGCGTCCTACCGCTATCCAGAGTTTGTTCTGATTGGTTGTCTTTCTAAGTCGTCCAGCTTCACCCTCTAAAGTCGTTCTGATTGGATTTCGTCCTTGTCAGATATTTTAGCCTCGTTTTTATCCATTGACGAAAATGTCAATAATGTTCGTCGTAGTTTTAGTCTTTGAGCGTATTTTTTATTTTATTATCGTCAGAGAAACAACGGTCGTCAACGAAATTAACACTGGACTAACATTTTTGTTTCGGTGCATATCTAGTAGTTATATCTGCGACACGAGCATGTGCTTCAAATGCAAACCCACCCACCACCATTAGAATAATCCTGGGCTCTGACCAGATTACTGCTGCTAATGGCTAATTACACCCTCCGAGCTAACGGGGAGCTCTCCTTCATGCAATAATAAACACTTTCTGCTCGTTATTTTTGCACCAAACAACATCGCGTTTTGAACTCCTCTTTAGTTAATCTGCAGCTCCTGTTTAGGCGCATGTATGCTCGGAAATTAGTGGGCGTTTTCACCTTTTGTTAGTTTCTTTACATACATTTGTCCTTTTTTTTAAAAAGAATTTATTAACAATAGGACACAAATAGAATATCAGCAGCCTTGTCCTTTAAAAATACAACCCTGAAAGCCTTATATGCTGGAAGCAGGAGACTATAACAGTGTTACAGCCCATTTAGATGCTACTCTTACATCCAAACCTTACTTTCCAGTAATTATCCATAAATACAATCACAGGGTTCGCTAAGCAAATGGGTAGTGTACTTTAAAGTCTGTGCCACCTTAGAGGACTCATCCCTTGCTAGTAGTTAGTGCCTGGGGAGCTCAACATCTAACAGTATGTTATTATCTGTGTGCTTTTAGTCCTCGGGGTGGAGATTTATATCAGTCTCTCGCTCTGCTGCAGATCAGTGCTGCTCCTCTGCTGCAGCCTCTAGTCCAGCTCTGCCCTCTAACAGATAACCATGCATACAGCATGGGAGGATGAAACACGCTGCCTTATGCAACACCTCTGCTGCAGACAGATTTGAGCGTTCGCTGCTGCTGGAAGGTTAAAGAGTCAGCGCACACCTTTCCTTGTTTCTCTTCATTGTGCGCAAGTGGTCTGTTTGTGGTTTTTGAAACAAGGCGTCTGCTGTGCATTTGTCTGAAGAGGTCGACTCAACGAGAAAGTCCGACCGTGTTGTGTTTTCTGTGAGAAATGCTCGACTACTGGTACTTTCCGAGCAGAGTCGTTAACAGGATGTGGTGTGCGAAGTGAGTGAGAACAAGCGAGGGGGCGGATTGAGGGGGATCTTCTCTAACAAGGTCTGTTGAAGTGTTGTGTTCCTGTAACGCTGTTTCCCCGTGTTCCCGGGCACACCGGTTCAGGGAGCTGTCACACAAAGCGCGACAAACATAAAGCACCGTCTGACAGCTCTGACAAGTCGAATCCAGTTTGACTTTGTGTGAGGAAACAGCCGTGTCAGACTAGAAATAAAAAATACCAAACTAATGCAGATGTGTCCTTTAACAAAAACAAAAACATGCAGAGCAAACACACCTTTAGGTGTCCAGCAGAGGTTGTTCAGACTAGCCGACCAGTCGGTTTGTCGACTCCATGACGCTTTAAGCATCAAGTCGATCGTTGCAGCAAACTAGCAACACCTCATCAAGTGTGTGGAAATAGCCCAGTATACCATGACATGCAAAGTATTTAAGTTAGTCCTTAAATGCAACAAAAGTACCACTGCATCCGCTAACGCTAGCAGAGGAACGGTCCGAATCCTCTCACCAAACGTGCATCAACAATTTGTTAAAGTTATTAGACCTTTAGCTGCTATACGCGGAGAAAGCTTCAGAGAAATATCATGTTTTCTTTGAGCCAGCTTCACCAAAACCCTGTAGAATACTATTAAATGCGTTTGACGGTGCTGGCTTGTTGCATGTTTTTATACAGGCTATACATATCTGCAGCCAACAGTATGTAACTACTGTTGGCTGAAGATAACTACTGTCTTTTCATCAGTGACGTCGTCATAGACTAGTCGCTGTTGACTTTTATCTCGTAAAAAATTACGATCCCGTGCGAACCCCTACCTTCCAGTCCTGTTTACGAGTGTGTGCGTCACACAGCGCATCAGTAATGTCCAATCCTTTGTGGTTTTTTACGTAACTTATCCGTCAGCATGATCATAAAAGTGAGGTTTGACTCATTTTCTATTTCTACGCCTGAAAGCCAGAAGAGTCCGTGGTATTAATTAACAAGCAAGGCGTGAATTGGGAACTTGAATTAGGATTCCATCAGATAATACGAGAAATGAGGAAAACACGTACAATTCAAAAATCCTGGAGCCCAAGATAAAGTCTTCATATTGGTTGTTTTGTCATTCAAAGGCTCCAGTTTATTGTAATATAAGAAAGTCATTAATCCTGACATTCAAACGTTTCTACTTGCAGTCCTACGCCTGGTTAATATCCAATCTGGTCTCCTGTGTAATTGTGATTCATCAGATCACGACCACCCATGCTTCAGACTTGATAAACTACTGGAAGCTACGACAGTAACTCCAACAAGTAGCTTTTATTTGTAAATTTCCCTAACAAAGACGCGAGGGCTTTCAAGCTTTCGTTGGGTTTGTCCGGTGATAAACACATTCGTCCACTCGCTTGATAAATAGTTTTACGATGGGGCTTAGCGTTCCCAAACAGTTTTCAAGTACGACTTCCAAGACTGCTCTGTGCAACAAACCATCTGGCGCATCAGGTCATAACAAGATTATCTTCGAGCTACAATCACAGGGAGGTTGCCGGGGTCGTCGATGGGCATGTTAAGAGCAGATCTGGGACACTAGAGGAAAATCTGTGGTCAGGAGAATTTCAGTTCTGGTTTCCAGGCTGTAAAAGACTGCGGGTTTGGTCGCATGTTCTGTCTCTTAAACCAGACCACAATCGTTCTCTAACTATAATCAAGGCCTCTGCAATGATTTAAAGTTTAATAACGCCGTGATCACTAAAGAGGGATATTGCATTTCCAGATCTGATAGCGTGCAAAACACACAACCATAAACATTTTGCTGATGTCATTCGTTAACGGCGTTTCCTCGTTATATTAAAAGAAAACACAATCTTGCTAGCTTGGCAGTTCTTGCAAGATGTTTGCGAATTAGTTTCCTTGGAGACCGCGATGGAAAAATTAAAAAAGAGTGAACACAGCTGAAAGTAAAAACATATTTTATAACTTTGATCTGCTTTAAGAGCCTTTAAAGACTTTCATCTTTTCTGTTGATTTGCTTTGGAGTACCCAGGACATCAATTAGCCTTGACCTCTGGGACGGTCACCGTTTAGATTTAATAGGCAGTCTAGGCTTCTGCACCAATTTGATGCTGTAACTATGGCGATAGCCCAGTGGTAGTGTGTAACCCGGATCTTTTGAGGGATTCGGATCAATTGGGCCATTTTGGGTCAAGTGACTCGGGTTTTGCGAGTCACTTGACCCAAAATGGCCCAATTGCAAAAGAGTCTCCAGTTCATTCATTCGAGATAAAAAAGCATAGTAAACACCTAATAAAGGATTATTGCAGTTACCTGTTATTGCCATTTAATAGTTGTGATACAAAGCCGCTCTGGATGCAGAGTAGGCTATTAATTCACTCACAGCATAGACTCCAGTGAGATTCAACAGTGTCGTAACGTTACTAGAAGAAAACAGACATTCTTCTCTGTGATTAATGGTCTAAATTTTAAATATGGTCAGTCTTTAGACTGGCTATAGGCGGCCACAGATAAGGAGCACTTGTGTTTTCTCTAAAATGAGAATAATCCCTGTGTTGATTAAGTTCTATGCCGATCGAGCAGCTGTTGACTCCCTGCTCTCGGTTAAGCAGGGACTCATGAGTAGCTAAGTGCAGTTTGCGCAGCTTGCTAGTGGTCAAGTTGGGTCGTTCTTTGCCGAGTGAGATATAAGATGTTTGAATGGTGCCGTCAAATGTGGTAGGACTCAACTGAGGCGCTTCAATAGACGTCTAGATTCGTGATTCTCGAGTCTTCTTTGGTGGCCGGTTCAATGAGCCGGACCCTACGCTAATGTCGCAGCCTGATGTGCATCTCCCCGGGAAACGTAACTATGCATTGTGATGACTGCAAGAGCTGTGATTGGTCCGCTTGGTAGTAGCGTGTTTCTGCTTTGGCATTTCCAGCTGCTTCTACCATCTCCAGAGTTTTCGAACTTATTGTTTTGGATCAATAAAGATGGAACACAAGGAGGAAAGGTTAACTGAGAAAGTTCGGAGATACAGACATTTGTTTGACTCGTCTTATTGGAAATTTCTGTGAAAGTTTCAGTTGCCATTGTTGAACATGAAACAAGAAGTACAAGCAAAAGTTAACCCGACTGGCAAAACTAGTGTTTGGGTGGCTTAAGACATGCGCTGTCCAACTCAACTATCTCTTGTTTTTGTCATGGGAAAAAAAGAGCAGTACAACAGGATGGGAACCTTCACTGATAAGACAGTCAAAGCCCTACGGTGCTGTGGGAACATCTGCTTTGTCTATTCTTGTATGACACGGTTCTTTATATAGTAGGACGTACCAGAGAAGGGCACATACAGGGGTGTTTCTCAAGTACTGAAGATGGGAATCAATGTCTTCAAGCAGCACAAACAGGCTGAGTTTACTTGTGTTGTTGAATATTCCCAGCATTGCTTAATATTAAAATTACGAATATAGACAGAGCTAGCCAGAATACATATTTTTATTAGGCAGAGAAAATACTGTTCAGAAGAAGAGAAACACCAAAAATAAATTTCTGTCACACATCGATTCCTCTCGCACGGCATAGGGAGGTCACTAGTACACCAAAGAGAAACGAACATTGTCAATCTACGCGTGGATGGCCGCCAAGAAGAGGTTAGCTGGATACTGTAGCACAGTCAAAAAGCACGGCACGGCTCAGGTGTTATTAAAGCATGAGTACGACGGCCTTCGGCGAGCGCACCTGAGGCGGTTCCCGATTCTCCACATCATGACAGCGGAGACAAGAGAGAGGCAGGTGGCACCGTAATGGGGAGTTTTTGTGTGTGTGTTGTCTTTTTTCATTCTCTTGTGACAAGCGAATCGGCAAACATGAGGTGTCAGAGCGAATAACATCAGCCAAAGAGGTGGTAAATGGACAAAAAAACATAAAATGAAGCAGTCCTCTGAACGATGGAGGAGATGAACTTGAAGAGGCGCCGTGGCACTGAATGCAGCCACGGCTGAGTGATTAAAATCTCCTAGAAAAAGAGGGAAGGCAGCTGGGGTCGGCTTTTGGCAGCTTGTTCTGACCGGAGCTCGGTGAAACCGGCTTTGGAGGGGAAAGATGGGAATCTACTCCACTTGTTCCCATGTGAAACAGGAGCCGTTTCAAGGCAGAAAACCCTGCTTTGACTGGTAACATGCACACGTAAAACACACACACCCACATACTCGCGCGCGCACACACACACATCCAGCCCCTTCTGACTTTGACACACATCAGACTAGTACACAAACATGCAGACTTATACAAAGGCAGATCTTTACAAAGTCATGCAGATGGAATGTTTTGATATTTCTGTAGCTGAGTCTGACTCAAGTGTGTTTGACTGGCTGGCCTCAAGTCTATTTTTATTTGAAGGGATTTATGACAAACTATTATAATTCAGTCTGGCCCATTGTGACATCCTGGAAAGTATGCTCCTGGAAAACTCAACCGCATCGGTCTTTTGATGAGGAAAGAAAAGAGTGAAGGTTCTCTCAGAAATATTCCTTTTTGTGAATTCATCCTTGTCTCTCAAGGAGGTAGCCACGTCCTCTCCTACTTACACAAGACTTCTCAGTATTTGCTTTGAACACACTGGAAAAGGGCATCATAAGTACTGAAACTTTTTAGCTGAGTCATGTTGATTCTTAAGGGAACAGTCTTGACATTTTGGGAAACACACTTATTTACATTCTTGATTATCAGATGGGAATGTACTCCGCTCTCATAAATGGTGAATGTAAGGCTACAGCCAGCAGCTACAGCTAGCATGTTATAGGGATATTTTAAAGCCAGTGATTCCCAAACAGGGGTAAAAAGGGTTCTTGAGTGTCACAGACACTCTGTGATAACTATTAAACAAGGGAACTCAATTAACTAAATAATGCATAAATGGTTGGCGTACTTAACATAGAGCTAATTAGCTTTAAGCTAACCTTGACAGCTGAACAAGTGAGGTTACATTTAACAGCTTTATAGTGGTATCGCAGTCTATAGCCATTACTTAAAATATATAGATAAAAGTAATAAGCAAAGAGCTGACTAGCTAGGTAATTGCTAATAATAAACAGTTAAGCTAGCTAGCTAAAAGTCAAGATAAAAGGTGGACATATAGTTATGGCTAATTGGAACAAGTGAAACATGATGACTAATCAGTTGACTAGCTTAAATGCCACAGATCAGCTCGGCTGACATTTCTAGCTAAATTTCAGAAACGAATAAACAGTTGATGTTGTTAGCTAAGTGTGCTAGTTAAATGTTGTGAATAAATGTTGGCCGTAGCTAGCTAAATTTTATGAATAACTTGCAGTGTCTTGAAAAAATGTCTGACATTGTTAGCTAGATGTCGTGAATAGCCCACAAGCGTTGTGAGCTAATTATTGTTAGCCAATGGTCGTTGCTAGCTTAAAGTTGTTGAAATACGGCTGACATTGCTAGCTAAATTTCACAGATAAACAGTTGACATTGTTGGGTAAATGTTGTGAATAAACGATAGCCGTAGCTAGCTAAATGTTGTGAATAACCTGCAGTGTCTTGAATAAATGGCTGACACTGTTGGCCAGATGTTGTGATTAGCCCATAGGCGTTGTGAGCTAAATGTTGTGAATAAACAGCTGATTTTGTTAGCTAATTGTTGTTAGCTAATGGCCGTTGCTAGCTTAAAGTTGTTAAAATACAGCTGACATTGCTAGCTAAATTTCACAGATAAACAGTTGACATTGTTAGGTAAAGGTTATGAAAATACATTTATCACTGTCAATGATTGAATAGTTGAGGTTACTAGCTAAACTTGGACAAATAGTGGAACAATAGCTAGCTAAACATTCTAGATATGTGGTGGGAATTGCAGAAATTGATAAATTACTGAAATCATTAAAAGTAGATTGATTAATTGATTGATTGATTGTTATTATGATGTATTGCTGAAATAGCTAGAAGGAATAGATATTTGTCCTGTATTAAAATTTAAATATAAGGTTTAATGGTCGAAATGTTCAGCCTTTCCCTGTTCACCTAGAAGTAGTATCATGAAAACCTGACTAAACTGATTCAATTTGAAATGAATTCTGTTTAATTTAGGGTAATTTATGACAAGACAGGTCATAAGCATTGATGAAGGAGAAAATAAGCTGGAAATGTTGGGAACCACTGGTTTAATCAATAAAAACAATGAGCTATAATGTCATTTAATGGACTGTTTGTGTGCTTGTTGATAATGAGTTTTAGAGATGATGCTGGCGGAGATTGCTGTTGTCAATGTTGCCCAAATGCAAAACTATTCCTTTAGCAGAATCTAAACTGACATGATTTATTTTTCATTTTACAGTCAAATCACAAAATACTCCACTAAAATTCCCTTCAAATGACGGTTTTCCCTTTTAGAGAGCATCAGCGTACCCAAGCAGCTGAACAGAGGAATTGAATTTGAATATACAGAATGACCATAAAGAATGATTAAACTTACAGAGATTGGATTGGGCTCTGCAAACTAATTTAATGTAAG
This sequence comes from Planiliza haematocheilus, assembly GCA_005024645.1. Taxonomy (NCBI): domain Eukaryota; kingdom Metazoa; phylum Chordata; class Actinopteri; order Mugiliformes; family Mugilidae; genus Planiliza; species Planiliza haematocheilus. Next base: position 282,759 of record SRSE01000244.1, on the reverse strand, counting down.
AGATAATCATGACAAATGTCTCAACTCTACGAACACAAAGATGTAAACTCAAGAACGATAGATGCGAACGCTCATCCATGTTCTGGCAGTGAGAAACACTGTGATCGGACAGTCCAGACACAAACGGCACCGTAGCCGTAGTTGCTGCAGCCGGTTTAAGCTTAGAAGGAGTGGCGGCCGCCGTCGAGTTGGGCTCACAGGTTCTCGTTGGTGTCGTGTTGGCACTGGCTGTCGGTCGTAGGGTTCAGGAAGGGCAGCTCGTCGTCGCAGCCCTGCAACTTCAGGACCCGACTGCTCAGATCCAAGCAGCACTAGGAAAGGAGTCACATGGGACGATGTAATTAGTGTAAAACTGAATAATAAATGCAGGTTCTCGAGACTAATTTGAGAACTTGGGCTTTGTTAAGCAGTACAAACAGGTCATAAGAAGATATATCTTTGTTTTAAGGGGACTTATTATAAGCAACACCTTTTACATGCACAAAAATATTATTTATAGCTCATATAAAGCATTAGTTCAGCATCTTGGAGAAGTAATCAACTGATAACGGTAATCAGCTGCTAAACGTAACATTCAAGGTTGCCAGATAATTATTTTTAAAATGTCACTCCCTCTCCATATGAATAAACGTGATTGCTGAATGCAGGAATATGTTTTTTATTAGACCTCTCAACATGCTCGCAGCTTATTAATTAGCACTTGTGAGAATTTGCATCTTGGTGCATAAAGTCCTGAAAGTGCTGATTTACAAAACCAGCACATCTTCCTTTCACACGCTAGGTTCTTCAGATGGCGATAACTAGACATACTGCACGGTATGTTGCTGAAATATGTAGAGTGCAGCCCTCAAATTTTCACATGGTATACTGTCCTGAATCTGCTTTTATCTTGGTTTTATCTACACAGCGGGACGTCTGACAGCCGGCTGCACCATTTTAATAACTGCCTTTTCCTACAGATAAAACCACACAGAGTACATCTCTCTCTTTCAGATTGTGTGCCTCCACATTTCTCCTTGAAACGTTCACATCAATGTGATATATATTTTTTTTTTTCTTCCCGTTTGCTTATTTAAAGCCGCGCGGCCATTTCTGGTTAGCTGGTCCTTTTTAAACACAAAAGCTGCACGATAAGGCTCGCAGAATATTAGCAAAGCAAATGAAGACCTTACTTTAAGTTCCAACAGAGTCTGCAGACCCAGGCACAGCTCAAACGCCTCATCCTCTGGAAATGGAAAAAGGGAAAGATAAGGGGCGGAGGGAAGGCAAAGGAATGAACTGAATTCCTTTTACTCCATTTTGAAAAGCCACTCTGATTCGCATTCATCAACGCGCTCGTCTTAACATGCATACGTTAGCCTGAATCCAGGTTAAACATGACTAAAGTATTCCTTCTTATGATAATGTGTGCTGTACTGAGGGAGGGTGTGAGTTTAGTGAATGTAATGTAAATGAAATGGGGCTGAGGGACATTATTCACTGCTGAGGATGAATTAAGGAGGAACTGCTACAGAAATGATAATGTGTGGTCTCTGACTTTTATCTTTAAGAGGATTAAATGTCCTCAAAACAAAGGAAAGATAATCAAATATTTGACTTTATAGAAGCTGTTTGACATTTTAGAAACCCCGTTTATCTTCCACAGTCATGTAATTCCCGTGACCGTATGCTAATATGAAGCTGCAGCTCACTAGCATAAAAGCTGACTACGCTAGCTGCTTTTCCATGCTAACCCTATCATCTTTTAGCATCATGTTTTCACTGACTAGCCTGACTAACATTAGCCTAACTAGCCTAACAGTTTAGCTAGGTGACCAGAAACATGACTTAAAGCTACATCACTGCTAGAAGCCACTGTAAGCTAACCCGTTAGCCTTGTAAGCTAACAAAGTAATGTCCACTTTTAGCTTCAAAAAGGCAGAATAAAATAATGTATAGCAGCTTTAAAGTAACAATTATAACAGGTACAGGCTAGTTTAGCTTCGCTTAGCTTAGCGGGGAAACAGCTAGCTAGTTATGTATTTGTAATACTTGAAAAATACTCCTACCAACACCTTTACATCTTACTAATAAGTTATATAATTGTTTGTTTTATCCATGAATGGTAATATAAAATCTTTGAACAATCTCCACGTTTATCTTTATCTATCTTTATGCTAATCTAAGCTAACCGAGTCGAGGCCGTATACACAAATCCCAAGGACGAAAGAAAACAATGTCCTTAAAAGGGAAGTGACCTTTTTCATGACTAAAATAAACTCTGGTATTTGCTTCCAGAGATGGAGAGTGATATAAAGAGACACAGATGATGAACAGAAAGTTTATTCCTCTCGCTACGTTGGACCGGTGCCTGCACCAGCGCCCGCAAAAGAAAAGAAAAGAAAAAAAACATGACAAATTCCCCAACAAAGAGTATGTTAAGTACTTATCTCTATGAGAAGTTTTGTTCTACTTATTCATTCTTTGTCTACTCAGCCAAGGTGACAATCACAGCTCATGATAATTACCTTCCCACTTATTCTATTTCTGCACCAGGGGATTTTTTTTTTTATATAAACCTCTAAATACCTGCCAGATGTTATTGGAACAACTCATCCAAAAGCTGAAAAACAATTTATGCAGAATTATTGTGTAGCGTCGGTAGCAAAGAGTGAAAAAACACTCATTTACCTACCTGTAAATATTCTAAATATAAGTGTGATGCATTAGTATGTTATCCTTTTACTAGATTTCTGTTTGGGTTTGGATTTTAACCACACCAGCTGCTCAGGAGATGGAAATAGTTTGGTATAAAAACAGATGCATGACAATGAAATCTGGTCCAAAACTGTTGTTGGTCAGTAATGTTCACTGACATTTCCTCTACAACAAGTTTGACATAATCATTTTCAACAAACATTTCCATAAAAACTATTTAATACATCGCCATAAAATTTATTAGGCATCCAAGTTGCTAAGAGGATGAATTTTAATCACTTTAGGGATATTTAACGACATTTAGTCCAGCTTCAGTGACATATCTGAATAATTCCCAAAGGCTCGACACTAGTGAGGTTGTATTTTTTTGGTTTTCTGTAAAATAAGTTGTATTAAAGACTAAATAAATGGCTGCTGCTATACTTATGCTCCCTTTAGGATGTAATTCACGTCTCGTTTAGTGTTATCTTGTTGTCGAAGTTCTGATTTATCCAATATTTTGATTCAGACTTCTTAATTCTACTATATTATTATTATTTACTACTAATATTATTCTTAATTCTTAATAATATTCTTTCTATTCAGCTTAAGCTATACTTTGTGATAGTTACTTAGCAACCACTAATTAGCAAATGTCGTGCTAAAGGTGGTGAAAATTATTGTTGACATTAGCATTTAGCTCAAAGACCAGCTCCTCTAGCATGGCTGCAGACTTAGACATCCAACTAATATTTTTCCTTCACTCCACTCTGCGTTACAACTGATGCATATTGCACAGTGCATCCTCACCTCTGACATATGCCGAACACTGGACCGTCTGTCTGCCCAGCTGCAGCTGCAGATCCGTCACCGAGCTGCTCCCACCACATGGTGAACTGTCCTGACTGGGCGCCAGCCTAACAACACGGGAAACACACACACACACACACACACACACACAGTCAACATCTTCAGTAGTTCAAACACAAACTGGGGGAGGTTTAATTTGAACAGAAAAGATCAGCAGTTTTATTAAAATGTCAGTCAAATGTTTGAGTAGCTGGGATTTTATTAACTAGGATTATGAAGAGGAACGGTGCACCAGCTTATTGCAGCTTTCACTGTTTGTCTGTGGTTTATTTTGATATTAAGTCATCACATTGCGTTCCTACTCTAAAGCCACTGATCTTAAAACAGATTTTAATGTGTTAAGATTAATTCTGTAACCGCTTGTCCTGTGATGAGTCGTGGGAGGGCTGGAGCCTATCCCAGCTGTCATAGGGCAAGAGGCGGGATACAACCTGGACAGGTCTCCAGTCTATTGCAGGGCTAACACAGAGAGACAGACAACCACTCACACATATGGCCAATTTAGAATCACCAATTAACCTAACCAGCATGTCTTTGGACAATGGTAGGAAGCTGGAGAACCTGGAGAGAACCCACGCAGACACAGGGAGACATGCAAACTCCACACAGAAAGAAAGGCCCAGTTGATTAGCTGTGAGGCATCAGTGCTAACCACCACGCTACAAAGCCTCCGAAGTTTTAAAGTTGTCAGATATTGCACAATATATATATATATATATATATATGTGTGTGCTGTTGATGTGTTTGCACTTTAGAGCCGGGTGTTCCTTACCCCAGCCTCTGGCAGCAGGAGGTGGAGATGTGGTTATGTTGGCTGCCAGTGTTGATGGATGCCTTGACTTCAGTCTCGCAGCACTGTGGGGAAAACAGAGAGTGGGGGGGTTTTAGCATCACAGTGTGACTTTCCACTTCACGTCTGGCGCTGTAAAAGGCGCGGAAACAACCGGTCACAATGGCACATTATCACGATCTGGGAGCTCTGAAAACAACCAATCACTCCTCTTTTTTTTTTTTTAACAGATTCATTCGGCTGCCGTGTGCTCATGAAAAACTGTGAAAAATGAAGTTAACCGCTTATTAGTTTGTTCCACAGTAAGCAAATCTTCAATTAGCGCTGTGTTTCCAACTCTTTTTGAGTCAGGTGCTATTTTACCCATGATTGTTTTGCTCCAGGCGTTTGGTTTTTAACCGATGATTAAACTAATCATAAACCAGCAGAGAGTTGTTATTTGGTTGTTGGCTGATATATTAGACCCTTATTGCTGACTGTAGGTGCTGAGTCTGTAGTTTGTTGAGTGCCCTTTGGTTTTGCAGACTCACTAGAGCATGGCATAGCAAACAAGTGGTCAAACATTGATCAAACAATTCGTCAGTGAAGAGGACGGCGGTGTTTAATTATTATTTCCGTCTTAAAAGTGTCACGCGTCAATATTTTTTAATATCCTCGCAATTTTTATTTGACAGCACTTAGAGCTAGAGCTTTTCAGGGAATTTCTTAAGTTTAGCCTCTTTTATTTATCATATTGGTTCATCTGCTCTATAACCCTGTTGTTGCACCAAACAGACTAGCTAGTTAGCATCTAGCTAGTGAGGACTGTTGAGCAGCTGAAGCTTAAGATATTTTCTCACTGGAGTTGGTGGAGACCAAAAGCAGCGCTAAAAGTAGAGCAAATGTTGGACTTGCTTTTGCTAGGCGCCCAGAAACACCAAAGGCCAATGTATGCTAATATGTTAGCCTCGTTAGCTTCCAAAGGAATGTGTTGGCTCCAAAGTGAGAGTCATTCCAACGATATTTATTCATTCATTCATTCATTTTCTTTAACTGAATGTTCCTGTGAAGGGTTGTGGCGAACGATATTTAGATCTGCGTATATCCATATAGTGGGAGTGAATGGGGCACCGAAACACAAGTTTAAATAACGCATTATCTGCCCTGTAACTCGTTCAGTCAGCATTCATACACTAGGTAACTCTGGACTCAACAGAGAACAGCACTAGGGTGTCATCACAAAATATTGGTGAAATTAATGTGTTTCTAGCCAGATAATGCGTTATTTAGAGGCTATGTTTCGGTGCCCCATTCACTTCCACTATAAATATCGTCTGAACGACTCCAAATAACACCAAAGTTATATGGGTGAGTAAACAGTTGTATTTTATGCCAGAAATGAGGTCAAGGTTGTAAAAAAAAAAACGTTAATTCCCCTTTATAGCTCAGTACTTAACCTTTGATCATTGTTTGTTTTATCTTTGCATGAATGTTGACTTAAAATCTGCCATTTCCACTTTTTTATGCTAACCGAAGCTAACCAACTCACGACTGTAGTTTATTATTTACACATAGTACAGACGTGAACTCCAGGGGAGAACAAAAATAAAAGAAAATCAAGGTGTTTCCAAGGAATATATGCTCGAACTCTCAGATTTTTCAAGCTTGAGTTAAACAGTAGTGATACTAGCAGGCGGCTCGCCCTAATTTCCCCTGACATTTGTCTTTATCTCGCAGCCGCCCCGCTGCCTGCAGGGCACCTCACGTCACAAAGACATGTTTCATCTATAGAGCTGCAGATTGTCACGGATTGTGGAAACTCTGCAGCCTCTTCCCTGTAAATCGATGCAGGATGTTCACGAGGGGGTACATGTGGAAAACAAAACAGCAGAACGGGGAATGTATGCAGAACATATGGCAGCTCTGCGTGCATGTGAGATGAGCAGTATGCTGGCTACCACCCCCACACTGTTCACCGAATATCAGACTGTGTGTAAATTTGATGTTTCTCTGCGATAAAGTAATCCCAGTTGTATGGGTTTATTTTTAACTTTTAGATATCTTACAGCTCTATCAATAGCATGGAGGAATAATGGAGCCTAGACCTGCAAGGACTGAAACGTAATCTGCAGAAATTTCTTTTAATTATTCATAGATTTTATAAAAGAACAGGTGGCACTGGTTTGAGCCTTTGAAGGTGAATATTTCTAGGTTTTCTCGTTATTATGATCTAGGTTGTGGATTGTTAGTCGAAAGAAACACTTTTATAGCTACCACAAATTAATAGATAGTCGTCCTTATCAGTAGGAACACTCATTTAAAATTTTCCACACTAATTTTTCCTCATTTTTAAGCGGTATGCTGCCTTTTTAACTCATTTTCTAACATCTACTGTGTTTTTTATTGCCCATCTCCTTCACAAATGAATACCTTATCCTCTTGACCCTTGGATACTTCCCCCCGCCTTGGAAATAAACACGTTTCGGTTTCCATGCACCTTGTTTTGATCCCTCTCACTCCGCACAGACCGAGCCGGCTGGCTGAACGCGCCTCCTTTGTCCTCGCAGGCCCACCGGCTTATCAGCAGACCCACAAACCTGCTCTTTTGTCTCAGTCACGGTGGCGCAAAAAAGAAAAAGAAAAATCTCTTCTCTATCCCTGAAGTTTAAAAATAGCATTTGAACAAGTGACTGAGGATTGTTTGGCTTTAATAAGTCGATGATGGAAACCCGGCAGAGCACGCTGAGCAATAGAGGAAAACGCTGAATCCACAGGAAAAAGCAGAGTACCCGATTAATTTTAATTGCTCTCACAAATACAGAATTGTGCATACTGTATTTTTTTAACACCGCAGGGAATAGACGATGTTTGATCTACTTCTTTCAGAAGATAAAAAAATAACTTCGTCCTCAGTGTTATTGTTATTGTTATAGTTCTCTAATCTGAGTCCAAAAAGCCAAAAACAAAAAATGACCTCTTTAGCCCACGGTTATAAATTAATTACGTCTTATTTTTGCCACATGTGCATTCATAATCTAATTTCTTTGTTCTTGATTGGATTTGACTTAAATATGAGGCTGCTCACGTTGCCATAAAAGGACATAAAATCCATGAATGTGCAAGTTACACGTGTTGAGGCACAGAGGAATGCAAGCTATCGAGCTTTGAAGACACAATAGAGACCGGGTTAATGCTGAACCTCGTCTGTGATGAAAGAACGCATGGGAAGAAAACAACACCTGGCAGTTAAAAAGCTGCAGATGCACCGGTCGGCGTCTCGTGATTATTGGTAGACGGTTTGAATCTGGCCAGCTGGGCCTTTATATATATATGCATGTAAGTTTGCGTGTTCTCCCTTGACGTGAGAGGGTTTCTCTCCAGGTGCTTCCTCCCACTCTCCAAAGACATGCAATGTTAGGCTAATTGGTTCTAAATTGGCCGTAGGCGAGTAGATGACAAGTTGTTCTTCCCGTGTTAGCCCTGTGATGGACTAGTTACCTCTCTGGACCCCACTGAAGCTCCAACCATCCACAACCTAATACAGGATGAGCGTTTTGCAGATAATGCATGAAAGGAATTAAACATTTAATCTGTAAAACCCACCAAAGCAATACATTTGCAGTGGTACAACAATATTGTGACCAAAAGAGGCTAAACAGCAATATAATACTGTATCAGAGTGTGTTCAGGATCTTCTCTGCAACACCAGTTAATCTTCTGTCAGCAGATTATTTATATTGGACGGCATATAATCATTTCCAGCGGCCAAATATCACAAATCTGTTGAGGAGGGACTGAATTAGTAGAGGTAGAGTATTTTGTGTGACCTTTCTGCATACATTAGTCTTTGGACTTTTGAAGGGGGCCCACAGGGAGCGTCTCCACGTGAATCCAGACTACCATTAATGCCTAATGTGCTTCCGAAAAGACAGTTAGTAAAAGCCATGAATACAGGGTGCCACGTGATGCTGCTTCTGCTGTGGTGCTCAGAGCTAGCTGATTGAAAGGGGGCTTTAAATATAAAGTGGTCTTACACAGGGAACGATTTAATTTCAGGGACATTTTTCTGATTAAAAATACATATTTATAGTTTTATTCATCACTTTATTGTTTGAGATTTGTGTGAAAACATGTTTTTTTGTGAGGCCGCTTCATTTCTGAGCTCAAACAAACACTTGTGCCAACTATAAGGAGATCTTCTCAAGGCGTTTCTGGAGATATCACGCTAATCAGAGTGAGTCGAACGGACAGACGACCCAAAAACAAAATGCCTCCGTCCACAAATCTGACTGCTGCTCCAGTTTAGACGGTCCGTGGCGTCGTCATGCTTCAAAAGAACAATGAGTTCTTGCTACGGCTCATGCTGGATAAAACATTACTGCACCAGCAATGCTTAATATTTTAACTCGCAATCAGCCGCAGAGCAACAGTTATATAATTGCAGGGGTATTGCAGCAGGGAGCATAAGAGCACTAGTATAAAATATAAGCTTGATAACCTACATAAGAGCTGAGCTACGTGATTATTTTCCTCGACCAGACCGAACATCACCCACAAGTATTTTGTGAGGGAAAGTTGATCTGGAGTCTCTCCGTTGTTGAGGGCGTAACCTACGTACGTAGCAGAAGTTGCGCTAGACTTTTCTGTTGTCTGTCATTTTGACTGACAGGGTCATAAAAATCCTGTCATAATCTATTTTTACCCGTCACTTTAATTTAAAAAAAAAAAAAATTCATTAAATTTATGTACTTATTGGCTAGTATTGGCTGCCGACACGTCTTGTTGGACCGGGACTGCTAGCGCTAACAGCTCTTAGACGGTACCGTAGGGTTGAAGTGCTTCAGCGGTATCCAAACTCTTTTATTTTGCACAATTTGCACAAAAACTCATCAGTCCTAGCAACGTGCTTTCATCGGATTCCTCCATTTTGGTAGCCGTTAGCTGCATAGACATATATATTGTCTATGCGGCTAACGGCTACCAATTGTTAGCCAAGCTCTGACGTGTGCATCAGTATAATCGGTGTACCAGGAAATCGTGCACTGATAAAAGTTCTGCGATGTTTGGAATCCAAACTGCGATTCGAGACAAGAGACAATAACGTCACTCGCCACCAAGTGGTCAGGGGTGTGAATTGCAATCTGGCAAAATGACGGATGGCCTTAAAAAAAACGGTCAATGACGGAAAATATTCGGTTAACGCGACCCCTTGTATGAGTTATTTATACTTCAGTCAGTCTGGCTCGCTCTGTAAAAACTCCACCCAAACGCTAGTCAACACCGTGTTTTGTTTGCCAGTCGGGTTAATTTTTATTTCTACTTCCTGCTTCACTTTCAACAATGGCGCCTGAAACTGACGAGCCCTTTGAATGTTTGCATCTCTGAACCTCCTCAGTTAACCTTTCCCTCCATGTGTTCCATCTTTATTGATCCAAAACAATCAATTCGAAAATTGCGGAGATGGAGAAGCAGCTGGGAATACTAAAGCAGGAAACACGCTACTGCCAAGCGGACCAATCGCAGCTCTTGCGGTCTGCGTCGCCGTGACATTTCTGAGGAGGTCCACATCAGTCTGCAGCACTGTCGCCATAGCTACAGCGTCATATTGAAGCAGAAGCATATTAAACCACCTATTATGTTCAGAGGGGTTATTGGGGCCGATGTTCGGGACAAAACGAGCCTTCGACTGGATTTGTCAGTTTATTCTTTTATACTGAAGCCCACACAGTTTCTCCGTTTCAAGCTCCTGCATGCTTGTTCCTAATGCAGCCCGCAGTGAATCCATTGTGGGCCCATGTGGACGTGTTAACAAGGGTGGACCTTCCGTCACCGTGACTCAGTTTTCTGTTGTTTGGGATCCTGTCAGACAGCTCCTGCCACGCTTTTGATGTGTTGTAAAGGGAAAGTAAATGAAGAGCCGGCGTTAACATGATGAGTCACAGGAGCAGAGTGGAGCCGCCTTTGTATCTTTTCTCATTTTCAGTTTGAATGCTGTAGTAGAAAGTGGCGAAGCATTCAATGTGGGTGAAGGTAGACGCAAAGTGTGTATTTTTGTACCTTGCACTGAACGACCAGCGCCGTGAGGAGGGTCGATCCGTCGGGCTTCTCGGCCGCCGTCTGCCTGGCTCCGGCCTCGCTGCTGTCGTCCTCCTCGTCCGACCGTAGGCTCCTCTCGCTTTCCTCCAGGGACTCCCTCTCCTCCGTGGAGTCGTCGGCCGTGCTCTCGCTCCTCTCCTCTGCATCGGCGGGGCCGTCCTTGGTGTCGGCCAGCGGGGAGCGAACCCTGGCGCTGGGGTCCCGGGCCTCGCCTCGCAGCCGAGTGATGTTCCCCTCCAGCAGGCGACGCTGGACGATGCTGTGAGGTTGCTGTAAGGAAGAGACGCAAAGTCTAGTTAGAGTTTCATGAGTAGTATGCTGGTTGCTGCAGTTGCTCAGGTCTAGGTTCATTAGCTGACTACCTGAATATACTGAATGAGCAGCTTATTCCATCAATGGATCATATTCCAAGATGACAATGTCAGGATTCATGGGGCTCAGATTGTCAAAGAGTGGTTCAGGGAGCATGAGATGGATTGTTCCACCACAGAGTCCAGACCTTAACCCCATTGAGAATCTTTGGGATGAGCTGGAGAAGCTTTGAGCAGTGGTCAGACTCTCCATCATCAATACAATGAATGAAACACTGGATGGAGAGAAATCTGGAGACGTTGCAGAAGCTTATCAGAACAATGCTGTAATAGTATGTGACCTTTTTCTGGCCAGACAGTGTATGTTGCTGCATGTTTGGGTAGATTTGCATAACAAAAGGTGGAGTTATTACTCTATAGAGAAGCAGCAGAAGCAATCTACTGGTGTACTTTAAGAGCTTAACCACACAGCGAGTTTTAATTTTAAGGGTAAACACTGACTTTATTAAATCTTACTTCAAGTTAAGCCCTGGAGCATTTATTTTTTTTAAGCTGTGCCAATGAGATGTTCTGTTTGCTTCCACTCTCTGCTGAATGAAGCAGATTCATACTGTCTACATTCAGTGTGAGGCAGTTAATAACGTGTGGCAAAAACAAAACAGGCCGACTTCCTCCTCAGACGAGGCCACCGGAGGAAGCAGGAAAGCGTTGCTGCTGATGTGTGAGGACGCACACGAGGTGTTGCTTAGTTCAGAAACTCAAATTAGATTTCTCCTCGTGCCTCCAGGATCCTGCCGGTGAGCCAAGAAGGAGATCATTGGTGCATGTGAAATAGTCCACTCAATTCATATTCTCTAATGAATAACTGCTTTGTTTGTTTTCTCCAAATACTCGGCGGGATGATGATGATGATAGATTGCCGTCGTGCACCTTTGTTGTTAAAATAGTTCAGACAACGACGAGGCAGAAACCTGCAGAGGTAATTCCTCCCAATTAGAAGCGGAGAATACAAATGCAGTGTTACGCTTTGGCAGATCAGCACAGGATGTTCTGACACTTACATAAAGGTACAAGTGGAATAAATAACAATGATTTTGTTTTATATCATCTTTATTGGCCTAGTGTGCACACAAACAACGAATCCATTTCTCTGCTTTAGAGTTTAGCCCAGTCACGCAATCTGCATCTGGGCTAGAGGTCGGCTTCCTTGCTCAGGGCGGATTTCAGGCATGGGTCGTGGCACCTAACCCCTAAATTGATCTCCAGGCGCTGGTGCACAAGTTGAAAGTATCTCACCGTTATTAAAACTTCGCTCTGGGTGAGTCACAGAAACTGATTTTTAACCCAAACGTTAAACGCTGAAGCAAGTAGAGGTGTCTCCATCTTTCTCCTCCATCTCCTTCCACCCACAGGAAATGGGACAGGTAGACCAATACACCACCATCACCACCTTCCTAATATTGTGTAGGTCTTCCTTGTGCCTTCAAAACAGTTGTGACTCATCAGTCTCTGAGGGGATGGGCGTCTGTAGATCATCCCAGTTGGGGATCTAGTGAATTTGGAGGCCAGGTCAACACCTTGTGATGTTCTTCATGTGTTCTTGAGTTCTTCCTAAAGCGTTTTTGTGTGTTGGGGGGTCAATGCTATGGCGTGGGGGTGCCTGGTCTGGTCTAGGTGGGTGCTACATGTCTAAGTAACATCCACACCAATGAATGAATGAATGCCAGGTCCAGACGTTTCCCAGCAGAACATTGAACTGTCAGAAGATGGTTTAAATGTTATTTACTTCTCCTGTCAGTGGTTTTAATGTTGTGGCTAATCTGTGTAAATTGCTAACATTAGCTAACCAAATTAGCTGCAAAGAAGGTCTCATTATCATATCTAAAAGCCAACTCAAGGGGCACGTTAAAGCTTTCAGGTCACATCACAGATATAAAAGAGTTTTTCTTGGCTATGTGACGATATTGTGAACAGACAAAAGCAGGAAGCCGTAAAAGTTAAATAAAACTAAAATATCCTGACAACATTTTATCCTATAGAGGCCTGCACGCATAATAGTTTTACTGTAAACATTCAATACTCGTGTATTTGATTAATGCCAGAGTTCATATTCCCAGTGGTTGCCTGTTCTTTCTGGCCTCGTATAAAAAGTAAATCCTATTTCGTCTCCCTGCTCCTCCGTAATCACATTGTTGTTCTGCATGTTCAGAGTCTGGGTGCAGACTTTCAAACAGCTCGCTTTGAAAGGAGCAGGTCACCCAACACCACCACCACCTGCATTAATAAAACACAAAGCCTTTGGTTTCCTTTCAGGGTTTTCTGAGCGCTGGCATTAGCAGGATTTTAAGACATGTTTAAAACATGCGTCATGAAATAAATAAAAACATCATAATTGCCCATTTACACTGAGTGGAAGGAGAGAGGATATATTAAGAGGAAATAGCGGCGTTGTTTGTCTTAATTGGATTTTTACAAGCCTGGAAAACAGGTTTGGTTTATAACTCGGTAATTAAATAATATTAAATATGTAAATGAAGAATAATGTGTCTATTTCAACAGAGCAGGATAGAGAAATTAAAGCCGTGATGGGGAAATGCCTCAGACAAACTATAAAGACTAAATCACCAATAAAATATCTAATTAGACATCTGATTTTTAAACGTATTATTCTCATTATCCATCAGTCTACGAACATATTAAATCAGAGTAACTGTATTTATCAGATCTAGTTATTGTCTTGAAGTGTTAGAACAAAAAGCCCCAAACAAAGGAGCAATCTCACAAATCAATTAGCCGAAACTGAACCGTCCTGATCGGTTCATTTATTTATTTTTATTTAAACTGAATTTGTGTATATTCAAAAAAAATTATGAATAAAAAACACAATTTTTAAAAGACAAAACTGACTCTAAACATGAAAGAATTAATTAAAGAGGAACTACTCATTTTTTACTACCTGGACCTTATTTCTGGCTTAAAATCATCGACTCAACGGGGAATAGCTCTAGTGTATCATAACAAAATATTGGTGAAATGACGGGCAGATAATGCGTTATTTAAAAGCTGCATTTCAGTGCCCCATTGACTCCCACTATTTGGATATTCGTGGATCTAAATATCTCCCGAATGACTACAAATTACACCAAAGTTATATGAGTAAACGATCGTATTTTACACCAGAAATAAGGTCCAGGTTGTAAAAAAAACTGTTGTTCATCTTTAATATACATTAAAAATCCATAAAAGATGAATTCTGTAAAAGGTTTCTGTGGACCAAAAAGCTTTTACACAAAACTACATTCATTTTAAAAGCAAGACCCAGTGGAATGTGACGTCCTCTAATAGTCGGTGAAGGCTTCTACGTCAGTTTAACGTCATAGCTACAGCGTCAGCCGAGACCCTAACGCTGCGGCCTGACATGCACCTCGCCAGAAATGTAGTTCCGACTGCTTTTCCATCTCTGCTTACTCTCAAATCGATTGTTTTGGATCAATAAAGATTTGAACATTTTCATAATGTTTTTCTTTGCACTAAAACAAAGGGAAACAGTTGGAGTTGTTATCGTGTTATTGGTCTGACCCCCTTGACGTCCCTAAACTAAAATGAGTTTGACACACCTGCATCAAAGAAAGGTTAACTGAGGAGGTTCAGAGACACAAACACTTGTACGACTCGTCGTACCAACTTTCCCCCACAAAATACAGACACAGAGCTCAGATCTTATGTAGGTTATAGAGCGTATATGTTATGCTAGTGCTTACATGGAATATTATTCTGCATTTATATACTTTTATACTTTGGTTTGCTTTTCTCAGTTCGGTTTGATGGTACTAAAATATATTTAAAAATGAAGACTCACAAACCACCTGTCTGTATTTATATCCGCTCCACCTTTACAGATGTGATGAACACATCTATTATTCATAGAAAAATAAAACCCTAACACATCAAAGTGTGGTTTGCAATTACATTTTTCTGACTAGGTTTTGAGCTTTCTTTTCTGTGAAAAGGTCTGCAGGCTCCCATCACAGCACCTTTACCTCTATCTTAATTCTAGAATGAAAAGAAGATTGGTTTTATCACGGGATCTGCATGTTATGGTTTTTACTTTACAAATCACAGCCATGGCCGATTAACGCAGTTATTACACATTACTGTGGGTCCCCATGCTAAAACTAGTCTTTACATTCATTAGAGGTTCCCTTTTAGGGAAGTTGTCTCCTGGGAAAGTGCTTGCTCTAGCAGCGTGAGACGTGATTTACGTCTACAGTAGTCGTGACATTTACCAAAACGTGGCTTTATTGTTTTATGTTATGTTTGAGCAGCAGACCACTGTGTACTTTACTTTTTGTTCTTCTAAGAAGCAAAACAAACGTCCAGTTCATGGAAGTTTTACCACGATGCCTCTCTCGCCTCTTCTCCTCTTCACTGTGGAGTTTGTCAGGACTAGGGTACGAAGCTATGAACTGACAAGGCAGCAATTACAATTCTCTCTTGTCATGTAGACAACTGGGTTACAACCAAAGTCTCCATCAACTGTCTCTTCAATCTAGACTCAGGGGCTCATGTCTGACCTTCATCTGGGACTTTTGCTGCTTTCTGAAATGTCCTACTCGGAAAAGTGCTCTTGAATGCCATTTGAAGTCGGAGGTTGTACTAGCGAAGTCGGGTCAAACTGATGTACCTCGACTTCACTGAGATGCAGCAGCCTGACGTCACAGTGAACAATGGCAATGCTCGTGCATACCGTGAATGTTAAAACGTAATTTACTAGACTATAAAATGCATTTTTGTTTTTTTTGTTTGTACTAAACCAAACTACATACGAGTCTGACAAAAAAAAGAGGTCTGTTGAGCATCTACCATATAGCTTTTAGCACAAAGATACGTATATTACCTACTGCTGGTGGAAAAACGTTGGGAGACGTCAATTTCAATCGTCAGTAACTTCAGAACCAAAACAAATATTATCTTCTCATTAAAACATATTAAAGTACAACTATAAATAATTTCAAAAAGCTCATAAAAAGTCTCGAAATTTGCGAAAAATCAGGGAATCTTTAACAAATAGATGATTTTAAATAAATAAATATATAATGGAGCTAGGAACTTGAACGTTGGTCCACCCATAGACATATATACATAGACGCCTCATTGCTAAAATAAAACTACCTTTAGTGATGTTTTATTGACCTGTTGGTTTGTTAACCAAGCCTGTGACAGGATGGTAGCCGTGTTGTCATAAAAATCTGGTTGCAAGTTGCTGCAATTGTTTGATTTAATGCACAAACACTAACGTCGAACACGTGCCTGTAGCGGGGAAATGCTCCAACCGTCGATGGCGTCAGTAAACAGCATAAAGCTACTGAAGCAAGGACCCAAATCAGACTGCAGCAACACAATGAAAATCACGTGATAACAATCACGTGGGTGATGTTTGCCTTCTAGGGTTAAATGCACGATAATGACCGTTTGCTAACACCGTTGTGTTACAGACTGTTGCATACGTCAGCGTGCGCGTAACAGCTTGACGGGGGATCTTCAGAGAAACCCTGAAGTGTTTGTAGTCTGCGTGAGATCACTGAGAAGTTCACGGAAGGCCTTCCCCCTGCTTCCACAGCCGAGGAGATAACCGCCTCGCCGGCCAACGGTGGCATCTGCCGAGCTATAAAGTCACAGCGTTAGGATCCTGGTTGAATGCCAGGAAGCCAGAGAGCTGAAGAAGCAGCAGCTGCCTGTTGTTCTCTACAACCTGTTGCCTCTTCAGCTCGTTTCCTCCTGCAAATAAAAGACCCTGAAGTAGCTTAAAAAACAAAAAAACAACCACGCATTTGACTGCGCTCCTGCTGAACAGCCATCTAGATGTTGTTGTTGTCGCCGCTGCTGCTCTTATTACAAGTGACAATTTCCACTCGGTAATTCAAACTTGACCTTTTTCGTTTCATTAAATATGCAAAATATTTGCAGAGCATTGTAAATTCGAATGCATGATTCATATTTTTAATGGGCGCGCTCAGATTTCGCCGTGCTGCTAAAAGCCGCGGCCAACCTTCGCGTGTCTACGACGGGGGGCGACTGTCTGGAGCTGACCTCTATTAAGAAACAGTTATGCAGACGGAAAGAAAAGACAGAGCCGTCTGTTCTCTGCCGTGCTTTCTCTCTTTTTTTAATTTTTTTTTTTCCACGTTGCTGATCATTATTTAACGTTCTGCTCTGATTAACACGCGCTCAGCAGAATGCTAGATTCTGCCGTTAAAGTATTCCTGAGCAGAATATGAATAAAGACAAGGACGATTTCATGGACCGGTAGGCGGAAAGAGGACAGACGGGAAAATAAATAAAAAAAAAAGAAAAGGCCTCAATGCCCGAGAGACGAGGCTGTAGAACCTCAACGCTGCTGTAATAATGTCATCTCATGTCTGGCCATGTCTCCGTGTCTCCAGCCTTTGTGATTGTGTTTCATTGACACTCGCCTTCACGTGGCCGCCGCTCGTCGCCGTCGTGGAGGAGTCAGTTAAATAAATAAATAAATGAGGACATACAGTAAATACATGGCGCTCTGTGTAATAGATTGTTGGTATTCATGGACCCGTCTGGGCTCCTCTCTCTCTGCCGAGCTGCAAAACAGCAACACTTCAAACTAGTAATCACCGTCCATGTCACTGAGTTCAATGCAGCACATTCGTTCCTCTCTGAGCTCCAGCTGTGGCTGAGCAGGCGGCATCTCTCCCCCTCTTCCTCCTCTTCCTCCTCTCTTCTCCTCCTTCCTCCTATCCCATCCTCTTTCCTCATCTCTCCACCTTTCTCCTCTTCCCCTTCTACCTCTCCTTCTTCCTCCTTTCCTCCCCTCTTCCCCTCTTTCCTCCTTTCTCTCTTCCCTTCCTTTTCCACTCTTCCCTTCCTCCTCTCCTTCTTCCTCCTTTCTTTCCCTCTTCCACCTCTCTTAACCTTCCACTCCTCCCATCCTTTCCTGCCCCACCCTCTTCCCTCTTCCTCCTCTCTTCCCCTTCTACCTCTCCTTCCTCACCTCCTCACCTCCCACCCTCTTTTCTCCTATCCTTCCTCCTCACCTCCTTCCTCATCTCTTCCTCCTTCCTCCTCTGCCATCCTTTCCTTCTCTCCTCCCCTCTTTCCTGCCTCCTCCTCTCTTCCCCCTTCCTCCTCTCCTTCTTCCTCATTTCTTTCCCTCTTTCCTCCTCTCTTCCCCTCCCACCCTCGTTCCTCCTTTCTTCCTCCTTCCTCATCTCTTCACCCTCTCACCCCCTCCTTTCCCCCTTCCTCCTCTCCTCTCCTCCCACCCTCTTTTTACCTATCCTCCCCTCTTTCCTCCTTTCTCTCTTCCCTTCCTTTTCCTCTCTTCCCTTTCTACCTCTCCTCCTCCTCCTCTCTTTCCCTTTCCTTCTCTCCTCCTTCCTCATCTAATCCCCTCTTTCCTCCACTCCTCCCCTCCCACCCTCTTTTCTCCTATCCTCTCCTCTTTCCTCCTTTCTTCCCCTCCTTTCTCCTCTTCTATTTCTCTCTCTCCTCCTCTCTTTCCTCCATATTCCATCTCTATCATCCTCTTTGCTCCGTGTCTCTCTCTCTCACCATTATCTTTCCATCAATCCTCTCTTCATCCTCTCATTTTGTTTTCTCCTTGTTTTCTTCAATTACCGTCCATTATCTTCTCTTTCCATTTTCATTTTCGTGCTCCTCCCTTTCTTCACCTCTATTCCATTTTTTTCATTCGATAGAAATCCAGACTTTATTTCTGCCTGTATTGACTCCATTAATTCCCTAAACCAGCCCAAACCCCAGGCCGAACATAATCCTAATCTAAAAGTAATCTTCTCCTCGCCTCCTCTCTGCAGGAGCGCCGTCAAAATAGGATCCTTGACGCTGAACTCCTCGACATCCGAACTAATCAAATTCAATCAGCAGCTCCACTTTCGAGTGGCCTGATTCCTCTTCTTCTTTTTTTCTCTTGTGATGTCTTCTCGACTTTTCATTTTTCTTCCTCCGGCATTTTCTCTCTCTCTCTTCACTAATCGTGGATCTCTTCCCCACCTCTGCACCCGTCGTCTAAATCATTTACTCATATAATATAAATCATCCTCTTTCACAAATATACGTCATTATCTTAATGAAATTGCTTCAGTCGTGTCAAACTGGGCTCGAGAGTTTGATAAAAAGGTTTGTTCTTTGAGTCCTTTGTTCTGGTCGTACTGCAGAGACGACTGAATCTGATATGGACAATGAGCATAATGCGATTTCAGCTATTAGCCTCCCCCATGTGTCTTCTGATGGGCAGCATCTGTTTCTCCCGAGCCCTGACTTCTCTGGGGTCAGCGTGCGAGCAAGTCACGTTAGCAACGGGCAAGCATTTGGTGTTGCAACCTCATTGCCTGTTCTTTGCAGCTTGGGCACACGTGCACTTGATTTTGATCTGCCTTTTTGTAAAATTTAAACTTTGCTTTTAAGTGTGTCGTGGGAGAAGCACTAGCAGCACTAGTTTCTCTGTTTCCATACTGCAAAGCATCATGGGAAACATGATTTTAAACTTACAGATCATCAAATTAACTTTTTCCATCAATAATTTTTGACATTGTCATGCTCAACAAACAAAAATGTTCTCCTAATTCCTCTGACTGCTCATTAACAAGCTGAAATCATGTGAACTGGCATCGATGGCGGGGCCTCCTCGAGGATTTAATGCCGTGAAATCTAATGAGGACAGCAGGCAGCAGCAACGTCCCATGAAGAGGTTTCATCTTCTGCCCACAGCCCAACCTGCTGCTCGGCTCCGTTCCACAGTGAATGTTTTGATTGTTGCCACAGCCGAGTTGTAATCTGTTTGCTCATTTTGTCACGGCGTGCAGAGAGAGAGAGGCTGCACAATCGTGTTTTTACACTTTTTGGCGTCTCCGATTGTAAAAACGTGACAAAGACGTTGATGCGGCCGAGGGAAGCTTTTGTCATGATTAACAAAGACTCGATGGCGTGCATTTAATACTGAGATACGTCCGCCCATGTCTCTGGTGTAATCAAATATCAGTGTTTGCAGAAGTAATTTGATTTCTCGTGATTTCAGCCACTAAAACAGGATTTATAGTAACCTGGATCAAGTGTGAGAATGTCTCCTGGGGGCGTCCTTAGAAAGGTTTACCAGGGATGGACAGCTAGGAGGAGACTCTAGAGTACACCCAAAGTTCACTGAAGGGATTATACATCTCAACTAGCTTGGGAACATCTTGAAAACCGTCTAAAATATGTTGCAGGGGAGAAGGAAGTCTGGACTACAACGCTTAGCCGTTTGCTGCTAGAACCCTACTTTGGATGAAGCAACGAACATGGATGGATGGAGTTTATATCTCAGAACAATTCAATGTTCTGCAAGGAAACGTTTGGACCTGGCATTCATTCATTCATTGGTGTAGATGTTACTTAGACATGTAGCACCCACCTAGACCAGACCAGGCACCCCCACCCCATAGCAATAAAAGCTATGGAGATGCTATTGATGGTGCTGCCTGTTTTTATACAGACTATACATATCTGCAGCCTGGAACAACTCAAAAAAACATGAAGAACATCTCAAGGTGTTGACCTGGCCTCAAAATTCACTGAGGGATGATCCACAGAGGCCCCTCCCCTTTATTTTATCAAGTGCACCAGTTCCTCCTGCAGCAAAACAGCCCCACAACATGATGCTACCACCTCCATACTTCACAGTTGGGATGGTGTTCTAAGGCTTATAACCTTTTATGTCCAAATGGTTTAAAATTCATCAGATCACAGGACATGTCTCCAAAAGTTAAGGTCCCTGTGTGTATTTGCAAACTGTAGGACACCCTCAGAAGGCCCATGTCCATATCTCTGATGAGTCACCACAAGGGAGATCTACATGATATTAGGAAGATGGTCATAATGTTATGCATGATCTGTCTGAACCTTCCAACACTTCAGCCTAGAACCCGTCGCCTGCCTCCTGGACTCAGCGTCTTCCATCCCATCTGATTTCGCTGATGTGTGTCCTGTGGTGACCTCTGAACACTAACCAGTCCAAACCAGAAAGACGTGTCAGAAAGACGTCCCTTAATACACGACCGCAGAGATCCTCTTCCTTTCCGCGCCTTTGTCTCGGTTTCTCTTCCTCTGTGAGTCAGATTAGAGGCTGATTGCCGTGCGGGCTAATTATCTGACTGCAACAGGCTCGTCTCTCTCATCCAGCCGGGGTCACGTGAGCTTTCTAATGCCCTCTTTCTTATTCTGATGGACGTCCCCAGCGGCTGACTTTCTGTCGCACCGAGCAGGAGGCTCCGGCTGCTTCACATCTGCTGTCTTCCTGCTCCTCCGCTACCCTCTTTATTCTCATTTTACTTTTCTTTTCTCCGACGACATTACGCCGATCTAAGTCTCCCAAGTATATCCTGTAATCCTCTAAGGAATATCATTTGCAGCCAGAAGTCTAGTGACGGAATAAAACCCAACGTGTGTGACTTCAGTCTTGCTGCTGCTGCTGATTTGTTAACATAAAGATTTTAAAGATTTAGATATATGCTTATTTGATTTCTCATGCCTGTCTGCTAAAGATTATGGTCCCTTTTGGTAACTTTTCTTTTTGAAGTATAAATATCACATTTCGGCCTCACAGATTTGAGTAGATTTCCCCTCAGTCGTCTGGCAGACTGTGATTTACTCAGCATTCACTTCTTTTATTCATGAGCTCCGACTGGATGTGCAGCTGGAGACGTCAAACCACATAAAGCGCTTTGTGAACTGGTGTTGAGGCAACAGCTGGATACTTCTAGCCTTGTGGAGCCGTTTGGATTTCGGTTAGGGGCCATGTTTCAAACGATAAATATACCTCTGCACGCAACTGGACAGTCCGACAACCATTCAGAGCCATGTTGTTGTAAACAAACCGAACTCCACGGCGCTCAGATGACGTGTGTGACTTCACCATATTTTACAACCTGGACCTTATTTCTGGCATAAAATACAATTGTGCTTTGGTGTCATTTAGAGTCGTTCGGGCGATATTTAGATCTGTGTATATCCATATAATGGGAGTGAATGGGGCACCGAAATGCAGCCCCTAAATAATACATTATCTGCCACGAAACTTGTTAATTTCACCAATATTTTGTTATGATATGCTAGTGCCATTCGACGTTGAGTTGGAAAAATATTCAGCCATGTTGCAAAAAACTAGCATTAGCAAATTACAGGTAAACAAGCTGAACGTAGCAGGTGTGCACGGCGCTCAGAGATGACATCATCCATGTCAGAGGTTAGTAGGTCAATCTACAGACCCCGAATGATGATACCAGGTAACTCCGGACTCAACAGGGAATAGCACTAGTGTATCAAATTAAATTAACGAGTTTTGCGGCAGATAATGCGTTATTTAGAGGCTGCGCTTCGGTGCCCCATTCACTCCCACTATATGGATATACACAGATCTAAATATCTTCTGAATGACTCCAGATGACATCAAAGTTAGCTTATTTTATGCCAGAAATAAGGTCCAGGTTGCAAAAAACAGTAATTCCCCTTTAAGCTAGTTACATGTTCCACGAGAAGCGACGGCTGTGCTGACAGCATCACAAAGCGTCCGCTAGCGTTTCCGCTTTTCCCCAATAACCAGGCCCACTTTCAATTTCTGACCAGTCTCAGAATAGTAACTGGACAAAACGTGAGAAAAAAGTTCTGTTGATGTGTCGAGAACAAGCTGCGAGAAGACGCCATTTTGTTTTCGCAGCGGAGTGTCTAACAGCCTTTACTCTTCTGTCAATCACCACGTTAAGCCCTGTCCCCCGTATGTAATTGGTCTAGCAGATCTTTGCAGAAGCATACTTAGTTCCCAACGGAGAGACTCCAGAGCAATTTTTTGAAAGCTGGTGTAGTTTCCAGGCTATGATGTTTTTAGCTTAGCTTTAGCACCCCTAGCTAGTAGCAGAAGGAGGACTGCATCTATAACTTTAATTGACTGAACAACAGTTTTAATAATAGTGCAAGAGATTTACTGCTTCTCCAGTTTGAGGATTTTTATGAAGTTTCTGGTTAATATAATTGTAAATTTAATATTCTGGGGATTTGGGCTGTTTACGCAAAAATAATCCTGATGCGCCCTGGGCCTTTTTTTATTTTAATTTGAAAGATATTTGCTGAAACCCTAGTTTTTCTTTCCTGTTTTACATTCACATTTCCTACACTCTTGTTTCTACTTACGATTGAAAATGCGTTCAGAGGTGGAGGTGTCGCTAGTCTCACCTTGCCTTACCCGACATAATAATGTCCTCTTCTGTTGTTTGGGGCTGTTGTGTCGTTTTGTGTGTTTGTCGGGTATTTTTAGCCTCCTGTCTTCCTACACAGCGCCGAGGGAGCAGCTGAGGGATCGTTGCCGCCCATCCACAGCTCCAGATGACAGAGAGGGAGACAGGTTCACGCTAACCCCGCTCCATCCCACCTAATTGTGCCGGAGCTAATAATAAAGGCCGCATCTGAAGCGATTTAACGCGGTATGTTTTTTGGTGCAGGAAGAGGCAAACTCCGGGGAGATTTGGCGATGGTTCTGAGTGACATTGTTTGCTCTCTACTTTTTGAGTGCTACTTTACCATCTGGGGAAAACAAACAGTTGAGTTTAGAGAGAAGGGGATCAGGGACGCTTGTGAATATAAACACCCGGTCCAGCCAGAGACGCACTGTACGCCATCTGCTCGTACAAATTCATGACTTCTTGAAACGGCAGGAGATCAAGGACTTCACAAAAATCCTCTGTGGCGACACCGCAACGCCTCTCAACGCTGGCTTTAAATGACGATCTGGGTTTATTGGTTTAAACTGGACGGTGGTTTAATGTTCTCACCAAGAGAAACCGCTTCTATTATTTCCATCCATAGGCGCCTTCTAGTTCTACATTTAAGCCCGGCGCTGTAGCTTTTGATCATCCTCAGATGTACCTGGAGACTCCAGCCTCTCGATTAGACAGGCCTTCACACACACTCAGGTTTCAGACTCAGTAAGAACAGGGACGCGAGCAAACCGACGGCAAAGCTGCAGGGAATGAGGTTTGAAGGAGCGGCTGAAGAGTGTGCAGTGAAATTACACCAGTATACGGTCGTTATTTTCATCTGAAATCTCAAACGAATGGTCCACTTTGATGTTTTAGCATTTTGGAAAGACAGATTGAAGCTTTTTGAAGACAAACCTGCTTTTCGGTTCAGTACACTAGTGGAAAAGTAAGTACATTTTATTTGATAAAAACTGCACAGTTATTAGTAGAACCATTAAGACTAGTTACTACACATCACGAATTAACCTTTTTTGGTATTTTCGAGAGCTCATTCTACTCATTTAACCTCAGCTGTGGTGATCACTGTTGCCAAGTATATTGAAAATTACCCAAAAAGCCAAAACCAATCCGTTAAGCAGGGACCGCCATGCACCAGCCTCTCATCTGAGAAGATCGACCACCAGTATTTGGACTTTTACAGTGACTTTTCCCTCGTTGTCGGTGGAAATTGTCTCTCTAGATCAAATACTAATGGCTTGCATGCTAACACCAGCACAGGAAGTCTTATACTATAAGAAGTTAAAGGGGAACTACTGTTTTTTACAACCTCAGCCTTAGTTCTAGCTTAAAATACTGTTGTTTACTCACCCATATATAACTTTTTGTGTAATTTGTAGTCCTACTGCTATGGTTCCAGCCAAAAAAATTACAGGTAAACAAGCTAACCATCATGGGTGCTTACGGCGCTCAGAGATGAGATCATCCAGGTCAGGGGTTAACAGGTCAATCTACAGACCCTGGATGATGATAACAGGTAACTTCGGACTCAACGTGGAATAGCACTAGCGTACGATAACAAAACATTGGTGAAAGGAATGAGTTTGGTGGCAGATAATGTGTTATTTAGAGGCTGTGTTTCGGTGCCCCATTCACTCCCATTGTATGGATATACACAGATCTAAATATCTTCTGAATGACTCCATATGACATCAAAGTTATATAGGTGATCGTGTTTTATGCCAGAAATAAGGTCCAGGTTGCAAAATGCAGATGATGCGTTATGTAGAGGCTGCATCTCGGTGCCCCATTCACTCCCACTATATGGATCTACGCTGATCTAAATATCTCCCAAAGGAATACTAATTACACAAAAGTTATATGGGTGAGTAAACGACATTATTTTATGCCAGAAATAAGGTCCAGGTTGTAAAAAGCAGTAGTTCCCCTTTAAATCAAAGCTATGTATGCTAATTAGCGGCAGAATAAAACAAATCAAAGTAAATACTTTTGACGTCATTAGGGAAAAATGTTTGAAGGTTTAATGATGGTACTTATGCTTATTATTCAGTGGTCAGTAAACCAAAGGTTAATCGATTACTCAGAAATATAAGAGATGGATTAATTGACTAATCTGCAGCGCTAACTGAGCGTTCATGCGCTAAGTGACTGAAAAAGCCTCAAATTAGCTTTTAATTAGTTTTCTTTCTGAAATAACCGACAAACAACGATTATATTTCACATTTTAGGCATTAAAATAGAGAGATCACAAATAAATAACTAAATATACTGTAAAAGTCATTGTGCTCTTATTGCTTTAAAGATATGCTGTACTACATTCCCCTCATGCTGGAGGCCATGTCGAGCAGAAACATCGAGGTCACACACTGGTTACACAATGAACTCGGCCCATGCTGATCTCAGGTGTTAATACAGCAGCGCTCTGATTTACTCTTTCCTGTTTGCTCTTCTTTAAATTTCCACGTATCTACTTGAAGACCCTTTACGATGCGTTACGTAAAACAATCCCACTAAACTGTGAATGCTCCCTGACCCCCATCTCCAGCCGCCTCTTTCCCTTTCCCTTCCATCGCTCTTGTGTTAGGAGAGGTGTATTTTTGCCCTTTTCATGCTCACTGCTCCCCTGAGTCCTCAGCATCACATGGCTAGAGTGATGCTGCTGCTGCTGCTGAGAGTGAGAGGACCTCAGGCTAGAGAGCAGCAAAACAAATTCACTCTTACGTAACCCGGGCTCTGCTGCTGAATTACACACTGGACGGGAGCGGCCAGCCAGCAGAAATTAACAGGAAGAAAAACAAGGTTAGGGCGAGCGATCAAATATTATTGCACCAGTTTATTGATTTTAAATTAGAAGTGGCTGGGGTGGCAGCATTAATTAGAATACTTAAAGGAACAGCTCCACATTTTGGGAATCATGATGTCACCTAACTGTTTCCAGACTTTATGCTGAGCTAACGTACTACACGTCACATCTGCGTCGCCACATGTGAAGAGCTTTCTTTCATTATGCAAGTGGGCAAGTTGAAATTTATCTGACTTAGCATTGAAAGAGGACCAAGTATTGGTAAAAGCCAACTATTGACGGTCAGCAGTTTTGCAGCAGATAATGCGTTATTTAGAGGATGCGTTCCGGTGCCCCATTCACTCCCATTATATGGATCTACGCGCCGCTCAAAAAACTATTGTGAGCTCATCAAACTTGCTTTAAAGAAAAGATGGAAATAAGATAAAAAGTTGTCATTTATGATCAAAGAAGCACTAAATGTATGAGTGTGGGAAATGGTAAATGCATTGACTATCTGCAGACAAACAAATCGATCTAACAGCTGTACCCAGATGATTGCATCTGTTGTCTGTGAGGGTTTGGCACGCATGCCGCCTCAGAAACACATCAAGCTTTCTTTCCACTTTTTTTCAGAACTCGAGTGAGCAGTCGGATATCTGCTGGGGTGATATAAAGGCACGGCGGATGATTGCCGGCAATTTCTGCTCCTTCCTCAATTTACCCAAGCTACTCTTGCATCAAAAAGCGATTGTTACAGATGCCGTATGGATCTTGCTGTGCTCCCTGTGGCCGCGTCTGTGCCACAGATTGGGTTTTTGATAGCTACTGAGATGAGCTTCATTCTGTCTTTAAGGAGGAGATGATTGGTATTATGATGAGAGGGTCTTCAGACCCCTGCAGGAGATGTTGGAGCACACACTGGATGATTGCAGTGGAAATCTAATCCTGACTTATTTTTTTATAGAGTCATCTTCGTTTCCTTAGAGTAATAACACAAGATGCATCCATGCTAGCGGCTAATGGCTAATCTCAGCATGCCCACAGTGACTAATCTAATAAGATGATGATCAGCGTAAGTGTAAAGGATAGTGAACACAAAAAGAAACAAGCAGTTATGTGGCAACAAGAGGAATGACACGGAACATCGCACTTCCCACAAACTTTAAACCCCATCATAACACCGTCACATTTGCAAACCTTTAAAGACTGAAATTCTGCACTTTAGAGAATAACATCGTCTGCATATAGACGAATAAAGGTCTTTGTGTCACAATCAAAGCTAAATGATGCACTTGGAACATCGGGGGGAACGCAGATGGGGCAAGAGGAGCTAGGGAACCATTTGGGGTGGGACATATACGAGAGGGTTGGCAACCAGAGTCTGGAACGTCCACAAGTGACCAACTATTGGCTACGATACCAGAAAAACCGAAGCTCTTGATAAAATATTTAGTCACTTATTTGCCTCCTTCCACGTTTTTATCTAGAAGTCCGAGTGGGATTGATCAACCGGGGAACATAACCTACCCTGGAGACCATGTACAGCCCAGTTTGATCTCAAGGGGGCCGGACTAGTAACATAACAGCACAATAACCTATAAATAACAAAGAATTCCCTTTGTTTCAGAGCAAAGAAGTACATTTAATGAACTATCCTTTTACAAAGCATGTTATGAACAACTTGATGTTTAGTTCTGGGTCCCAGTGTTGCATGCTGTTTGCAACTCTTACTAAAAAGTGGACAAATTAGTAATTTGGAGTCACTTTTTATTGTTTGACACAATACTTGCACCAACAGAGAATTTAAGGTAATTATACTTTAATTAGCATCTACTTGTTGTTTCAGGACCTTTGAATGACAATGTTACAGTGGAGAACATATCTGTATTGAAGAACAACTAGAAAGAGAATGGGGGTGTTTTTCTAGTCGCAAATGTTGGTTTTAAAGTCTGGCAGACATCAACGCGTCACAGTGTGATAATCGCTGAGCACAGAGCGCCGCGAGTGCTGTGCCAGAGTGATTGTGTTGAGGTTCTTGTGGGAGGAGGAGGGATCTGGGAAGCCGCCATCAAGCCAGAACTGTGTCAGAGGAGAGCCGGAGTAATAAATTGTTGAGATTATTACAGGGAGTTCCTCCGCGGTGTATATAGCAGCTTGAGTTTAGGAAGCTTCTCGGGGGAAGAGGAAGTGAAGCCGTGGCCCACTTTACATGCAGGGCTGTCTTTCATCTTACATGTCGACCCTGAGTGTGTGAGTGTGAGTGCGAGTGCTTACAACGGCGCGAGTTTCGGTTTATAGAGCCGCTGCACGGTGAACTGTAACCGACTCTGACAAGACATTCTCCCCTTCTGTATGCAAAGTGCAAGACTCTGAATGTTTTATGAAGCTTTCTGTTGATGAATTTCCTTTTCCTACATACTGCATACACTAGAGCCGTGCATTAGTGCAAACTGTGGTCAAGGACGGGGTTTGCGGCTTTTCTCAGAGTACATTTTTGGTTTTTGTAGTCCAACATGAACTCTATATATGTTCATTGAGTTTGTACTCATACATGGACATTTTAACTATTTTCTAGCAGTTTATTTGAATGTTTGAAGAGTAACGGCTGATTAAAGATGAACTTAAAGCCTTTAGAACCAGCAGAGGGCGCTGTTCCAGTGTAACACCACTTTAAATTAATTCAGGTTTCGTTTTAAAATAACAGAGAGAGCTGCTGCTTCAACTGTGTCTCTATTTTGGAGGCTGTGGTTTGTCGTACTACTGAATATCATTGACACAAGTTTCTGTTACGTTAGTCATCGGGCTAGATTAATAACAGAAACGCTACTACATCCTCAAATGATCGTTTTAATGATTCACCACCCTTTCTGATTTCTGTTTTAACATAAACTGAGCGTTATAACGGTCATGAGGGAGATTTAGAGCGACGCTATTTGAATGTATTCCTAATGTTTTGGCAATTGCATGTAAGTTAGAAGTCTGTAGCTGCTTCAGGCTAGATTAGCCGCTGCTAGCATAACAACTCGGGATCTCCGACTGGACTATCGCTGAGTTTCAGACATAAAAACATAAATTAACGAATGATGAACGACTTCTGCTCAAACCCGGCATCCTTCTACGCAAACTTAACCTCGACAGCAACTCAACAACTGCTGCAAAGCCCCGCCACAACAATTCACTCATTGAGATTCTCCAGAAGCGCCACTCACCAAGTCCTTGGACGTGCCCAGCCTCTTCAGCCCGTCCAGGGGCAGGAGGTCAGCCGAGTCCTTGTGAGTGAACTGGGTGGCCTGCTTCAGGCGCCTCTGCTGGTGCAGGATGGCTTTATCCCGGATGGCTAGCTCACCTTTCTTCGCCTCGCTCATGGCCTCGTGGAGTGTGAAGCAGCCGTTCCCAACGCCGTGCAAAGAGCTGGAGGCAGAGAGGATGTCAGTCCGTGAGCAGAGAGAGGAGGAGAAACACCTCCAAAAAGGAAGGCAGCTTTTTATTTCCTTTTTTTTTTTTTTATATTAAAGCCGGTCCTTAGCAACGGAACAAACCTACAAATGTTTCCTCCTCCAGCCTGTTTTGTCCTTTTCTGAAATGCTCAACTGTCCTTCCCTCTGGGCTTTGCGCTGCTCTCCTCCTCTGTGTAGTCCTTGGCATGTGTTTGTCTCAGCAGCTTTGGGAGCTATTGTCCTGCCCTGGATGCTCCTCTGATGTGGACGTGCATCTTCCTCTCTCAAGATATCTGCTGCTCGGGTCTCAGGCTGAGGCTGTGTGTGAGGCTGAGGGGAAGGTGTGCGCCTATGTGTTTTCTCCCCTCCCTTCAGTGCTGTCTGTCCTTGGACCTCTCTCTCTCTCTCTCTCTCTCTCTCTCTCTCTCTCTCTCTCTCTCTCTGAGCCCTCCTCTTTCCGTCACACTCGACTCACACACATGCTCACCTCCGAATACTAAACCCGGAGAAGAAAAGACTCTCGATGCCGAAACCTTTAACGGCTCCAGACACATCCTCTGCGCCGTCTTAAAACCGTCCTGTTTCTGAAGTTTTTGTATTTCTTGTTTGTTTTTTTCTGTGCACCGTTTGGCCCCCGGCGGCCCCCGGCTGTGTGGAGGTGTGAGAGGGACCGCTGTGATCTGACCCCACACAGAGGATCAATCTGGACCACTGACGGCAACAATCGATTTCCTCCCCCTCCTCCCCCGTGTGTGTATGTGTGTGTGTGTGTGTGTGTGTGTGTGTGTGTGTGTGTGTGTGTGTGTGTGTGTGTGTGTGTGTGTGTGTGTGTGTGTGTGTGTGTGTCAGCCACCGTGAATTAAAGAATCCAATTTCTTCCGTCGAAAGCTATAAATATCAAATCCATCCGTGTTCGTGACCTCTAGACACGTTTATTTATTTGCCCTGTGGAGAGTCTGTGCTCTACAGGTGTGGAGGGGTTCAAGCTCCACCTGTCATGGCTTTTAAAGGTTGCACACGTTAGCAACTAAAGCAGGAATTAAAACGTATAGTATCTATCAGGGAAGTCCTTGTGAAGGTGAAGTGGAAAACACTGTGTGCCTGCTGAGATATTTAATGTTTTAAAAGCATGTGCTGCCCCCTGCTGGTCGATTTATCTCGCTTCATATTCTTCTACAAAAGAATCACTCACATTCAGGTTTTCCAATAACTTCCATGGCAACAGGTGTATAAAACCAAGCACCTAGGGATGCAGACTGCTCCTACAAACATTTGTGAAAGAACGGGAAGCTCTCAGGAGCTCAGCGACGGTGTTATAAGAAAGTGGAAGCAAGTGGGAGCGACAGCAAGTGGCAGGCCGCTGCTGAGGCTCGTAGCGCGCAGAGGTCGCCACCTTTCTGTAAAGTCAGTCTCTACAGACCTCCAAACTTCATGAGGCCTTCAGATTAGCTCAAGAACAGCGAGTAGAGAGCTGCATGGAATGGGGTTTCCACGGCCGAGCAGCTGCATCCAAGCCATGTATCTGGCAATCTGATGGATGAATCTGGTTTGGCAGTTGCCAGGAGAACGATACGTGTCTGACTGGATCGTGCCACGTGTGAAGTTGTTTGTTTTTCAGGAGCTGGGCTTGACCTCTTGGTTCCAGTGAAAGAAACTCTGAATGCTTCAGCATAACGGGAGATCTTGGATCAGTTTGAGGATGGCTCCTTATTGATCCAACATGACCGAGCACCAGAGCACAAAGCAAGGTCCATAAAGACGTGAATGAGTCCTCATACGTAGATCACCTTTAGGATGAACTAGAGCGAAGACTGAGAGCCAGGCCTTCTCATCCAATATC
Organism: Planiliza haematocheilus; assembly: GCA_005024645.1. Lineage (NCBI taxonomy): Eukaryota > Metazoa > Chordata > Actinopteri > Mugiliformes > Mugilidae > Planiliza > Planiliza haematocheilus. Next base: position 251,679 of record SRSE01000244.1, on the reverse strand, counting down.
AAACTCACAAATGTGCTTCTGGATGAATGGTCAGGAACATAAACACACTCCTAAAGCTTGTGGAAAGTCTTCCCAGAAGAGTTGAAGCTGTTCTAGCTGCAAAGGGTGGGAAGACGTCATATTAAACCCTATGGATTAAGAATGGGATGATTCATATGCTTATAAAAGGAGACGTCTTCAAAGTGAAGGATCAAATAAATAACATTTAAAGATCTTCATCAGGAAAGTTTAAAGAGTTTCATTCATTTTTTTATGCTCCATTTAAATGTTGTTGCTTCCTAAACAGTCTGTCCACAATTATCTCCAACCTACAGACTCGCGGGATGACTATGCACCATCTAACTTCTTGATCAGACCGGCCGGGTCATCTCCCCTCGTCCCAGCTCCAGAAAAATAAAACAGCAGGGAATTAAATCTGAGGATTGCGGATCAGTTCGGTTATTTGTGCCAACTTTTCCTGGGAAGGAACGGAGCAGAGTGACCTCCAGAGGCAGGCCTCCCTCGAAGGTCACGTCCCCCGTCACATGGGCAGATATTTTGGTAAGACGTGACATCACGGATTGTGAGTGCTGTAAACATCTTTCTCCTGTCAGATGAATTCGAGTCGTGACGCTGTGAGAGCAGGTACATTAAACAGACAAACACAGCCCTGAACATCGTCTTTATTCTCAACAAGAAAAATTCCCCAACAGCCGAACAAGTACTGCAGAAAGAAGCTTAAATCCATCAGAGCACTTCAAAAGTTAATGAAATGAATTTTACTTTGAGGCTCGTTTCTCAAAACTGCAAACCCCCAAGAGGTACCTTAAAAAGAACTAAGTCTGCTTCAGCAGAAAAAGAAATATAAGACCAAAGTTGCAAATTTGGTCAGTTGCTGGCAATGTAACTTACAGATTGTGCTTTTTTATTATTTTATTATTATTATTTTTAAGTTCCCATTAACCGAGGTTGCAGAAGGCACATGTGCATCGTTCAGTTCATGGAGTTGCGCTTCAAGCGTTGCTTAGTGTATCTGTGAAAAATAAGACTGTGCGAGTGTTAAACAAACGACACATGAAGCTCCCGCCGAGCTGAGCCGCGCCGCATCCAAGAGAATTTCTAATTCCCATAAAACTGGCAGTGTAAAACCAAAGCCATTTACATCATCGTCTGCTTTGCGCAGTTTACGTAAAGACAAGTAATGTGTTGGTTCGTTTGTTTTTTCAAGAGACATTTTAAGGTCTGTAGTGAATTAGGAATAAACATACACCAATGCCATATTAGGAGTGTAAACATCAGGAATATTGCGGCCCGTAGATTTGAATGCATGCTGCTACGTAGCTCTCGTTGGTGCCTCTCATGTGTTACCATCACAGTATGTTTCTCATTAATGAGAAAGGCTGTTACTGCTGATCTGAGGGCATTTCCACAACCATAAAAATTAAAATTAAGTCAGATATTCTGTTTTTTACTTCAGTAACTAACATCCGAATAACGGTGGCAGCTGCAGTTCATGTTGTGACTCCTGCAGCAGATATTTTAGATATCAGAGAGGTGTTTTCTCCTCGTCTTTACTGCCCTGTTGGTTTTCATTTCATCCAGCGTCACTTTAACACATGAGAGGCACAAACTGAGCCTAGCTGTTATGATGTTGTTGACCTGCGGGGGCCGCATCAGTGCTGCATCACTGCATACTTAACATCATAGCTTTAGTGTTGGCATCCACAGCAGTGTGTACAATGTAGTGCGTTTGTTTTGAGGCACAGAGGTCGCAAGGTTTCCAACCTGGCAACCGGACACTGTTCCAGCAAACGCCAGACAACGAGCAAGCCGCACACCAGCCTGTTAATGCCTGGACTCTGATACCTGTTAAAGTTCAAGTCCTCCTCTGCCGCCCTGTCAGTCATAGCATGTTGGGGAGGTAAAGCGAACACAGCAGCATGTTCTGTCCCAGAGCCGGGAAGCGCCTGAACGCCTCCCAGGCGTCTGAAAAGATGTTGTATTTCAGAAAGACGCGGTGCTCCAGGCTGGTGGGCAGGCTGACGTCCCGGCTCATGATGTAGATGCCGTCGTTGTGCAGCGTGCACGTCAGGTTGAGGCCCGACTTGGACGTGTTCTCCTTCAGCTGGAGCCACTCCCCCGTGGTGACGTTGTAGGACTGCACCGTCAGGACGTCCTCCGTCTGGCTGGGGCGACGCTGCCGCCGCCGGGCCTCCAGCTCGTGGGTGTAGCCGCCCACCAGGTAGATGGTGTCCTCCACGGAGAGCATCTGCTGCTTGCGGATGTGGGCCGGACAGGAGCGAAACACGGTCCAGGAGTCGGAGGTGGGGCAGTAGCGGAGGACGCTTGTGTTCCTGTCTGTCAGACGAAAAAAACACGTTAAAGACAAAACAGTTATTTGTTTGTGGAAATACTTCGGTAACTTCCTGCTTGAATATAACTCAGTGGTTCCCAGCATCTTAGGCTCTAATGTGATATTTTCTGCACCCTTGACCTGAGCTCCAGGACCCTCACCTCTCGCAGTGTATCCACCCATGACGTAGATCATACCCTGGCACTCACAGGCCGAGAACTCAGCCAGCGGGTCGGGCATCGAGGACACACACGTCCACCAGTCCTGCTCCGGGCTGTAACACTCCACCGTGCCCAGACACTGGCCTCCTACGGCGTACAGCTTCCCTTGGCACGCCAGCAGCTTGAAGTTGGACCTGCAGGAAAGGACACACGGAGTGAAGCGTGACAGCAGGGAAACCACTCTCCTGACATGTCGGAGGAAACGTTTAAACCTCACGTAACCTTTTCTGGTTGAGCGGAGCCACCTGGTTCCACTCGTTCCTGCAGGGGTTGTAGCAGTGCACAACGGAGATCTCCTGGCTCGTCACGCGGTATCCACCGACGATGAACAGGTAGTTATCCAGGACAGCGGATCCGTATCCTCTGACGTTGATCATGTCGGGGGGCAGGTTGTTTGCCAGCGGTTTCCAGCGCTGCTCCATCTCTCCATACCTCAGCATGGACCAGGGTTCGTCCTGATCGGGCACATCCATGGACAGGCAGGTGAAGTCTCCGATGGCTACCAGGGTGGCAGTGCCCTTCATGCGCATCTCCTTGACTTGGTCTCGAACAGCAGAGGGCAGACTGCAGAACTCGGGCCGCCTGAGCATGGGGTGATAGTAGCAGCTCATGTATTTGAGACAAGCAGTGCGCAGGTCGTGAGTCCCGTAAACTTCAGAGAGGTTGTACAGCTCCACGCAGTTGTCCAGCCGGATCTCCGAGGTGAGGAGCTTGAGGATGGAGGTGACCTGCAAGAAGGAAGCGGTCTCAATCAGGTCCTCCAGAGTCTCGTTGACTACCTGGACCTTGGAGGTGTTGATGAACTCCAGGACCAGCTCCAGGCCGGGCGCGCTGAGCCCCTGCAGCTGCACCGAGTCCTCCGTGGACTCCCTCATACCGGAGTTGTACAGTGCACGGAAGTAGTCGCTCTTCTCTATCAGCTTCTTTTTATTCACCTCGTACGTCTTGTCCTCCATGATGATGGCAATAATCTGGTCGGATGACATTGTGAAGCCAGAGCGCTGTTGTTTATGTGTTTCAGAGTTTTGTTTTTCGCTTGCCCTTTGTCAGCCTCCAGAGCGAGTCACCGTTTACATTTCACCGGCGAGGGAGCTCCGTGGCCGGTCTATATATGGTAATGTTCAGCCCATAGCTCGCCATGGAGCAGCTTTCTTCAGCCGGTGAAGCTAAGCAGCTAGCAGCAGTGGAGCCGTTGCAGCTAGTACACAAACTGACCAAAAGAGCCTTTTCCCCGGGTTAGCATTCCTCGACAGTCCGATCAAACGAGTTTCCAGTATCTAAAGATGTTAGTTAAACACTGCGGCTTATTTCTGACACTGCCAGAAACATTTTCTGTGACATTTTAGACGCTATCAGCGGGACGGTGCCGAACTGTCAAATTTTAACTGTTTTGATTCTGCACGATGCGTAATTTCCGGGTTTCTTCTTCGTGAATGTGTTCATGTCGCGCTGCACTGTGCTGCCACCGTTCGGACAAAGGTCGGAACTGCACCGAATCACAGTTATTAATTAATAAATACATTTTTAAAGTAAAAGTACAGAAATAATAACTGCGAAACATAATTAAACTAAGAAAATTTAAAGTTTTTTTTATCCAAATGATATGTTTAAGCGTATTATTTATTTAGTAGTTGTAAATTAGTTTAAATTATTAAACTAATTTAAATTATAATTAGTACACATTTTACATATAAATATCTCGTAGTAATTTTAACTCTCGTCCTTAAATGAAGTTTAATTTAAAGTATAATTTACATCAAGAAATACCCTGTAAAATAAACACCACAATAAGAATTGAAAACTCGATCTTTTTTGGTTCATGAATGCAAGCAGAATATTATCAAAGATTTCACGATTGCTTTAAAACTTTTTTTTAAATGCCTTTTAAATGATGTTAAAAGGACACCAGTACACAACTTTCAAATAAGGTGCTTTTCTTGATCCTGAGGAGGCTCCAGTCAAGCTGACACAGTTCACTGATCAAATAGCTGATGCGATGATGTGCAGTGTAGTATTTACAGCTCTGTTTTCCTCTGAGGAAATCTCTGGAGACGTAACACACACACACACACACACACACACACACATCTGATAAGGCTTTAATCCCAGGGACCTCCCGCTGAGACAAAAACAGATTACAGAGTCAGAAATGTTGAAGATAAATTATTATAGCAACGTTATAGTTTGTTATTTTCACTCGTATTATCTTTTAAATGCAAATTACTTTAAATATACTCAATTTGCATTTTTAATTTTGAAGATGATAATAAATAAGGATAAGAAAATCTCATTTGAGCTCCCAAACAAGAACGGAAAGTAACTTAAATCATGAAATATTCAGTTTAAGTGGGAAGGATATTAATTATAACTTCCATGTGCCCTGACATAGTTTGTGTTGGTGGTGCGTTCAGGCTCCTCTGTGTTAAAATAAGCTCAGCAGTTCTGGTGTCTGTCAGCTGTCAATCAAGATAACGACGTTCCTAAAACTCGTGGCGTCACTGTCTGAGGGTTTAGCGCCGAACGTGACGTCAAAACGCCGAAAAATAACCGGAAAGAAACAGGAAATGTCTTCAAAATAAAAGCCTATGGTTTTTTCCACCTTTAGAGTCACCTTAGTAATATAATAATACCGCTTCTGTAGCGAATAAATTCATGCAAAATATATGCACAGATGTAATATTATCCCTGAGTTCATTATTTACACTATATTTAATTGTATTATTAAATATTGTGCATGCATGGCATATTACAGATGCTGTAAATATATATATATATTTAAAAAAACAATATTTCTATAAAAACAAAAATATATTGACCCAATATAATTTATAAAAACACTAGAGAAAAGTTTGTTGTTTTGCTTTTGCTCAAAAGGATGAAATCAGAACAGTTAATTCAATACTAGCTGATATTTATCCAAAACTTAACATTATAGTATTAAAATGCTATTAAAAAAGTAAACATGTCACTAGAAACAAACAACAAGAAGCGTTTTGTAGAAATTAGTCTTGATGTGCAAACATTATATTACAGGTATATATAAAGGTAAATACTATACTTTTCAGATTTATATTTATACTTTGCCATCACTATATTTATGTTTTGTTTATTTATGTTTTTTAGACATTATGCGGTCTATTTCTGTCATATTTTGCAAGAAGTCCATACATTTGTTTCTAAAAACTCAGGAAAATACAAATTATATGGACTTGCGCACTGGAACTGGTTTTATTTTGAAAGCATTAACCGGAAATGCCCCTGTTTGCCTGGAGCATTACAGATGTGTGGGTGGAGGAGGAGGAAGAGGAGTAGGAGGAGGAGGAGGGTGAGAGACAGCCAGGCAGCGCATCAATGACAGGGACCGCACACAGCCGCTCACCGCTCGGCCTGTTTGATGTTTCTGGCTCCAGGCTGCGGACACACGGCTGTTCGTGATCCGAGCTGAGGATGTGGGAGCAGGTGTGGGCCTCCTGGTTCCCCCGCTGCCTCTTACTCATCATCAGCGCTCGTACATCATCATCTTTGTCGACCGCTGGAGACCTGCGTCCGTGTGAGAAGGTGAGCTGCAGCCTTTATGATCTATTATTAGTATTATTGTTATTATGATGAAATCTAGATGGCTTAAATTACTTAAATTACTAAAATGATGCTCTTAAATTACTGGATATATATCTCAACATTTAAATGCGGCAACAAGTCAAGACAATGGCCACATTTTGTATGAATAAACATCCACATTAGGTGCCTAAAATCATCTCTGAACAATAAAAACACTTTAAATACAATACGTTTTCCAGCTTCTCGTTGCCTCAGCAGGTCTCTGATCTATGCGATCCTCCTCCGGCTGCTGATCGGCTTAAAATCCGTGTTGTGTATAAACATGCTGCATAACGAGATGAGATGACGCCGTTTGCTGGCCTCCATCCCTCCTCAGAGCAGCCTGCTGCCGGCCAACCTGGCCCGGAATATCCCGTTGAGGATGAGTGAGAACCGGGAGCCGCTGCTGTCAGGGTTTCCCCACCAAACTGGCGGATACAGTGACGAAAGCTAATTTGCTAAGCTAATTGTTTTTCGTTCCAATTTTAAAATTAAATTCCAAATAAATCATATTTTATGCCAATAATTTAGACTTAAAACGTTTAGCTTTCTTGTCAATATTATATGTATTGTCAATAATAATCAAATATGAGGCTATAGCCAGCAGGCGGTTAGCTTAACAGAAAGAACAGCAACGGTTAATTTAGCCATGGTTACCAGGCAACCAGCCGGACAAAGAAACGAGTAGCAGTAGCTAATTAGCACATAACTCAAAAAAACAAACAAACAAACAAAACCTATTGTGTATTCTCATATTTTGTGCGTTTTAGCAAACAATATTTTCAACTAGTAAGCTTTAAAGTTTTGTTATGTTAAAAAATTTGCCGGGCTAACTCCCCTCCCACTTCCTGTTTCTTAAACTTAGCTAAAAAAGGTGCTTCCTTAGCATACAGCTAAAAAGTGAACACTTTAGTTTGTAAGAATTTTTTATTTGCTTACTTATTTGTTTCTTTGAAAATTGAAAGTACTGCTATGTAACAGGTTAAGTCGTATTTTTGTGTATATATATTTCCCCCTTAGATTTGAATTTATTAGCTTATATGTGAGTAGCTTTACAACAAATCAACATAAACTAGCTAGCTTTATTCTTGACATATTTATTTTAATTTTATTGTCCTTTTTACACTATTTTGAAGGTATATTTTTTATTTATTATGGCTATACGATATAATTGTCGCAATACTGCACATTGAAAGCCAATTATCTAATATCACAAATGAAGATTAATAGCTGTTGACTGTTCATATTTAACAAACGATTGAGATTAGATTGGTAGCTTTTGCTATGAAAACAAATATGCAAACTATTGCTTTAATCACCAGGACAATTATTAGTCAAAATAAAGAGTTCAGAATAATTTCCTTTATTATTCCTAGTTTGAGATTACATGATCACAGAATAGCATTTATAGTTTGCCATTAATAGCCTTCTAGTTAAATTACCAATAATTTATGATTGTCAGTCTGTAAAATCAATAAAAACGTGCCCCACCCTGCACCAAGGAGCTGCTAGCTGACGCAGCGCTGTGGGGATAGTGGGTCCGGGTATGCAACGCTAAAGAGCTGCTAACCCACTGGGAGCGGTTATCAGTATTTAGATGAAGATGAGGTTCAGCTTTAATAGAAAATGCCTTCATCATTACAGTTCAGTCTTGTCTAATTACAAACATTCAAGTTCAAACATGGAACAAATATCATTTCCAGGTAATTTCATTAGTTCTCTGGATGTTTTTAGGATAGTTTGGCAAATTAAAGAACAAAAGAGTTATTATTCATGTCAAACCAGAAAGATTATCATTCGTCTCTCTTGTTTGGGTCAAATCCTGAAACCTTCAGTTCAGTTCAACATTTTTCTGACTCAGACGCTGGCTTGTCCTGTCACTGAATTTTATCCTCTGTCCCCTCTCGCTTGCGGCCATCAGTCTCCATGACAACCGCTGTGAGTCACCCAGGAGACCGGGCGAAACACATTAGCCCATGTCCTTTTTATCAATCTCACCTTATCCTCCCACCGTCTGTCAACACATTAGGACAGACAGCAGCCGTCTCGTTTGTCCATCCCTTATTCAGAGGCATCAGGTCGTTTAAAAGAGCACAGGCTTATCTGTACTGAACACACTCATCCACACACACACACACATCTGGAGACCATTTTTCTCTCCGTCACTGATTAATTCCCACGTAGACACATCGCGAGACATTTTGGTGATTGTTTCCGTTTAATTAGCTGCTGCTCGGGTGTCAGTCTGCTGCAGCCAGCTGCCTCAGCTGATTTCCCCGTCCCGCTGAACAGCAGGTTCGGGGGAGGTGATGGAGACCTGCCAGGGTTTTGAGGTTTTAGGAGGAAGTTACATTTAAAGTACAAAACACAACCCACCTATTGGTTTTATATAAAAGAATAAGCATTTTTGAATTCATAGATTGCTTACTCAGTTAATTTATTACTTAATTATTCATTAAAATATATAGTATATGCTTTTTTTTTGTAAATTGTTCATAATCTGAAAAACTTGGAGCTGGAGCCAAGAAATTGGTTGCATTTTCTCTCATCAAACAGTTAAATGGTTGCTGGTTAACTTTCCGTTATTATAGTCACGTTATAATAGTGGCTGCATATTGTCTGGAAGAAAATTAACGTCAGTAATATTTGCTGGTTAAGAGCTGGGCAGAACTATTTCTGAATCATTTACACTGAGTTGAAAGTGCTATAGACTTGTGATACTGAATTGTCATAATAAATAGCATTAAAAAACGTTCTTTATGGTAAAAATAAAGTAATTTTGTAGATGCTTTGCTTAGCTTAGCTTAGCGCAAAGAATGGTAGAAAAAGCTACCCATGCTCTGTCCAAAAAACTGTAGTGTTTACCTTTTACACTAGCAAATCTTCTAACCCAGATCCAAATCTAACCCAGCTTGATGATGTATTTCTTCCCGTAGCAGCTAATAGCTCTTTGCTAGTTGCTATGGACAACACTGGTCGTCCAGATGAATGTTCAAACAACGAGCATAATGTCACAAGCAGCAGTCCTTGGAAAGACGTGACAGTACACATGACCTGCTGTCCTGCTCCTAATGGACCATTAGTGCTCCAGTGGTAGCTGGTTGCCGTGGAGATCGGGGTCAGCCTTCATGTTCTCATTTGTTTGAGCTAGCTTGTGTTTAATATGGAGTCATGCTGAGAGCAAATCAAACAGCAATCTGTTCACAACTTATCGGCGTCTGCGTCCTTAAAGGAACATCTGCACACAAACACTGAGGATGATACTTTTATTTACAGGTGTGGCGGTTTTAGCGGGAGAGCTCTGTTTTCTTTCTAGTGAATATGGACTGACCCATTGACATTTCCATCCATTAAGCTGAAACACGCCATTTGGGTCTATTGATCTTTTTGTGTGTGTTCTGCAGACAGACTACTACTATCAGTACACAGAGTGTGACAGCACAGGGTCACGATGGAGGGTCGCCATCCCTCTCAATCCAGGCTCCTGCTCCGACCTTCCACCTCCGACCAGAGGAACAGACTGCTGTGAGTGCAGCCCGAGCGTGTTCACATCTGCTGCGTGTATCTTCTCATGCCAGCGTATAACGTTTGCTTTTCCTGCAGCCTTCTCTTGTCCGGCCGGTAAGTTTCTGGAGATGTCCACCCAGCAGTGCACACCATGTGTGACTGGGTCCTACTCGCTGGGCAGCGGCCTCCGCTTTGACCAGTGGGACGCCATCCCTGCAGGCTTCACCAGCCTCGCCATCTTCTTCGACCCCGGCCCGAACGGAGAGGACATTCAGGCCTGTAACAGGTAGCACTGCTATCACCACACATCAAGATAAACATTTAAACTCTGAGATAAAACAGAGAACACTGGCGTCGTTTCCTCTCGATGTTTCAGCTCAGCGTGGACGCCGCAGGGTGTTTATCTGGAGTCAAATCGCGATGAGTGCACGGTGTCTCTGGTTTACGCTGTTCATCTGGAGAAGCAGGGATCTGTTTCCTTCACGTACCAGTACCCTGACAACAACATCTTCTTTGAATTCTATGTAAGACGCTGAGAGCTGCAGTGAAATCTGTTCTTACTTTAATAGTCTGACTTTTTAGAAGAAGACTGATATTATTCTCGCGTTAGCAGGTTGAATATGAAGCAATAACCATCACTTAGCTTAGCCTAGCATAGATAAACAATAGCAAACAGCTATCCTGTCCAAAGTTAATAAAAGATAGCTACTATCACCTGTAAAGTTCAGTAATCAGCACATTATCTTGGCTTCTAATAAGCTTGTCGTTGCCTCTTTCAGTCCTTTTCAGTCCCTGAAATGTTAAACACACGTCCTCTAGTTGCAGCTTTTGTCCAAACGCTCCACATCTGAACTGAGTTAACTGATAACTCTTATATTTTAACACATGCTCAGGTCCAGAATGAGCAGTGCCAGGAAATGACCCAGAATGACGATCAGAAGTGGATTAAAATCACCAACAATCAAGAATGGAACACGCACACAGTGAGTAGATGCTTCCTTTATACGCGGGTGTGTGTGTGTGTGTGTGTGTGTGTGTGTGTGTGTGTGTGTGTGTGTGTGTGTGTGTGTGTGTGTGTGTGTGTGTGTGTGTGTGTGTGTGGGTGTGTGTGTGTGTGTGTGTGTGTGTGTGTGTGTGTGTGTGCTGGGACAGTATTTTAAACTGTGTGTGGATCACTTTCGTCAGGTGAACCTGAAGTCCGGCACAAACATCCTGTACTGGAGAACCACTGGGATACTGGTGGGAGGGAAGATGGTCAAACCTGTGCTGCTCAAGAACATCCAGATAGAAGGTGAAGCTTAAATCTGACAAACTGAACAAGCAGAAAGTCTCTACAGGACTTATGTGTGCGTGCTTGTCTTCAGGTGTCGCCTACACGTCGGAGTGTTTTCCCTGCCGGCCCGGATGGTTCAGCCCGACCCCCGGCTCCTCGTCCTGTCAGCCGTGTCCCAGCAACACTTACTCTGTGAAGGGGGCGTCGTCCTGTACGCCCTGCCCTGAACACCACTACTCACGTATGTACGCTGTCCCAGCTGTCATGGACAAGTCTCCAGTCTACTGCACGGCTAACACAGAGAGACAAAATGAAAAATATATCTGTGCAAATTCTGTTCTTGCTGGTTTCAGTAAACTAAGACTGGATTTATTCAGCGTAAACAGTATGCTTCATGCATCAAAGTGCTGCATCACTGCGCTGCGTCTCATTCTCGTCTCATTCTCGTCTCATTCTCGTCTCATTCTCGTCTCATTCTCGTCTCATTCTCGTCTCATTCTCGTCTCTCTCAGACGAGGGCTGGGCCGAATGCAAGCTGAGGCCGCCGTGCTCAGAGAAGGATTACTTCCAGATCCACACGGCCTGCGACAGCGAGGGGAAGGTCAGCGGCTCCCACGTTTCAAATTTCAGTCGCTTTCTGATTTTATTTCGCCCACACAAACACAAACACACCCTCCCTCTCTCTCGTTAGATGCAAATGAAACATAAGCATGAAAATGAAGTTCAGCAAACAAAGTGTAGGGCGGTGTTTGTTAAAGTTTGAGAGCTTGGACGTTTGTAGCTCAGTGTGCACCGAGAGAAATCAAGCAGTCTTTATCAGATTGTCCTTTAAATTAATTCATTCTGCTGTTGTTTTTGTTTTCAACTTCATTTTAAGCAGATTTTACAACAATTAGTCGACTGCTGCGTCTCCTCCTTTCACATAAATTTGCATCCTTGCCTGCGTGTGTGCTTGTCAGCGCTCTGAGAAACAAGAGTAACCTGAAAATGTGATGAGAAAGGAAGCTGTGTTTAGCTGAGTGGACACTCTGCATGCCATCTGATCCAGAATCAACATAATCAGCAGTCATCCATGACCTCGGGCCAAAGACAGGTGCTGTATTCAGCAAACCTGCATTACCTTTGCTTCCACAGACGCAGGTGCTGTACCGGTGGGTGGAGCCAAAGATCTGCGTGGAGAACGCCACCGGGGCCGTGGAGCTGCCCGCGACGGGCCAGAGGGAGCCGTGCCCTCCCTGCAACCCCGGCTACTACAACAGCAACGACTCCACCTGTTTGCCCTGCCCACCTGGAACCCACTCCGACGGCACCTTCGGTAAAACCTGCCCGCACCTGGCACCTAGTGTTACCATGGCGATAGTGCTCGGTTTGAAGTAAACAGGGATTTCTGTTTGTATTGTTGGATTTTAATTAAAGACACACATGAATACTGACTGATGAGATGTAGCGGCCAAAGTCCATTCAACTACTCTTGGTATTCTAGTCACTATATGGTTTAATAAAGTGATGATACCTTCGTCAATATGAATTAAATCTGTTATAAAGGCGCTCCAGCTGGATTATCCACCCCTGAATAGATGCTTTTTTGTGCAAACAAAACGCTGAATGTCTCGTAATGAAAGCTTTTCTTGCGGCAGCGTGCGTCGAGTGTCCCGCAGGCACAGAGCCGGTGTTAGGTTACGAGTACAAATGGTGGAACGTGCTGCCCTCCAACATGAAGACCTCCTGTTTCTACGTGGGCAACTCCAAATGTGACGACATGAACGGTGAGCACAAAAACACAAAAGATAAGATTCAAACATGCTGTGACGTGTACTCACGTGTGTTTATCACGTCTGTTGGTGACCAGGATGGGAGGTGGCAGGAGACCACATCCACAGCGGAGCAGGGAGTTCAGATAACGACTATCTCCTCCTCAGTTTGCATGTGCCCGGCTTCAAGTACGTGTGTGCGGCTTTGTGCATTATTCAAATGAATCGATCTGAGTTTAGATGCCGTGTTAGTGTTGTTGTCGTAGCTGCTAAACGTCAGCCGGTGTTTGTGTTTCGTGGCAGGGTCCCAGCCTCGCTCTCAGGGATGACCGGTGGAGAGTTTGGCCGGATAACCTTCGTGTTCGAGATCATCTGCTCCGCCGACTGTGAGCTCTACTTCATGATGGTGTGTGTTTGCTAGAAGCTCAAGGTAGTAGTTAGCCGGCTAATGTCACCAGAGAGCTGAGATAGTCAGGTTATATCAGTTAGGTGCAGTTTATTAAAACGTTCTGGTTACTGGACCATATTCTTTCCTTGTGCGCCCCCTGCAGGATATGAACAGGAAGAGCACCACGGTGGTGGAGTCCTGGGAGGGCAGGAAGGGCAAACAGTCGTACTCACACATCCTGACCAGAAACACTTCTGTCACATTTACATGGGCCTTCCAGAGGACTAACCGCGTTCTAGATGTGAGTAAAACACACTAATTGTTCCTTTTTTCCTTTAATTTTATGTATTTATCATTTGATTTTCATCTTATACCACGTATTTAGAGGTTGCATCAAAATGAAAGTGTCTGCATGACAAATAATCTGACAGATTTGCATAATTTTTGCACCGTGTATCATAAAAAAAATGAAAATGAATTAGTATTAATTGCATTACAGTAACTCAGTGAATAATGTCTGTCTGTAGGTCCGTCGTTTCGTCAGCGACACGGTGAAGATCTACTCCATCAGCGTCACTAACGTCCTGGACGGGGTGGCGTCGGCGTGCCGGGCCTGCGCTCTGGTGCCGCAGAACTCCCAGCGCGCCGGCTCATCCTGCGTTCCCTGCCCGGCCGGTTTTTACATCGACAGAGACACCAACCGATGCCAGGAGTGCCCGGCCAACACGCACCTGGCGGGACGACACACCTACGGCCAGGACGCGTGCGTTTCATGTGGACCTGGAAGCATCAGCGACAAGGTAGAGGTGTCGGCACTCGATTTTGAAAGTAAATAAAGATTGTTTTATCTGATTAACTGTCCAAAACAAAACACACTCTAATATAAAAATTTGGTTTGTGTTTTTACCTTCACGCTTTTCCAGGTTTTTCTGAAACCAAATTTCGTCTCCTTTCCTTTCAGGAGCATTCCCGTTGCTATAGCGACTGCTCTTTCACCCACACCCAGAACAACCGCACGCTGACCTACGACCTCAGCCCCCTGAGCGACGTGGCCTCTCTCACCATCGGGCCGAGTTTCACCTCCAAAGGGACAAAGTACCTCCACCTGTTCAACATCAGCCTGTGTGGCCACGAGGTGAGCTAGTGCTGAGTCATGTTTACCATCACTCATGTTCTTTATTTACAGTATGTGGACTAATTATAATTACCACTAATTATAAATCAGACTGCATTAAATGTTCAGCTCTTTACCAGTTGTCTTATTTAGAAGTTCAAACAGTGGAAATACAAAAAGAATGTAACCGTAGTAACTGATTTTCACGCTGTCCGTGTCTGCGTGTCGTCTCAGGGGAAGCGAGCCGCCGTCTGCACCGACAACGTCACCGACGTGTCCAGCAAAGAGGACCAGAGCGACCCGGCTCAGTTTGTCAACTCGGTGGACAGCTTCATCTGCCAGTCAACCATCATTCCAGCGGATGGGCGGGGCTTCAGGATGGCCATTTCCTCCCAGTCCATCAGCCTCGCAGACACTTTCATCGGTACGACGCTTGTTAAGAGGCAAAAACGTGTCTCTGTGATGATGCTGCTGGTAAAAACTGCCTCCACGTGTCCCTTCTTTGTTTTCCAGGAGCAACAGTTGACACAGTTCTCAGTGGCGTCAACGCTAATCCAGATCTCTTCACAGAAAATTCCAAAGACGTTTCAGATATTAACTTCTTCTACAGGTACAGAGTTAAAGTCAGAGGCGATGGTTGCATGTTTTAGTTGTTGTTGCGTCCTAAACGTTTGCTTGTTTTACTTCAGGTCAACGCAGGCGACGGCTTCATGTGATCAGGGTCGGAGTTCAGTGATCACCCTTCGTTGTAACCCAGAGAAATCTGAGCAAGGAGAACTGTCTGTGCCCAGGTAGGCAAAAAAAAACAGGAAGGTAGGCAAAAAAAACAGGAAGGTAGGCAAAAAAAAACAGGAAGTAAGCTGGATATCTAACCTGCTGAAAGACCATAAGTGATCACGGGTTTGTGTTTGTGCAGCTCCTGTCTCGCAGGAACATGCGATGGATGTACGTTCCACTTCCTGTGGGAGAGCTCCAGCGCCTGTCCACGCTGCACCGAGGACGACTACCACCAGATAGAGGGAGCATGTAAAGGAGGCGTCCAGGTAACACACACACACACACACACAGAAAGCATGTGTGTGAATAATAAACATAGTAATAAGTTTCATCCTAACAGGTCACTCTGTATGTGTGGAACGAGCCACGGTTTTGTACCAAAGGCGTGCCGTTACCTCCTCGGAGCTCCTCCCCGTGCGAGGCCATCACTCTGTGGCTGAAGGTCGGGGTCGGAGGCGGGGCCTTCGTGGCCGTACTGCTCGTCTCGCTCACCTGCTATTTCTGGAAGAAGAACCAGAGGTGACGCGTCTGAGCTCACACCAACACGCTCATTAAAGAACGTCACTGTTATTTAGAAGCAACGAGCTCAGCAGCTGGTTTTATCAGCGGCAGCGAAGGCTCTGGTTAGAACAGGTTTATCTTTCACTTATTCTTCAAATCAAAATCGATTCATCTTCTCAAGTAAGACTGTGACGCATTTCAGAGGCATGAAGACATTTCTAAAATAGAATGGAAAACAAATAGACAAACCTTTTTTAAGATTTATGACTTTAGAAGAAGAAACATTTGGGAGAGTCCCTGTAAAGTTTAATTGTTATTTGGGGTACCAACAGGAAAGAATTTGATAACAAAGTTGACGCTTTAAGAGAATAAATATTATTCTTATAATATTGTGAGACTACTAATTAATATTTTCTTAAAAAGGGACGTAGTAGAATTATAAAATTAGACTCAAATACAGGAGAACAAAAGATTTCTTCAGATTATTCCGTGATTAGGTGAAATAATTCAAGAAAAAAAGAAAATCTTGAGGAAACAAACAACAAACTTTTGTAAAAATATCTAATACATAGAAATATAAATAGTATATGTTTACTTATTATATAGTCTCGTGGTGGCTGGAGCACAGCAGGGGCCTGATTTTCTCCTGAGTCATGGCATCATAAATAAAACTCTGGCTGCAGTCTGAGCTAAATAAGATGCTCTCTCTCATCCTTGTGGTCTGTGACCAGGCTGGAATACAAGTACTCTCGTCTGGTGATGTCTGCCAACAAGGACTGTGAGCTGCCAGCTGCAGACAGCTGTGGTCTGACTGAAGGAGAGGAGCCTGACGACGACGTGGTCTACACCCAGAAGCCCACCCTGCTGGGGAAACTCCGGGCCATCGCCAGCAAGGTGCGTAACTATCCGACCCACGAGGAGTCACATTATGTAGTTTAATAACAAGCGTTCACAAGTAACATGCGTCTGATATCTGCATCTCAGCACGAGGACGGAGAGAGCAGCGAGTCTGTGCAGCTCAACTCGTCCCACTCTGACCGATGGGTGCTCGGATAAACTGGAGAAAGGCCACGGGTACATAAAGGAGTTTCAGTCCACCTCCCTGGGTGTCCTCTGTCCCTTCATCTCTGAGGGGGAACCACTACATGCTCCAGTTTGAGGACGATCTGGACAATGGACAGTGACTTTCACTCCTCGACCCTCGAACACACAGGAAACGCGCTCCTGCTTTGATGCCATGGATGAACGAACTGAAAGACAGATGTTTTTTGTACATTTTGTATTTTTATTTGGTATTTTCTGTTCACAGTCGTGTATTTATATCAATGTTATGATGATGAATCTTTATTAAAGTCTTGTTTGGCTTTGGGTTTTGTGTGTGGAGTTAATATACAAGCATTAATCATGTCGTCATGTCAGTTTGGAGGCCCAGTAGGTGCGTCCCCCTGGTTTTCTGTGCGTACATTATATTCTTTAGTCTTAAAACTAGGCTTGTATATTTTACCTAAAAACAGCATATTTAGTGTGTTATTCTGCAACAATTTAGTATATTTATAAATGCAAAAATATGATCATGTTAATGCAAACTTTTTTTTTTATGCTTTAAGACAGATTTACATATATGTTTTTTGGGACTTTTCACTGATTTTGTAATAAAATTGTTGTTAAATCCTTTTACAGTCAGTCAGTCAAATGTGTTATATAAGCTCATGGTATTTGTGTAAAATAGTTGTTAATACTCAGAAATTATCAAGTAAACGAAGTGAATATTTTCCTCTGGACTGTATTGAAGTAGCATAACAAATACTTCAATTTAAACTCCAGTATAGCACTTGAATAAATGGAATTACTTTCTATTACAAACATATCCTTTAGTGGTATTTTTAAGTACAACCTTTGATAATTTGTTTGTATTGTTGAGTTTGTAATTATAAGCGAAAAATAAGGATTTTTGATTCATTTATTGATTTAAGGCCAGAGTTGTATAATTAGCAGTTTTCCAGTAGGACTCTTGAATGTAGTTATTTGATTGTAGTACCACAGTTGGCCACAAGGGGGACCTCACTGTAGCGCTCTCTCTAACCGACAACCACGCCTCCTATTCGGCTTCGTCCTCTCTCCGCTCCGCCCTCTAAAAAAAAGCTATTCTCCTCCTCTCATCCAGCCATCGACGAAACTTCCAAACAGACATCGCACTTTTTCGGATTCCTGCTTTTAAAACCCGGTTGATGCTGCGAGGCAGAGCAGCATGCGGACGTTTATTGCGGCTGAAGCTTGAGACGTTAGCGGGGGGATGAGCTCCAGCAGCTCGTAGCCAACGGTAAGAAATATTCCCCGTTTTTTTTTTTCTTCTCTCTCTCTCTCTTTTTCCTCGTCTCGTTTCCCGACGGCATGGCCACGGAAACAATCGCGGAAACACGACCCGAGCGGCGAGGAAGCGGTTTTGAGTGTCCGAAAGCAAACACAGAGGCGTGTTACTGTGTGAAAAGTTTAAAAGTTATCGGATTTAAAAATGGCGCCGGTCGATTTTTAGCTAAAACTTTTGGAACGCCGCAAAAGTTGAGGCCAGTGACGTCACGTCGGGAAGAGGATCCCTGGATCCAATAAACAACAACAACAACAACAACAACAAGCAGTCACTGCTGAGCCAATAAAAACTGTCAGTGCATCTCACATTAAACTTTATAAACTTAAATCATCCACATCAGATATTATCATTGAGTCTGGGTGTGAACGTGTCTCTAAAATAAATACAAATATACACTTTAACCTTTGTGACCTGCTGAAGCAATTTTTGTAAAAATTAAAAAAAAAAAGAGGGTGTAAAATTTAAAATCTGACACTATATTAAAAATATTAATGAAATCAATTAATGTTATTGTTAATCTTTGACATATTCAAGACTCCAAGCCTCATCCACATACTGTTAAATTTATGGAAAACATTCAATTTATGTGTTTTTTGTTTAAAAAAAAAGGTTGTGAAAACTGTTTTGAACTATTCTGAAATAAGAGATTTATGAAAAATTGAAAAAGTTGAAAAATATTGGTGTCCAGAGGAGGGTATAAGGGTTAATGCTTGGTCACAGTAACTTAATTGCACATAAAAAAATAAAATCAAATAAAAACACACACACTTAACAACCACAAGTGAAAAGAAAGATAATGTAAAATTAAAATAAAATCTAGTAAAATGAAATACGTAATAAAATTTGAACAAATGTACAAAAAATAGAGACGGAAGAATATATATTATATACATAGGAATGATAAAGCTGGATAGAGTAGGATATGAAAGAAGCCCTGAGGTGGAAAAATATTCACTTAAATAGAAACACATATGTAAGATAAGATTTAATAGAAGGGTTTTTATTGTCACATGCACAGTTATACTTAGTACAATGTCCAATGCACAGTGAAATTTAGCAATAAAGTATTGGATTAAATATACAAGATAAACTGTAAGGGATGAAAAATAAACAAAAGTAAAATGAGGTCAAAGAGTGAGTCACACTTTCACAAATATCTTCCTTTGAGAGACTGGATAGGAAGTGCAACAAGCGGTGCGACCTGAGTTAATTCCCTCCTCCCCAACTTCTTCAGTTTTGTTTCTCTGAGGCTTTCGTTAGTTATTTTAAACACTGACTACTGATAACAAGAACAATGACACATTAATCTGATAACATTCATCTTAGTTTTAGTTAACTGGGACCTGATTAACATCACTTGATTGTCACTAAAGACAAACAAAAAGCTGGGGAAATAATTTACCACGTATGTTGTATTTAGGGTTCATTGACCCGTCAAACTCAGAGTGTAACGGGCTGTTGTGGACGTGCTGCTGCGATACTAGGCCACATTCTTTATTTTATCTGAAATGAAACAATCACATGTGGACGATTCTGTGAAAAGATGACGTCTGTCGTATTTTTAAGCTGAAAGTTTTCATTGTCCACCTTCCTAATGCTGATAAACTTAACAGTAATACGTCAAACACCACGTTTCTGTCCAGATCCCTCCTCGTCCCCCTTTTACACGGGCTGGACGTCTCTGAGCACACAGCCTCTTTGAGCGTATTCTGGACATTAATCAGCCCTGGTTCTGTTTTCCGGTATTACTGAAGCAATAATTGAAACCCTCCTGCTTTGCCTGAGGCTCCCAGTCTTTCATGTGAAGCATTTCCTGTGAGTAACGTCTCATTGCCGTCGCGTTTGCTTTTGATCCTGGTAGTGGAGTAAACCCAGAGGACGCTGACATATCACCGAAAACCCTGCTAGGATTTAAAGACTCTCGCTGTAATATTCACTTCTCTGTCGGCCTAAAACGTGACGGATCATTTTAATGTGTCACAGCAGGTACATCACGAGAGCTTCTTCCTACTCCTGCTTGTTGAAGTGGTAAGTCTGTCTCCTTTGACCTCCCTGAAGCTTTGACCCTAAATGTGCTGTAAGTTTATTTAATTGCTGTATTTATTTCTATCTTGCAGCGCCCATCAGCTCAGTCATGGCTCGCGGCTGCATCTGCTGTGTGAAATACATGCTCTTCCTCTTCAACCTGCTCTTCTGGGTAAATGATTCTTCGCCATAAATCCAGCGCTCTAGTCAGACTCCCTTTTTATTATTTATCGTCGTGGAATCAGCAGGAAGTCTCTGAGTTTCCTGTGTGTGTGTGTGTGTGTGTTTCAGCTGGGGGGCTGTGGGCTGCTGGGGGTCGGCGTGTGGCTGTCGGTCTCTCAGGGCCGCTTCGCCACCCTGTCGCCCTCCTTCCCGTCGCTCTCCGCCGCCAACCTCATCATCACCCTCGGCACCGTCGTCATGGTCACGGGCTTCCTGGGCTGCCTGGGAGCCATCAAGGAGAACAAGTGCCTGCTGCTGAGTGTGAGTGCACTACAGCGCCCATGATGCATTGCTGTAATGTCTTTAATTGTTCACGGGTTCAGGTGGGATATGAAAACAGACGTTTCTTTAAATCTGATTATCTAACACTTTTCTCCTGTCAATCAGTTCTTCATCGTTCTGTTGATCATACTCTTGGCCGAGCTGATCCTCCTCATCCTCTTCTTTGTCTACACCGACAAGGTAAGTCTGCTTAAAGGAGCATTTGTTTTATTTCTTCAAGCTGACGTCCATGTTTCTGTCCCTCCTGGAAATGTGGAGCAAACTGAACGAATGGATTCATTCCAGCCAGAGGGAAACTATCAGTGTTTACTTGGTTATTAGAGCTAATATTTACCTGCTGAACAGATTGTCAGAGGTTTCTACCTAACACCTCGTCCAAAAACCATCTTTCCCCCCTCTGTTTTCCCTGCCATTGTTTCAAGAATATCTGCGTCCACACGAATCCGTCTCAACAAAACGCTACTTCATACTCCAGGCCTATAGGTGGCACTGTTTCGGTTTCGGAAAAGAGGAAGAGGCGGAGCACACGCATAAAGCTTGAGCGCTGTTTACAAATCGGCTTTAGAAGAAACCAAACTCAACGAGAAATGATATTTAGCCCTAGTAACCATAATAGGCTCAATATCTTGTCCAGCAGGAACACGAGCATGTAGTCCACCATTGTTGTTGATGTTGTTATGAGACGTCTCACGGGATATAAGAGGTGGAAAGCTGCTCCAGGGGTGTGGCTAAAACGATGCAAAACATCTGCGTTTAACCAAAAAGTGTTTCTGTGTGGACGGGGCCTCAGTATAACCACAGATTCTGTGCATACATATCCCATAATCCACCTCTCCATGTCTGTGTGCACAGGTGAGTGAAAATGCCAGAAAGGACCTGAAAGAAGGCCTGGTGCTGTACAACACGGACAACAACGCCGGCCTGAAGAATGCATGGGACACCATACAGAGAGAGGTACTGTATTAAACTAAGTGGTGGATTAGGTGGTTTAGTTCATGTAACTGACTCCCTCCTCCTCTTCCTCCTCTCCTCCGTTTACCAGTGGAAGTGTTGTGGTGTGATGAATCACCAAGACTGGTACGCGGCCCTGCACGAAAACGTGGTTCCTGATCGTTGCTGCCAGAACATTTTCCAGGGCTGTGGACGCAACTCCTCCAACGTCTTCTGGACGCGGGTGAGTCATGAAGCGTCACATGTGGTCACGTTGTTTTCAAAAAAAAAATCCCACGATAAAAAACACGCTGTAGCAGATACTGTTATGTTATAGTCACCAAAAAAAGACAAACTCACATTTGTGTCTTTTAAAGAAGTTTATTATTTCTATGGTAACAAGCAGTGACTGCTCGGTGTAGTGTCACTGTGTGAGGCGCCGTCGTCGTCTTCTCCTCCGTCTGTAAAGAGAAATAGTCATTTGTGGTTGACCATAACAAGCAAAAGCATGGAGGGTAAACAATAATCAGATGTTACTTGTTATGTACGACACACAGTAGCCCTGAAATCACCGCTAACGTTGAGTATTTCAGAGGGGAACTACTGTTTATTTTACAACCTGGACCCTATTTCTAGCATAAAATACGATCGTTTACTCACCCATATAACTTGTGTCATTAGTATTCCTTCAGGAGATATTTAAAGCAGCGTATATCCATATAATGGGAGTGAATGGGGCACCGAAACGCAGCCTCTAAATAATGAATTATCTGCCACGAAACTCATTCATTTCACCAATATTTTGTTATGATACACTAGTGCTATTCCCCGTTGAGTCCAGAGTTACCTGTTATCATCATCTGGGGTCTGTAGATTGACCTACTAACCTCTGACCTGGATGATGTCATCTCTGAGCGCCGCACGCACCTGCAACGGCTGGCTTGTTTACCTGTAATTTGCTGCTGCTGTGGTTCATGCACAACCTCTGAATAAGAAAAATATTCAGCCATGTTGTAAAAAAACTAGCAGCAGCAAATTACAGGTGTGCGTGGCGCCCAGTGATGACATCATCCCAGGTCTGTAGGTCAATCTACACACAGTTAGCTGCTAGGTATGATGATAACAGGTAACTCCAAACTCGACAGGGAATATAGCACTAGTGTATCGTAACAAAATATTGGTGAAATGAACGAGTTTTACGACAGATAATTGTTATTAAGAGGCTGCGTTTCGGTGCCCCATTCACTCCCACTATATGGATAAACGCTGATCTAATAATTTCCTAAACGAGTGCAAATTACAAAAGTTATACGATTGAGTAAACGACTATTTTATGCCAGGAATTAAAACGATAGCTCAGTCATTTAGTGATGATATGATACTATAATCAGCTGCTAGTTAGCATACGGAGCAGGGGTCGTGTTAACCAAATATTTTCCATCATTGACCGTTTTATTTTTTAAACGTGACGGAAAAATCTGAAGTCCATCCGTCATTTTGACAGACTGCAATTCACACCCTGACCACTTGGTGGCGAGTGACATTAGTAATTGGCTCTTAGTCTCTAAATCGCAGTTTGCGTTCCAAACATCGTGGACCTTTTGTCGGTGCACGATTTTCTGGCGCACACGTCAGAGCTCGGCTAACCATATGTCTACGTCTAGTATGTACAGTCAATGGTCTATGCAGCTAACGGCTAGCAAAATGGAGTTAGCGTACCACCGAAGCACGTTAGCGCTACGGTACCGTCTAAGAGCTGTTTATGCTAGCAGTCCCGTTCCGAGTATGGACAAGACGTGTCGGCAGCAGAAACTTTTATTGTTTTTGTTACCATTTAAAGTCAAAAGTACTTAAAGTTAATGAAAATGTTATTGAATATGTAATTATTTTCAATTTAAACAATTAAAGAAATCTACTTGGTTTAGTTTTATAGATGTAAACGTGTTTTTCTAGGGTTGCTATGAGAAGGTAGAGGAGTGGCTGGATGACAACAAACACCTTCTGGGAACCATCGCTATGTGTGTGTTGGTCATACAGGTGAGCAGCTAACTATCCGACGCTCCCATCTCTAACCAATCAGCACTAAATAACTTTTTATTTTATTTTTTTATCTCTCAGCTGCTCGGCATGGCTTTCTCCATGACGCTTTACCAACAGATCCACCGAGCAGGAAAGAAGTACGAAGCCTGAGGGACTGAACAGCTTCGGTACATTTACATATATCACGTTTCATAGCCAGTTATTAAGCCACTAGTTTTTATCTCCTCTATCTATGCACCCAGATACTGTTGTGAATAGCATTTATACTAATACAATGAGTGTTTGTTTGTAAGATTATTTGATGAGACTGAGAGTAGGTTTATGTGGCTGCCTTTAAAGAGTGTTCTGTACTAACCTGTTCAATAAAGACTCATCACAGATACATGAATGG
Source organism: Planiliza haematocheilus (assembly GCA_005024645.1). Classification (NCBI taxonomy): domain Eukaryota; kingdom Metazoa; phylum Chordata; class Actinopteri; order Mugiliformes; family Mugilidae; genus Planiliza; species Planiliza haematocheilus. The sequence continues at coordinate 227,960 of SRSE01000244.1, read as the reverse complement.
TTGGTTTGCTTTCAGTCGTCGTTATTTATCTTCACTCTGATGTTACTGATCATGATGAGATTTAATATAACCAGAACGTCTTTCTTTGTTTTACTGGCCAGTAATAGGAAAATGTAACTGATTTCGCAGATTTCTAGGTGGCCAAGTCTCCCACAGATTACATGGCTTTATAATATAACCGCACACTTCCTTCTGCACCTTTATCTCTTCCTTTCTCCTTCCACTCCTCACCCTTTTTTGTTTCTCCTTTCTTTCTCCTTCCACTCCTCCTCCTTCCTTTCCACCTTCTTCTTCTTCTCCTTCTCCTCTTCCTATTTCATTCCTACCCTCATATCTGACACCCCCTGTTCTTAACTGTAGATAAATAATAATATATAGCTCGAGAGCTTTTTACCTTTTTTAGTAAATATTAAATCTTTTAATCTGAATTATGTGTCATTAACTTCAGATAAAGTCTGAAATCAGAGCTGCTGGTCCTGAGAGTCCCAGATCAGTTTTGAATTATTAATTATTTTAATTCTATGACAGCAGCACGAGTCTGAAATGCTGCCACTAATGATCGGCCCAATCAGAACAAACTGAACTGATCAGAAGTAATTTACAAGATAAGATCATCCTTTAATTTAGATAAAAACTTAAGATGAAACGGCTCCATGTAAACACGTGTTTCTGGAAGGAACAGAAACACAGAGAAAAGAAATAACGTCCGTGTTAACAGACATAAAGAAAGCCCGTAGCAAACTGCACTTTGGGAGTCGTAGTTAAAACTTAACGTGAGGTTTATATGTGCAGCAGCTCAACTCTCTCCTTTGAGCTTTGAATCAAAGAAGCAGATGCGGTTCTTAATCTTTCCTGCAGTTTGGTGCCAATTCAAACCACAGACGTGCTCCAGCTGTGACTCATGTTACTTAAACGGGCTCCAAGAACCAAAAGTCTCTGTTACGTTGCCAGGAAACAAGAAAGAAATGAACAGAGCTCGGCTCCTGGTACCTTCACGGGTCTGAGCTGGGACGTCCTCCGTGGTCACAGGCTCGCGGTTTGGTCGTTATCGTAGACGACGTTGCCTTTAACGACAACGTAGCGGACGATCTCCTGATGGCCACCCAGCTGGTAAATCAGGTGCTCCCATCTGGAGGAAGAAAAAAACGTGAACCACGACAATTCAGGTCCCGCTGTACTACTTCTTCTTCTGGTGTTTATTTACCGTGAGGCGTTCAGGACCAGCAGGTCTCCGTGTTTGTCGACCTCCAGCGACCCGTGCGTGTGCGAGCGGCCGAGGGCGAAGGCAGCGTTGATGGTGGCCGCGACCAGAGCCTCGGGCATGGACATCCTCATGTTGACGCAGGCCAGGTGCATCACTATCGGCTGAGGAAGAGGAGGAAGAGGAGAACACACACGTGAGACAGAGGGACGTTTGTTTTTTAACCCTCCAGCTGTTACTCACCATGGAGCAGCAGTAGGCGTTCGGGTTGAAGTCGCTGCCGAGGGCGACGATTACCCCGGCGTCCAGCATGTCTCTGGCTCGAGGCTGGGGCAACCTACACACACACACACATTACTCAACAACTCACAGCATTAATGAGAGTGTGTGTGTGTGTGTTAGAGTACCGGAGAATGTAAGCTGTAGTCGGCAGGAGGACGGCAGCCGTTTTTGCTTTCGCCATGGCAACGATGCCTTCATCTGTGACCTCCTCCAGGTGACTGATGGCCAAGGCTCCGAGCTCTGCACCCAACTGACACACACACACACACACAGGTTAATGAGGTTATTATTAATCTAAAGGAAACGAGATCGTTGACTAGTTTTTCCTCTAAGAAAATTAGGTGCAGTTCCTACTTTTAAAGAAGAGACAGCAACGTGTTGAAATTCATCCATTCATACGTTTTATTTCCTCCGTTTTCCCGCGATAACGAGTTAATTTCATTTGTTTCCTGTTATAACAGGATAATTTTCTTGATCTCGTGAAAATAAAGCTTCGTTTTCCCGAGATAACAGATTATAATGAGATATAAATATAACCAGAACTTCTTTCTTTGTTTTACTGTGAACTAGTGCGTTATGAAAAATCTGTTAAGGTTCACTTTCTTCCTCCTTTCTGATTTTTAATCCTGCTCCTCCTTCCCCATCTACCTTTCCTCCTTCACCCCTCTTCTTTCTTCCTCCTTCCACTTCTCCTCCTCTTTCTTTCTCCTCCCCCTCCTCTTTCTTTCTCCTTCTCTTTCTTCCTCCTTCCACTTCTCCTCCTCCTCTCCCTTCCTTTCTTTCTTTCTCCTCCTCCTCCTCTTCTTCTATCTCCTTTCGCTTCTCCCCCTTCCTCTTTCTTTCTCCTCCTCCTCCTCTTTCTAACTCTTTCTTCCTCCTTCCGCTTCTCCTCCTCCTCTCCCTTCCTCTTTCTTTCTTTCTCCTCCTCCTCCTTCTCCAATATGCTCCTGCTCCTCTGAATGATGTTTCCTGCAAAGATTTAATATAACCTACTACAATATCGTTTTGTTTTCTCGCGATCACGAATTAATTATTTCATTATCTCGTGAAAACAACAGAGGAAATAAAACGTATGAATGCCTGGCCATTCTCGGCTTCCATAGACATTGCACAGACTCAGGCTGTATTAAAGACTGTAGCTTCAGTTTGCGGCTCAGTAAACATCCAGGTGTGTGTGAGATACCTGAGCAGAGTTCATGGGATGCAGCTCGTCTCCGTGGAAGTTGATGTTTAGCCCCATGTCCTTTCCTGCCTGCAGGATGGAGCGGGTCGAGCTGAGGTCAAACACTCCCTGCTCGCAAAACACGTCGATGTTGTCCACTCTGAGCGTCCCAGCAGAGATCCGCTCCTTCAGCCGAGGAAGCTGCACCTGCAGGATGTCCTCTGTGGCTTCTGCTACCGTCTTCCCTCTGGGGACAATAAAAACTGTTAGAAGAAGGAGGAGGAGTAAAGATAAATAAGAAGTCACCGACGCTTACTTGGGCACCGCGTGTGCTCCGCAGTACGTTGAGGAGATGTTGATGGGAAGCGAGCGCCTGGCCTCCTCGATCACCTCCAGCATCTTCAGCTCAGTCTGCAGCTCCAGGCCGTATCCGCTCTTACACTCCACCAGGGTGGTGCCGGCTCGCTGCATGCGAACCAGCCGGCCTCTGAGGGAGGCCAGAAGGTCGGGGGCGGCGGCGGCTCGGGTGTGCTCCACCGTGAAGTGGATCCCTCCGCCGGCCCGGTGCACGTCCATGTAGGTGGCGCCTGCAAGCTGCAGATTATCAAACGTTTAGGTTTGTAAGAAGTTAGAATATATTCTGATTATTAATAATTTACCTTCATGGCAAACTCATGGACTCTGTCTCCGGCCCAGACTGGATGAGTGTGAGCATCAACCAACCCTGAGAGGAGGAGGAGGAGCAGAAGGAGGAGGAGGAGAAGAAGAAGGAGGAGGAGCAGAAGTAGGAGGAGGAGGAGCAGAAGGAGGAGGAGGAGCAGAAGAAGGAGGAGAAGAAGGAGGAGGAGAAGAAGAAGGAGCAGAAGAAGGAGCAGAAGCAGAAGGAGGAGGAGGAGCAGAAGGAGGAGGAGGAGCAGAAGAAGGAGGAGGAGGAGGAGCAGGAGGAGAAGGAGCAGAAGAAGAAGGAGCAGGAGGAGCAGGAGGAGGAGGAGGAGCAGAAGGAGGAGGAGGAGCAGAAGAAAAAGAAGAAGGAGAAAGAGAAGGAGGAGAAGGAGAAGAAGAAGAAGAAGGAGGAGGAGGAGGAGCAGAAGAAGAAGGAGGAGGAGGAGGAGGAGAAGAAGGAGGAGGAGGAGGAGAAGGAGGAGGAGGAGCAGAAGGAGAAGGAGGAGGAGAAGAAGGAGGAGGAGGAGCAGAAGGAGAAGGAGGAGAAGAAGAAGGAGGAGGAGGAGCAGAAGGAGAAGGAGGAGGAGAAGAAGGAGGAGGAGCAAGAGGAGGAGGAGGAGCAGGAGAAAGAGGAGGAGCAGAAGAAGGAGCAGAAGGAGGAGGAGGAGAAGAAGAAGGAGCAGAAGGAGGAGGAGGAGCAGGAGGAGAAGGAGCAGAAGAAGAAGGAGGAGGAGCAAGAGGAGGAGGAGGAGGAGAGAGGATGAGGAGGCAGCTGAGGCTCAGTGACAAACGTTGGGAGTGAGCCCTGATAGATATTTATGTCAGAGCATCTCAGTGCATCCTGGGTAGAGTTTGAGGTGTTGCGTTCAGTTTCCCCAGATCTCGATCCAATCGAGCGTCATCTCTGAGACGCGGTGGACACAAACAAAAAAAGTCTGATGCTTTGATTTGATTTGTAGGACTTAAAGGATTTGCTGGGTTCCTGGAACGTTTTTTTTGCAGAACAAAGGCCGACTAATCCAGTCGTAGTCATGTGTTAAATAAATAAATAAAACACTCCCGGTTCTATTTTTTGCAGTGTAACCCTGAAGTGTTGTATTCAACTGCTAGAACACACATATCTAGATCGCACATGATCAGGATCAAGCTGCAAATAAAAGCATTATAGGTTATTATCCCACCATGGCGCCAGATGAGGTCAAGAGGTCATAATGTCACGGCGCCTTCACATACATCAAACCACGGCTGCTACTCACCAGGCAGGACGCACATCCCTGTAGCATCGATCACTTTGTCAAAGGAAGCCTCCGAATACTGAGCCCTGATGGTTTCCGCCGGCCCCACGGCTTTAATCAGCCCGTCACTGGATGGAGAAACGACGGCCATCGTCAGGGTTCACTCTAAATTTAAGAAGCTGGACCGACAGCTGAGAAAGCTGAGCCAGCTCTAAAATAAGCGAGAAGATAAGCGTGGCATTTCCTGCTTTTTATCCACAAGCGATAAGGAATTATAAATAGAAGTTTAACTATTGTTTTATTTAATGTGTGTAATGACTCGCTGCAGCCACCAGGGGTCGCCACTGGGCAAGGTTTTCACACAAGCTCTCATTGCTGCAGAATTAATCTTTACACATTTATGCAGATTTAACAGCAGCTACAGGACTGACAACTTACATAATTATAGCCACATTTACTCCCAAAAGATTTAACAAAATGCACATCTTTAAATCTACTAAACCCCTTTCTATTTCTTACCCGTGTCAACACTTATTCTTTTCTTGTAGCATTACGTTAGACGTCTACAAACCTGCAGGCGGTGTTGGTGAATAATTTCTCCTTTAAACTGATCAAAACTTACCGCCCTATCACAACGCTGCCATTTTCAATCACAGAAAGATTTTGCATCCCATGTTTGATCAGGTACTTCTCCCCGTTGTTGCAGATCAGAACCACCTGTTTGGCATTTTTCACCAGGAGCCTGTTATTTCTGGACATATTTCGACTGATCGAGAGGAAAAGACTTGAGCGGCAGCCGGGGGTTCAGGTTAGTTAGGAAAGCAGGCAAATATTTGTCCAGTAGAGGTTAAAGTGCAGACAGAGAGAAGAGAAAGAGAGAGAGGGGGCGGATCTTTAAAAGAATTCACACAAAAAACGTTTTAAGAAAGGGTACAATAATCATTTTATTGTGTTTTTTTTTTTACTTAAGGGTCCAGTACAGTACAAAAAAGAAAAAAGAAGCTTTAAAGCTTTTCGAAAACAACAAAAAACAAAAAAGGTTTGTTTCACATGGTGAAAACACAAACGCACGTTCAATCAACTACAATCACACTGAGACAGAACACGGGCCGAGTCGCCTTCACCAGCATCACTCTCTCATTTCTCCGTCTTCTTCCTCCTCTTCTACGCCTCTGATGTACAACACATTATTGCACCTGAGGGAACGACACATAACATTGTGTTTTAACAAAAAAATACAACGTTAATAATCAACACAGTTTAGTTAAAGTGGTTATGAATCTCAAGATGGAGGCGATAAAAACAGCTCTCTCTGAATTGTTAAACCCAAAACTCTTCAGATTCCTGTCACCACATATCTAGAGTCACCTGTGACTTGGAAAATACTTTATGCAACCTCGCTGAGAGTAAAATTAAGAAGGTTTCTGGTAATAAATAAAGATGAAAAGCTGTTTAAACTGTGCATACCTGATGAGCACTTCACCTAGATGTCCTGCCAACGCTCCATCCACAAACTCTTCTGTGTTTGCCAGCTGTCAGGGAGTCGTGTAAAAGGGTCAAAATGTCAGAACAGTAATGAGACGTTTCTTCTTTTTTTTGTTATAATTTGTTAGATTTGTACAGATGAAGTTTTAAGAGGATGTTAGAAGATTATAAAGTTTAGTTTAGATTGAAAGTTTTAGGAGGTTGTTGTTTCAACTGTACGTACATCCTTCCAAACTAAACGTTAACATCATATCCTTCATGAAGTGTGGATATATTTCAGTTTTTTGTGCCTGACACACCTCCTACTGAGTCTAACATCATAATTAATGATGGAGAAAAAGCTTCTAACACTTGTGCCAGAGCTTTAGATAAATGGGATCTACAAATGTAGGTAGGTTTGTGGATTTTAGGTGAAAGAAAAACATTAATGCAGCTTTTTTACACCCTGAAACAATTTAACTGAACAAAACAAGTACAGTTTGCTTGCTATGTGCAAATATACACACTAGCATCACGATAAACAGCTAAACTGTCCAAACAATAACAGGGAAAACTCAGTCTGCTCAGTTTAAAGCGATGTACTGCCACTTTACAAAGATATTTCTAACCTGCATGTTCATGTATCCGTCCACAGACACCAGGTAGCCTTTGTACTCCATACCCCACTTCAGTTTCACCATCACGGGTTTGCCTGTCAGGCCGTTCAGGAAAGGCTTCGGGTTCAGAGGTAAACTCTGGAGAACAAAATATGACACAGATCAGTAAACAAACTTCACTACATTTGCCAAAATAACACATGATATTAATACTTATATATTCAAAGTAACTGTGCATTTCTAATATACGAGTTCTAACATTAAATTCGGGCTTTTAACAATTAGTACTAGTACAAAACGGTTCAACTTTTTAGAAGCCTGCCTGCAGCATCCTGAATGCTTTGCAAGAAATCATCCATCCGTTTAAGTTATTTAACAAAAGGAAGTGTGTCCAACTATCCACAAAACAATGCAATTATGCTGCAAAAAGCCAAGATAAGCAAAACTGCACGGTTACAGGACGTAGCTACACTTTAACGTAAAGGAACCGTTACGAAATAGAGGAATTGTTTGTCGAAAAATGCGCGCAAGCTAAATTAGACGATTTTAGAATGGAGTTTGGTGTGGCTTCATGTCCACAGATTCAGACCGGACTAAAAACAAAACTAAAAAAAACACGTTTCACTTAAGAGCAAAACAGCACATCAAAGTTTAGTTTTTCATTAATTTAATGTGTCGTATATTATCAGGCCTGTTTGGGTAAAGAGCTTTATTCATTCAGTCGAAGTTATGAATGAGAAGCTAATGCTAGCGCTACCCAGCTAACATGCTACGTACTACCAGCGCGCGGTGCTAACAAAAACAAGACAAAACGAAGAACAGTAGAAGTTAAAAACAAACATTTTAGAGTTTTACTCACCATTTTTGTACAAAATTAAATCAGCTTTAGCAAAGAAACTAAACGTTTATAATAGCGTTTCGTCACAACAACGTTAGCGCTTCACTAAACCAGAAGCACACGCTTTACCGCCGAACAGGAAGTAAAACACTATGACCTCTGACGAAGTCGTCACGTTTTTACGTGCTGCCACCTAGCGGCACACTGCTACATCGCCCTCCAGAGGAACTGCAACTGCTTCACTTATCCACATGATTTTATTAATTCTAAGAAAGACAACTGCTATTTTATGAATTTTAAAATAATATCAGGTCTTTAATAATTAGAATTAATTGTAAAAAAGAATATTTTAATGCTTTAATAATTGCTTTTTGGTCAAGAGATGCAGAAATGTAATTTAAAGGACATTTGCAGCATTGCAGCACAGTTTAAAAGATAGCAGCATAGAAAAAGTCAGTAATAAAACATAAAATAAATACAAACAATAAATCTCATATATCTTATTTGAGTGTCACTGATTTTTCAAAATTCCATTTAGTTCAATTTACACACAGAGTCATAATTTTATTGTCTTCTCAAGTATATCCTCAGCATCACTATCACTTGAGCAGCACTATCCTGTATGTTTGCTCTACTTATGTCACTTTGGCATTAAACTTGCTGAGGACTTATTCACAAATCAAAAACTGTGACCTGTTTAGCAGCGAAAAAAAGAAAAAAGAAAAAGTGAAATGAGTGTCATATCTGGGTCGTCCTAACTCTCTGTCTGGGCAGCTATTTCTCTCCGGGCGCAAACAGTCTGAAGAGTTCACATTTTTCTGCGCTGAAGCGTCCAACTGTTACTGAAGCATGTGACAAGTTCAAACCTGATACGGTGAATAAAACTAACATCTGAACTTCCTACAGTAGAGGGGCGCGTTCTGGTAGAAAAATTCCTCAGAAATTGCACCAAAGCTTTCGCTGCATGTCTGAAATACTCGTGTCCTTACATCATTTAGCTTTTTTTTTTTTCTTCCCGCTCGTTCTGAGTTGCCCTCTGTGTAATTAACCGGCCTTGTCAGTCAGTCACGGTGTCAGTTGTGGCATGAAGATGATGTGTATGTGTTAAGAGCAAGGTCGGGGCCAGAGGGTTGACCGGGGGTCTCTGTGCGCCTCCAGAGTCAGAGGGTAATTGGTTTTTACTATTACCACTGTGTCAATATGAGTTTATGGACTGAAATTGCTAGAAAGAGACAAGAAAGTATTAGAATTAGCTGCAAAATGGCCAGAGCATCAATTAAATTACTTTAAAGAGCAGAAACAACCAAAGTGAGACGTGAAATGACTACGAAAAGACGTAGAATTACCAGAAAGAGACTGAAAAAAATACAAAAAACCCCAAAAACAAAGTTGAATATTACGTCAGAGAGGAGAAAATGATATAAAACCACCACAAAGAAATAAAAATTGACCAAAAAAAAATCCCAAATGGACAGAAAATTACTATTAACAGATACAGAAAGTTTCAAAAAGTTGTAAAACAATGACCCAAAAAAGAGAGAGAAAAAAATGTAATAAAGAGACCCTAAACTACCATAAAGAGAAGACAAATTAGCAGAAATAACCTGCAAAATAACTAAGAAACGACAAAAAACAACGATGAGGTGCTGCAAAATTACTAAAATTTATGCAAAATTGCAAGAAAAACACTCAAATTTATGCAAAATTGCAAGAAAAACACTCAAATTCTGTCAAATAAAGTAAAAAATAACCTCAAAGAGATTAAAAAATGAGAAATAAATGCAGATCACTGAGCACAAATAGACGTAAACCTTCCCAAAACGACACAAAACGTCTTTAAATTGGACGTGGATGCCTCGCTCCAGTGTATCGTGATCCGCCCGTGGCTTTTTATTGATATATGACTCCACATTAAACGATTTAAAGTCGTTTTATTCGACCGTGATCTCTTTCTGAATCATTTATTGACTCCTGCAAAACCGTAAACCTTTGTGCCGCGGCCGGTCTGATCTTTCCGGTCTGATGCAGGTCAAACGGGGCCTTTGAAGTCGGCAAAGCGGAGAGACGAGGGCCGCCCGGTTGTTACGGAGACGAGAGTTCACGTTGAGCGGGCCTGCAGGAAGAGCGCAGCACGGGGGCCCTCGCAGACCGAAGCAGCTGAGTGTAGAAAGTCCAAATAGCATTCAGAGTCCAAACAATACCTGGAGACTTGTGTCTGTACGCAGCATGAAGCTGCAGCCTGCGGGTGGTTGGAACAGCTCAGCTTTACTTAAAGATCGGTTCTCCTTCACAGAGAGAGTACAGGTGAGATAGTTTAACTTTGCCCACTGCTGATTGGACACGGGTCAGATGCACAGAAAGCGGGTCATGGTCCGATTACACAGCAGACGGAGGAGCCAAAGCCATGCTGTGTTCACTGGAGCTTCACCCAAACGGACCGGGGCAGAAAAGAACACCAACATCAGCTTTCCACCTGCTACTTTCCCCCCTTCCTAAACACAGGGGGGCGCTCTGCAGCCTGTGCACCCTCAATGACGCAGCTCAGGCAGAGGCTGGAAAGCTCTTCACCTCCAGGAGCTCCAAATCTGATTTTAAAGTTCATTTCTTTGGTTTTATGGGATATATTAGAACCGACGCTCAAGCAGAAGTGGAATTAAAGCGCTTGCAACTTATTAGCTTGCATATTTCACTGAGTTTGCGTGGAGGTTTCGCCCGAGCAGTCGGTCTATGTCTTTGTGCTTGTGCATCCGAACCCAATTAATCGGAAATGTGGATGCGAGGACTTTATTCCGATTAACATACCTGCAGTTTTCACTTTCTCTGAAGAATCTGGAACGTGAAACAGGAAGAGCTGCCATTAGCTTGGAGGCTAGGAGGCTAGGAAGCTAGGTTTGTCGTGCAGAGCAGCTCAGTCTGTCTGCAGTTTATTCATTCTACATTCATTCTTTGTTTTTATTTGGTCCAACCAGTGCCAACAATCCCCAGACGCTCACCGACGGCCCGACACCGGCCAAGGGTCAACTGTCGGCTTGGTGAGTCACCTGTCATCTGTTCAAAGTACTCAAGAGCGACACGCTTCATAGCAGTACGTGTTTATTTATCTTTCTATTTATACGTCTTGCAACCTTTTTTCCACTGGTGTACCTAATGAAGTGGCCGGTGTGCGTTTACTTGAAATAACTCGAGCTGCTGTGAAAAAAATCAGTTGAAACGGAAGTGACGCAGTTTTGGAGTTTGGACCCCTTTAGGTGCGCAGGACGGCCTCTTAGGGATCCGGGACCCTTATGTTGAGACCCCACACACGCGGAGCTCAGACTGGAATGTTCCTTTAAGTCGGAGGAGAGGCGGAGCCGCTGTCACTACACCACCACCACCGGCAGCACCACCAGCAGCAGCAGCAGCAGCAGCAGCTCCTCCGTCCGTCCTCCCTGCGCTCCTTTACAAATAGATGCGCAAACAGCGGACTCTCTCTCTGCGGGGAAACCGGAGCAGACGAGCTGATCCAGTCCGCTCCTCCTGCTGCTCCTCTCCCAGCGGGACATCGCAGCACACCGCCCGGGATCATGTTGTTTCTTCACACGAGTTATTATCGCCTTACTGGGTCGCAGCTGAGTGAAAGAGAAAGTCCACACTGGATCTGAACCCTACACGCACTTGTCTTGATTTTTTGTTTTGTTTTGTTTTTTAAACCGAACTTGGATTAAATCTTTAAAGCAAACTTTTTATTTTATTTTTTTGGGGGATTATTCCTGCAGCAGAGGAGACATGCTGCTTTTATTTGTGATCAGTGTGGCCGCGCTGTCACACGCAGGTTAGTGTGATTGTTGTTATCACCGGCGCAGCAGCGTCTCAGGTGCAGGAGCAATGCAGAACTCCCTTTAGATTTCAGCCAATTTAAGCCTCAGTCTGGAGGAGCGTCTGCTCAACGTCTCTGCCACAAGAAACCACAATTATTATTTTATTTATTTATAATTAGACAATTTAAGCAGCAGAACAGAACAAAAGAGGAGGTGTCTCACTGTTTTTGATTAAAAAGTCATTTATATTTTGATTTACTAACATGCTTTTGCCCTATTTGTCAGTATCCTATTCTGTTCCAGGACCACCCCACCTTCAGACACTTACATAATTCATCATGAAGTCCAGACTAACAAAAGATTCCTCAGTGCAATACTCCCAATAACTCATCCTCTAAGATTTTATACGAGCTGAAAAGAAAAAAAGAAAGATAAAGGCGCAGAGAGACGGAAAGAGCTCCAGGTTTGAGACAGTAAATCCACTTTGGAAGATGACAGTGCAGCCTTCGGGGTTAGGGGGGGTGAGGGGTGGGGTAGAGAGGGGGGGGGGTCTCGCACAGCGTCTGGAAGGCGTCTGAACGCTGCTCATCCTCCCCGAGCTGCCAAACTTTATCTGTGTCAGAGTCCACGCTGGCTGCAGTCTGAGGCAGGCAGGTGCACAATGCCTCTATTATCCCTTTTTGCATAACACTTCCGATGGAGGTAAATCACTTGACTTGCGTATACACACACACACACACACACACACACACACAGAGTGAGTCACCTTACTCTCAGCTCGCCCACTCACTCTCACGCTCAGATTCAGATGCATCTCTTTCAGGTTACGTTAAAGGTTTTCTTGCAACTTTAATTGTTTTATTCGTTGCAGATTTTAGACGTTCTTCAGCTTTAACATCCAAGAAATAGCTCCAGTGAAACAGGCTGAGCTTAAAAACTCTCTAGAGATGCGTTGTTGCCGATTTACTCGTCTGATTCGACCCTTTAAAGTTGCGGCGTAACCTTGCGGCCGCACCTTTCAATACGTACCTGACGCTCGCTCCTTCTCCTTTTTGTTTCCTCTACAAACTCGAGCCCATATTTGCTGAATAACACGTGTGAACTCTTCCTCCAGGTCTGTCGGCGGAGGCGTTCCGCGCGGGCGTGGCCCCTCGCTGCGAGAGCCGGGCCTGCAACCCCCGCATGGGCAACCTGGCCCTGGGTCGCCGGGTCCTGACGCAGACCGTCTGCGGCAACAACGGCACCGAGCTCTACTGCTCCTACTCCGACTCCAACGCCGGCCCGGCCTGCGGCGCCGCCAAGTGCGCCAAATGCAACGCCGGCCTGCCCCTCCTGTCCCACCTGGCCGGAGCCATGTCTGACTCCTCCTTCCGCCACCCGAACACCTGGTGGCAGTCGGCGGAGGGCGTGGAGTCTGAGACGGTGCAGCTGGACCTGGAGACGGAGTTCTACTTCACGCATCTCATCGTGGTGTTTCGCTCTCCGAGGCCCGCTGCCATGACCCTTGAGCGCTCGCAGGACTTTGGGCGAACGTGGAAGACGCTGCAGTACTACGCCAGCAACTGCAGCGCCGCCTTCGGGATGGAGGAGGGGAAGGAGGGCGTGGAAGCCATCTGCACCTCCAAGTACTCGAGCTCTTACCCCTGCAACCGTGGAGAGGTGAGGTGAATCTCTGTCTTTAGCTCCTAGGACCCTCCAACGACGGCGCCCTCTCTGTATAGAAGTCCTCTAGTTGTTGTAGGTGGAGTCCACCTTTGGCACACTGGTATCATGTTGCATCCACACACAAGAGATTCACAGGAAAGGATCTGAGCTCGTACCGGACATTGTGTGCGAGACAAACGCTGGTACCCGGCAGCATCTCAAAGGGAGCCCTCGTCTTTTGTTTTCTTTATTGAAAATGTTCCTGAGAGAGGAGCAGCTGAAGGTTCGGCATCTCCAACGTCACTCCCTGGAGCTAGAGGCGGTATCAGAGAGATGATTGGACGCAGCAGTTGGCCCAAGCTCAACTCAGATCAGGAATGTTTCAGTTGATGGTTGAAGTCGTTGCTCGTGTCTTGTCGATAGAGTGAAAAAAGCGATAAAATATTGCTAGAGTGTGAACAGAGCTTATCCTACTTGAAAAGAAACCACAGCCACCTGGTTTCACTTAAAGCTTTGGCTGTCGTCGCTACGCGTCTCTGGTCTCCTGCCACTGCTCATCTCTTCCTCTAAATCCTTGGACTTCTCGGATAATTGCTTTAAGGAGGTCATAGCACAACATAAAGTAATACTGAGAGCAAAAATTAAAGTGTAAACCACAGATTACTTGACTTCTAGACTCTGGCCTTTGCTCTGGAAGCAGATTTTTACGATGGCATCTGTGTCAAGGTTAGTCTAAATTCGGTTAGATGTCTCAGGTTGACGCAGGTGGAAAGGAGGGCGGACACACACCTGCAGTGAAACGCCCGGAGGGGAAGAGAGGGAAACGCAGAGTTTCCCGTTCTTTTCTTCCCCGTCTGAACAAAGTGCTAATGATGTCATATTTTATACGCGGGGGAAACCTTGGCAATAAACCGTAGAGCCGCGGCCGCTCCATCACGGCGAGAACAAAGCGAGTCACGCAACATGTGAGGGTCATACAGCGCAGTTAGCGCAGTGAGCGGACTGAGAGTGTGCTGTGAGTGCATGATTGAGTGTTTAATGGGCGTACTTTGAGTGGAGCACGAGAGCGCTTCCTGAAGTCCATTGATGTTTAATTGAAGCAGGGTGCGTCGGGAGCTGCTCTGCAGATGTTTGTGGTGGAGCATGCCAAGCGTGGCGCTGGTCTGGACTCCCTGCAGGGCTCTCGTACGCTGAGAGCGCTTACACCCTCCACCCTCACTACTGACAGCTGCTTCAGTCTTAATCTGAGCGTAAATATGTTTCTCATCTCCTCTTCTGTTTATGTGAAAAAGTGAGAAAACTTCTCTAATTCCTACGTCTCTCTCTCTCTCTCTGACTTTGTTTGTGAGCCACCTGTGCCCGGTCCACGACCTTTACCCTCTAACCTCTCAACCCCGCCACCCCGAGGTTAAAAGAGGTCGAGCGGCACTCCCGACGCAACCAGCTGCTGCCGCTCAGCTGCTCACACTTGCTCCATGTGTGCTTGTACATCAGCTGTAATGACAGTTAAAACAGCCCCACGGCGTGTCCAAGGTCACGACGTCGAGAGCTAAACACGCGGAGAAGCTTCCCTTCAAGGCCGGCTTGAGAATGATTGTATAATCATTTCCACAGACTTGTTTTCGAGGCTTGTTGCTTGACTTATTGCCAGATTTATGTGATCACAAGCTTGTGCAGCAATCCATTTTACCGGGCGTTCAAGATTGTCGGCATCAACGAAAGTTTTGGTTGGCAACTTGGATTGCATCTTGTGTTTCCTCACCTCTCTTACTCCCTTTACACCATAAAGGTCATGGATCTGATTGGCTGCAGTTGTCTTGCGATGCATGGGAACAGACAAAACCTCCAAACAGGCTATTTAACTTTTAACTGTGTGGTTGTTTGTGCATCCGAACAGCGCTATGATTAACATAAGGATGAGTGAATGGGTTTAGGAAAACTTCAATCGCATGTGCAAAAACTCAACTTAAATGATGAATAATATTATGATACGCTAGTGCTATTCCCTGTTGAGTCTGGAGTTACCTGTCCATCTGTCCATCATCATCCACGGTCTGTAGATTGACCTACTAACCTCTGAGCTGGACGATGTCATCTCTGCGCGCAGAGAAACAAGCACCCGGTTTGTTTAGCTGTAAATTTGCTGATGCTACGGTTCGTCCACAACGTCAGAATCAGAAAAAAATATTCAGCCATGTCGCATAAAAGCTAGCAGTAGCAAATTACAGGTAAACAAGCCGACCGTCGCGTCAGATGATGCGTCATTTAGAGGCTGCATCTCGGTGCCCCATTCACTCCCATTATAAATGACACAAAAGTTATTTGGGTGAGTAAACGATCGTATTTTATGCTAGAAATAAAGTCCAGGTTTAAAACAGTAGCTCCCCTTTATCTTGGACTTTGCAGGTTTGTGATGATGACTCTAAATTCATGGTCAGTCATGAAAGAAGCACTGAACCACTGCATCGACTAAGAGATGCAACGGTTTTAAACGCGTTTGCGATCGCAGGCTTTCTCAGGCTGTGTGTGTTTTTAAGTGTGTATCAAACCGTATTGGGTTGCATGTGAGTGTTTGATCAGATAAGTGGGAGCTGTGATGGATGTGCAGAGGGGGGTGAGGGGGGGTCTTAGCCGGGAGCGATTACAGGGAGCAGGTCTTCTCAGCTTTCTGCTTCTGTCTCCTTTCTCCCTCCCGCGAACATAAAAGCGTGTCATCTCACGCGCTGAAAGCTTTTGGTGTTCACCTGTAAATGTGGGGAA
Organism: Planiliza haematocheilus; assembly: GCA_005024645.1. Lineage (NCBI taxonomy): Eukaryota > Metazoa > Chordata > Actinopteri > Mugiliformes > Mugilidae > Planiliza > Planiliza haematocheilus. The sequence continues at coordinate 212,297 of SRSE01000244.1, read as the reverse complement.
AAGGTGGCGGTGGTGGTGTGAGAGAGAAAGAGGGAGTACTCAGAGCTCCTTGTCTTATTTATGAGGTCAGCCGGGCTGGAAGAATGTGAGTGTTTGTTGTAGAGACTGACCTCCTTAGGGAAAAGAGAAAGGCAGACTAGCCTCTCACACACACACATGCTCTTTCTCTTTTCTGTGGCTCTTCAAACACACTTTGAACACACACTCGTCCGTGGCCTTTTCAGATAAACACATACAGTCGGCTCACCGTCTGTCTGCTGGGAAGGAAGTGCCGCTGCTCTGATGGATGTTGGTACCGCCGGCTAGACACCCATCCCCCCCCTCCTCCTCCTCCCCCTCTCTCCGTTTCCCACTCCCGTCTTTCTCCTTCCATCAATGCCCATTGTGCCTGTTTACCAGATTACAGTCCACACCGCTTTGATGGAATTAGGCCCGTTAAAGCCGGGGCTTACTTTATTTTTCAGCCTGGAAACAGGAAGGAGGATATTTAGTAGCCCAGAGTGAACCCCGCCGAGCTGCAGTCCCTCGAGTTTGTTGCATCGCTTCAGGGCAGGTGTGAAAGTGTTTCACTTGCACCAGTTAGCTAGTCTCCTCAATACTTGTTGTATACTTGAAAGTGTACTTTTACAAATTAAAGTACTGTGCACAAAGTAAAAAAGATACCAAAATACAAGTATAAGCTTTAGTCTTAAAGTATAAGTCTTAGCTAGTCTCCTCAAAGTGATTCTCAGACCTTGTGCGCACACTAAACGACAATTTTCTCCAACATTCAGAGTTTCTACAAACTTCATACGAGATATAAACTTCTTTTCGCCAGATTTTTCATGAATCCGTAAATGTTTTCTGCCGGTAAAGAGGCCGTGACTTACAGTTTAGACTCTCATCTGTGCAGCATAAACAAGGGTGTCATCTGCATATTTGCGAATGCCAATATTCTGTCTGTAACGATGACACGTTGCAGCTGCGCATCTTTTTACAAATATTATGTTTTCTGCAGCTAGAAGAACAAAACTTTCCACCAAAGTTACTGGAAATAAAGTCAACCTGCTTCAAACAGCAACCCCCTGCTTTTGTTTTTACCCCTAAAAGCCTCGGAGGACATAGCTGGATAAAGATAAACGCAGGTGTCATCTGCATATTTGCTAACGTTCTTATTTTTTTATCTGCACATTCGAAGGAGAACTTTTGTCAGCGTATGTTTGTGTGCATGCCAGCGCGGGTGCGTGTCTACGCTGGTGTTGCTGTGGTGTCGCCGGGGCTGTCGCCGGGCCTTTGTCCGGACCTGAGTTATGTGGAGCTGCATCTCCATCCCCGTCTTTGTCTGGCCCCCCGCTCTCCGTGCCCTCCCGCGGACCGGCGCCCCCCTCGTCCTATTTGTCGTGTTTCTTCTTAATTGCGAACCACAATGCCGCGACCCCGTGACCTTTTTCCAACAACGGGGGAAAATTAATAGCGCTCCTCCCATCGCGCCCTCGGCCACTCATCCGGCCAATCGGGGGGCTTTTCTTGCATCTCAACCGACGTTTCCTTCGCTCCAAAGAAAACACACACACACAGCTACTACAATGATATCAGTGACAACAACAACACACACTCTGGCGAAGAGACACACACATCTCTTTCACGAGAGCGAGAGTTGGGGCAGACACCAACTTTTTCACCCCCGGCAACAGCAGCGGTGCTGGTTGCCAGTGGCAGCCGTTGCCGTGGCGATGGCAGCCCATAAAGGGATCTTCGGGTTTGAAGGATGTCCAGGGACCAGACAGGGTAAAGAGAGGGAGAGAAGAGAGGGGTCGGTGGGGTCGGAGGGGAAGGAAAGGGGGGATGCATTTTGTCAAGTGTCATTTAAGGACACCCAGCACCCTCGTGGTCACGTGAGGACACGTCCAGTCGACAATGGCGGGGCGAGAGGTCGTAGAGAAAGTGCATAAACGATACCGTAACACACCCCCACATTAAAATGACAGATGTAGTGACATGAGCAGCAACAATGAGCCCGATTGTGCCGCAGAATAAACTCGTCTAATCCCTCTAAATCAGGAGGCTGCCAGGGAAAGAGCAGCTCTTCTTATTCGCTTACAGGCCTAATTATTGTTTTCCACAATCTAAGACGCCGTGGTAGAGAAACACAATTCCAAAGACGAGGGAAGACCTGAAGTAAAGAGCAGCTTCCGAGAAAGGAGCAAAGATTGGATGGTGCAAGAAACCTCCACGTCAAACACTGTAAAAACTGAGGTTGAATGAAGTTTTTCATTCTTAAACGCTTTACTTTTATTTATTTATTACTCAAACACATACAGGAAGTGTGTTTATGTAAAGAGAGACAGAGAAAAGTAAGTAAATGCATTTAAGAGGGAGGTGATTTGATGTACATGCACACATATGTGCAGAGAAACAGGTTGATGCAACAGTTTGAGGTCAAGGAGACGGTGTTTTAACATCTTTCTCTGATTCCCAGGTGATCTACCGTACGCTCCCAAAGTGGGAGTCCCTGGATCCGTTTGGGATGGAGGGCCAGCAGCAGCTAAGAGTCACCAACATCCGAATCCGGCTGCTGAAGCGGCAGGCGTGCCCGTGCCAGGTCAAAGACGTCGCCGCCGCCGCCACCACTGCGCAAGAGCCTCTTCCCACTCAACACTTCGCCATCTACGACCTCATAGTGAAGGGAAGCTGCTTCTGCAACGGCCACGCTGAGCAGTGTGTTCCTGCCCCGGGGTACCAGCCCATTAGAGACCGGACCAACCACGTGGTAAGAGGAGGGAGTGGGGAAAAGTTCATCCTGTTGTCGTCACGTGCTCTTGTGTTGTTAAAGCTCTTGTTAGCGTTTAATTCTATCAGCTTGTGTAAGCCGTCGTCTTGTTTTGACATCTCTTTTCAATCTGCAGCCACTTGTTTTGATGATTATCGTGGAGTTATCACACCTCGTGGGCAGGTTTTGCCATTTCTTTCGTAGGAAAATTGAGATTTTAAGGCTTGATGCTTGCACACTAAATGGCCTGTGCACTGTGTGTAGGCAGTCCTGTTAATAACAGACTTAAAGAAGAAGGCGGTCACCTTTCTCCTGCTTCCTTCCTCTGCTCCTCCGGCTCTGAGCGTGTCTGGTCAAATAAGCAGCTGCTTTTTATTTTTCATTTTTGTTGCTGATAACAAACCCAGGAGATGGATCTGCCGATTCATCCCACGGTTTAATGACGGCGTTGATGTGCGTGTCTGTTGATAAAGGTGTGAAAAGACGATGTTTTTGCTGGAGAGTGTTTCAGAGCTGGACTCCCTATCGCTGCCTGTCATCTCCACAAACAGAAACTCTGCACGGCTTTTTCTGAGGAGCGTCTGTTCTGGCTCAATCAAGGAGGTTTGGCAGGAAAGTGAGAGTTTCCCCTACAACCTATAACGAAAGATGTTTGGACAAATAAACAACAACACAGTTGTACTTCTAAGCTAATGGGCTAAAGAGCAAAAAGTACACTTGGCTTATACTGAAAAGTATAAAGAAAAGTCTAAGGATAAGTACATTAATACTAAGACTTACACTTATACTTTAAGACTAAAGCTTATACTTGTACTTTGGTATACTTTTTACTTCTTTCTTCCACAAAGTACTTAGTAAAGCTTAGTATATTTTCCCTCAGCAAAAAGTAGATACTTGAAGTTCATTGTATTAAGTATGCTTAAGTGTAAGTATTGCAAGTATACTACAGACCGTGTACTTGTAGTATACTAGAAAGTATAATAATTTAATACTTCTTCAGACTAGTTTATAAAAGAATACTTTAAGCATACGTCAGTAAACTAAAATGTGGACTAGAAGTATATACCCAGTGCACTAGTAGTATAAAGATAAGTGTACTTGTTGTATACTTGAAAGTGTACTTTTACAAACTAAAGTACTGTAAGTAAAAAATATACCAAAATACAAGTATAACTTTGTTTTAAAGTTTAAGTCTTAGTGTTAATGTACTCAAGCATAATTAACTTCAAGTATACTACTTTTTGCTAAGGAGGGAGCTGTAAAAATAATTTTAAACAAACATGTCTGATACAAATACAAACTTTTTAAATAATTTTAACATTTAACGTCCTGACAAAAATAAAAATATGCAAACTAAACCCTTTTTGTAGCCAGGCAATCCTCTATTCGCTAGCATGCTAACATTTACAAGCTAAGCATCTTCATGACCTTGTTTGCATGCTATCAGCTTTTAGCTTAAGCACACAGCCGTTATCGCAGCTTTATTCATTATATTCTTCACGATTAATTAGCAAATATTAGCATACTAGCACGGTAAGATGGAAAACCACAACAGGTTAGCGTTGTCGCTGTGATAAGAAGTTTGTGATTGTGAGCATACCTACAAGCTAGTGCTAGTTCTTAGCCTAATGTTAAGCACAGTGCGTGTTTACGTACAGCCTCAAAGAGCTGCTAGCATGATTGTCGACATTTCTTCTCCCCATTTGCCTCTAATTTGCAAATGTTAGCATTCTTAAGTTAAACAGCAGTACATAAAATGCTTAACATCAGCACATTACTATTGTTCGCTGTGAGCACAGTGTTATCAGTAGCTGATAGCATTTAGCACAAAGGACCACTGTGCACACTCCGCATGCTGCTAGCATGTGCAAGTGTAGATTGCTGTTCTTTCCTTTCGTGTTTGGCACCAATTAGCACATGTTAGCATGCTAACAGAGCTGCTAACATAAATGTAGATTATTGTTCTTCTCATTTGCGTTCAGCACTAATTAGATAACGCTAATGAGTTATTTCTTTCTGTAATAATAACAAGGCGTCTAAGACCAAAACAAGGTTTCTCTATTTGCTATCTTGCTAAGCTAAGTTAGCTACCCAGATGGGCATTGAATGCTAAAACCTGGAACTTCTGCCACACACAGATTTAATTAGAAATCCTGGTAAAGCGCTTAGCATTGTTTCCTCCACTTATCATTGCTGTAATTAGTCAATAAATAATTTGGAACGTTAAATGATAACAAGACGTCAGCTGATGCAAACAGAAACCACGCTTGTATGATTTATACTGTATGTGTTTTGGTTGCCGATAGCAGCGTTGTTGTAATGAGGCCGCTGACAGACGACTCGCTGCGCGCACTTCTTTAAATCTTAACTCCGACTGTTTCCATGCCAAGAAATTCCAAGTAGCTCAACTGAGTGTTTTCGTGAGGATTTCCTCCTTCTGAGGCTAGAAAATCCTCTGAAACAGTCGTTAAACTAGAGGACTGTAAAACCCTCCTCTGCTCTGCACGGCAGGATAATAATAAATCAGTTTTTAATATATGAGGGGAATATTACATTTTTATTTTTTATTTTTTTGGCCTCAAATGTTAGCCTAACGTCAGCCCGGGTCACGGGAGCGGCGTTGTGGTGTGTGTGTGTGTGTGTGTGTGTGTGCTATGCGGGAGCGTTCGGTAAACACACATGGACGTTATATAAGTGGCTGTTCCCGCCTATCAGCAGGTTGTTTTGTGTCTCCGTTTCGACCCAGAGCCGCTTTTTCCTGCAAAACCCAAACAAGCAGAGCAAGCACAGGACAGGAGATGAGGGCAGAGATTACCGATCACTCAGGGAAGAGAAGGGAAGGGTGGGTGTGAGCGGCGAGGAGGCATTTTTGGTATTTTTATAAATGTGTATGGACTCTCAAGCCTTTTCTTTTTCCACACAGTGAGGCATTATGTTCTGTTCTATTCATAGGTGTGCTGTTATGTTGTTTGGTCTACTTCATGTATTAGGTGTGTGCTCTTAGGCATGTAGTGTTTTGTCTGCTCTAAGTGTGTGTACGTGTGCGGTAATCAGCGGAGAAAGTGGCTTTGATGGTCATTACTGCTCCAACGCTGTCAGACGAAAGGGTCAGTTTGTTTATTGTTGTTGTTTTGTGCTCCTGCACCGGCCCACAGGGTTGTTTTTTTTTGTTTTTTTTTGCGGTTTGAGGGTGATTACACCGTCTGTTAGTTAGCCACAAAGCCAACATACACACACTTAATGACATCCGGAGCCTGCTACTGGAGAGCTAGCGGCAATTAGTCCGGTCAGAAGTGTGCGTTTGTGTTTCTTTCCGTTTCCTGATCCGTCCCCTTTTCTTTCTGGGCGTCCCTTACTCTGTCTTACTCGACTATTCAGAACTTTGTCTTGTTCTTAAAGTCCTCTTTGTGCTCCTTCACCCCACGGGACATCTGGTCAGAGTTCATGGATGTTTTAGATGTTGCATATTTCACATCTAACTTTTAGTTTGTGTGCAACAATAAGTTAAAATAGTTGCTAGCTGAAAAACTTTACAGAGATACGGAGACTTTCAACTTAGCCCTCCGCTATAATCAGTCCAGAAAGTGCATTTTGCAGCGGTTAAATTGCATTTATTCATCTTCTGTAACCGCTTGTTCCTGTAAAGGAACATCGTTTGATGATGTCTCACTCAGATATCAATATGAGGAGCTGCTTTAGAAGCTATATGGCCTACACGTCTGAGGTCTAGCCGCCCAAGCTAGTTGGAAAAGACAAGACAAAGATACTTTTGGGATTAGAAAATGATCAGCTGAATAAAAACGTATCTCCAACTCGTTTCTCTGTTTAGAGGAGATAAAACAAACATTTCCTCGTTTGGTCACCTCGTTTTACGTCTAACCAAACAAATACCAGAAACATTTGGTCATTTAGAAGCTCTTGGCAACACAATATGACCTTTGAAAAATGTGTTTCTGATTTAAAACAAAACTCGTATGACAGCAGACGAATTTAAAGCCAAACAAGCATCAGCAGCTTCAGTGCGGCCGCAGTTTGACCGAGTTTGCATGACTGGGTGTGTGCCGCTCTCTCAGTGTGTTCATGCGCTAATTGTCCAGCATCACGGCATGGTAAACATATAAAATGAGCTGAGATACCAGCAGTCTGAGCCCGAGCCAGAGGCTGCCGTCTGGCCTCTTTCCTCCTCCTCCTTCTCCACATCTTTTCCCCGCGCTGATCGTTTCGTGCGTTCTTCATTTCGGTGGAATCTTAGATCTCCTTCCTTGCGTACGCCTCGGCCTCTCGTTTGTGTGCGTTTGAAACGGTGTGTGATTTAAAAACCTGCCGTGCTATGACACTGCAGGGTCAGTTCAGGAAGAGGACGAGCTGATTATAGCTCCTATAGCATGCGGGCGTGTTTAAGTCTGTCAAGAGTTAGTGTCACATCACGCACCGTGGGAAACAAACGCAGGAATCGGTGCGTGTGCGCGTTTACAGTCATTTTCTATGTGATTAGTGTGTGTCTACCTCTGCGATCGTTGTATAATTGTGTCCTACATTGCAGTTGCACGGTGTAACGCAAACAAATAAAGAGCTTCCTCAGATGCCTTGCCCCCCCCAACCCCTCCTCCCCATTCAATCATTATCCAGCATGCATGGCATTCCAGCTCGCAGGAATGACAAGGAGATTGTTATTGTGCTCTCAGCGCTGCATACTTGCACTCTTCTCATACACACATTCCCATAAACACACACACACACACACAAGCTTTTCAGAGCAGAGGCCCGTTCTCGTTTCCAGCGATGAAGCCAAACAATCAATTTCCATTCACTAATTTCAGGCGAGGATGTGTGAGAGAAAAGGGGAGATGGACAAGGAGGACAAGGAGGAGGAATTTGAGAATCAGAACGGGAACCAGAGAAGAAGAAAATGAGTTAAAGAAGAAGACCTCCAACAGGCCCTCATACGGGAAACTTCCCTCCCCATGACACTGACCTCTTTGTTCCTGTCATCCGTCCATCTCTACCTCCATCCGTCATGTTGCCTGTTGCTAATGAGCTCTCTCTCTCTCTCTCTCTCTCTCTCTCTCTCTCTCTCTCTCTCTCTCTCTCTCTCTCTCTCTCTCTCTCTCTCTCTCTCTCTCTCTCTCTCTCTCTCTCTCTCTCTCTCTCTCCAGGTTCATGGGAAGTGTGTGTGCAGACACAACACTGCAGGTGATCACTGCGAGCGCTGCGCCCCGCTCTACAACGACCGGCCGTGGCAGCCCGCCGACGGACTCACGGGGGCGCCGCACGAATGTCGGAGTGAGTCAAACGGAAAAAAAAGCGTACACTTTTTTATGATGTAACAGACTGTGCAGCTGTCGCCACCTTTACTCATAGACTGTATATAAATATGGACTACGTGCCCAAGTCCCATCCGCTAACATGGAAAGGGGGCGGAGCTTATGACATATTCTGCAGCCAGCCACCAGGGGGAGCTCTACTTGCTTTGGCTACACTTAACGGGAGCAGTTACAGCCTTACACATATATACATAGTAGGGATGGGCGATACGGACTAAAAAAAATGTATCCCGATAACAATAAATAAACACCAATTCAGCCTAATCTTTTTGACTATAATGCATCATCAAGTTTTTTACCGGACTCTTTGGATGAAGTCGACGCTGCTTCTGCATCTTTGCTCATTTTCTGTCTTTCTTCATATTCTGGTTTGTGCTTGTGTTTGAGGTGGTGGAACAAATTAGTGCTGTTACTGTCCTTTTTATTCACTATTTGTTTGTAAACCTTGCATGTTGTAATTTGCTGCTCCACGTCAGACTTTTTAACCCTTTCATGCCTAGTGTCGCAAATTTGCGACGCACTGTTTCCGTTCAGACTGCAGTTGAAATAACGCATGTTATACTCCAATGTCAGTTTGTGCACGTTCAAAAAATTCCTAGGAACCTTTTGCAAGCACTAGTTTCTCATAGGCCCAGTCAGAGTGGTAAGCAAAAATACAAATATTCAAATTTTTTATGTAATTGAAAAATCAATTCAGGCGTTAAGGGGTTAAAGCCAAACCAGATAATGGAGGTGGAGCCTCGTTTAGGAACAATATGGCGGCGACACTGATGTACAGTCCAGCGCTCAATGAGGCATCTATAAGGACGGCGTCCCTGACAATACCTTTGTTCCTGATGTGTTGATTTTCCTCTCCTCTCGTACACCAGAGTGTAAGTGTAACGGGCACGCTCACAGCTGCCAGTTTGACTGGACGGCGTGGCGGGAGTCCGGCCAACGCAGCGGGGGCGTGTGCGACTGCCTGCACAACACCGAAGGCCGTCAGTGTGAGAAATGCAAGGCCGGCTTCTACAGGGACCCCCAGCGACCGCAGGCTGCGCCCGACTCCTGCAAACGTAAGAAAATGAAGCTTTGATGTTGTTTTTGCAGGTTCAGGTTATTTGTATTATAAAAATTGAGAGGAAAATCCCAAAAAATATTGAATTTATGCAGAAAAAACTGAATATAGTGGCTCAAAACTAGGACTATCACTCAGGTTAAATGTCTAGAAGTGTATATTTTATGTGTCGTTGCCTGTTTATTTGAGTAAATGTTTGATTCATGGTCATTTTCATTTTCATAAATTGGAAAATTATGTCTTGAAACTCACAACCGCGACATGTAAAACACAGCATACAATGTCAGGAGACGTAATTAATCATTAATCATCGGGTGTGATGACAGACTGTTGCTGGTGTGAATCATAACATTAACCTCATACACACCACACTGGCACAGCGCTCTCATTCATTCGAGGAATGCTGAGGACTGAGATCGCAAGCCGGGACGTGCTGGATAACACTCAATACTGACGGGCACCTGGCTCTCATTGTGTGTGTGTGTGTGTGTGTGGCAACAGACGGCCCACGCTGCATCCAAGGTTTACAGCGTAGGTTAATCATCATATGGCGGCATTCCTACACCTTGACTCAAAAGCTTGACGCGAGACTCCCGCTCGTTCATCCCTGGCTTGTTTTGTCATTTTTTTCAGATGTGACTCAGAGCTCTGGAGTAATCATTGTCAGTTTTTAGTGTGAGGGTCGTGTCATTGTCAGCGCGGTGCGTGGGTGGGTTGTGCGGCGTGCTGCCCTTCGGTGATGAGACGAGTCCTAAGTAAACATGAGATAGTCATCCGTAAACAGGGAGCGGCGGCTACATTCTCCGCCTGATTATCTGTCAGATTCGGCTCAGTCAGCTCAGTCCTGCAGGTACGCCGGACCCGAGTGTGCGTTTGTGTCAACGTACACAAATCTCACTGAATCCCAAAGGAAAATCATCAGACCTTTCAAAAGCACAAAGAGGGGAGGAACATGTTGGCTATCAGCCCACTTTTACTTCTTGGAGATGTTGCAGCTCCGTGAAGCTGTATTTCAAGTATTAATATTAGCACGTCGGCACTCTCTTAACACGTTAGCATGCTAGCGTTTGATAACTAGCACAACCCAAGCTAAAGCCGGAGCATTTGGGTTGTAAAGATATTGAACAAATACAAATTTGACCCAATGTTGACACTAGATTAGAAGTCAGATCATCTCCAAAGCTATTACAGTTCATCCAAAGGTAAACATAAATGTCTTATTTATCAAAAGAATCCTTAAATAGATGTCGAAATGTGTCACACTAAACCTCCAATTTCAACTTTATGTTTTTAGATTTAAAAATCACGTTTATTTTCTTCTGGTGACCATGATTTTTCGTCTTGCGCCACCTAGAGGTCAAATTTAGTTTCGTTTTAGCACTTAGCATATATGCTAGCATGCTAATACACTAAACTGAAATGCCAAATGTGGTAAACAATGTGCTTCTCCACTGTAAATCATCAACATGTTCAGATTTGTTGTCGGAAGCTTGTTAGCATGCCGACGTTAGCGTTTAGCTGATGACTAGCTGCTTATATTAAAACCACATTCAAAGCTCAGTCACTTACATTTATATGATTTTTATATTTAGGCGGCGCTGAATATGAAATATTTATAATAATCGTTAATTAAAAAAATAGATATCTATTCTTTTTAGGAAAATATTTGTGGATGGCTGCAATACCACACGTGGCCACTGGGGGCAAATTAGCAGAAAGGCAGAGTGGATTTCCTAGAACTCTTTACCCTTGTCACAGTCATATATATATATGTTTGCGGCACATTTTTAATCTCTTACAACAGCACCAGTAAGCAGGTTTACTAGCTATAACTGACTCGGGCACAGTTTACAAGTTGATTAATTGCGTCTGTATGAACTTACGCAACCTCCTCCATTGTTCTCTTCATTGTTTTCCCCCATTGTCTCCTCATATCGCTGATAAGAGCGTAAAAACTGATGCACCACCTTAATATAGCAGGTGCAGTGCTGCAGGGTTTGAATTTCAGAGATCAGTTCGGGGTAATTCACCTGCGGGGTAAGTTTGGAGGCCTCGGTGACGGCCGCTCGGAGAACCCAAAACCCCCCCTTTGAGACGAAGGTACACGTTGTGAAATCCCACTGCAGCCGCTCGCTGACAATGGAGGAATTTCCCTCTGTCGTGAGGAACATTTTTTTCATACCAGCCTCCGAGGGGCCCGGGAAAGAAAACACTCTTGTGAAGCTTCACGCAAGCTCGTACACACCTAAACGGTTTGAGGCGGGAGGGAAAGTTACAGCATGTGTGCATGAATATGTGTGTGTGTGTGTGTGTTGGGGGGGATTATTGTCTGGAGTGGGTTTTTGTGTGGTTGTTCAGGCAGGTGTCTTGTCATGTCTCAACCCACGCTCATAAAGTTTTCATTGTGAGAGCTCTTGTAGCTGACAGGTTCCTTAGTCCCTGAGTTGTGACCCCTTCAGATGCTCGTAAATTCTCGCGCAGATATGTAAACTCACGCGCTTATGAGACATATAATCACACGTGTTTTGGCTTTCCATGGAGCTGAGGCGGCGCTGTGCCCTCTGTTAACTATTAACATGTGGAGGCTGCTCACTAAACAATAGTTCAGATAAGGCCTCGTGTGCATGTCCTCGTCTGTGAAGTATATAAATCTTTATGATTTTATTGATACGGCACTGCTGGGTCTTATGATAAGACGCAGTTTATCTTTGTTGTCCCGGGTGATTCGTCTGATTCACTGTCTGGTTTTGATGTTTTATTTTATTTTGTGGGGAAATGTAAATTATAAAACATCATATGGATAAAATCCTAATTGAAATATTTCCCTTCTACTTTTATGTTTGTCTTCTTCATTTAGACGAGAAAACCACAATTAAAACATGCAAAGACAGAGATAATCATTAAAGCTCATACAGCATTTATGACAGTGGATGTTTTTCAATTGTTTTTATTAAAAATCTTATCTTGTTATAACAGTGAGTGTCCTGTAGAGTGATATAAAAACAAAGGAAAGCTGCAAACTCTCACATCTTAGAAGGACTTAACAAAGCATTATATAATTATTTTGTTAGTACATTTGGGGCCTAACAGAGAAATATCAGAAAACCTCACACATTTATTAAGAATAGACTTCCAGACGTCTTGACCCACGTATTTCTCTCCTTAACCTAACTTCTGGCTCCATTTATTCACCATCCTGTACTGCCATCATGTTGTCCTTGGGTGTGATGAACCCTTGAGATATTGGTAGCATCACCAATTTTCTCAAACAGTGCTGACTTCCAGTTTTACATTACCTGAAACAGAAATACCACCAATGCAATTATCTTTAAAATTTCACTCTTTGAGCACTTTCACTCAAAGAGTTGAAGACAAACTTGTCAGTTACCACTCGTATCGTTTCGTATCAAAATGTATTGTATCATATCGTATCATGTTAAACTATATTGTATCGTATCATATTAAACCGCATCGCTGCATATCGTATCGTATCGTATCGTATCGTATCGTATCGTATCGTATCGTATCGTATCGTATCGTATCGTATCGTATCGTATCGTATCGTATCGTATCGTATCGTATCGTATCATATCGTATCGTATCATCTTGTATCGTAACGTATCGTATTGTATCAAACTGTCTTGCCTTGTATCATATCGTATCGTATCATATCGTATCGTATCACCTCGTATCGTATCGCATCGTATCGTATCGTATCGTATCGTATCGTATCGTATCGTATCGTATCACCTTGTATCGTAACGTATCGTATCGTATCAAACTGTCTTGCCTTGTATCATATCGTATCGTATCGTATCACCTTGTATCGTATCGTATCGTATCGTATCAAACTGTCTTGCCTTGTATCATATCGTATCGTATCGTATCACCTCGTATCGTATCGTATCGTATCATTTCATATCGTATCGTATCACCTCGTATCGTAACATATCGTATTGTTTTAAACTGTCTTGCCTTGTATCACCTCGTATCGTATCGTATCAAACTGTCTTGCCTTGTATCATATCGCATCGCATCGCATAGCATCGAACTGTACCATACCATACCTTATCACATCATATGAACCAGTATCGTATCGTCTCGTCTCGTCTCGTCTGTCTCATCTGTATCGTATCGCATCGTATCGTATCGTACTGTGTCACACTGAACCATACCGTGTCATACCTTACCTTATCGTATCATACCAGACTGTATCGTATCGTATCGTATCGTATTGTATCGTATCGTATCGTATCGTATCGAACTGTAGCATACTGTACCTTATCGTATTCTATCATACTGTCACGTCTCGTCTTGTATCATAGCATCGGATCGGATCGTTTGCTTGATTTCCTTCAAGAAAGTGTAACCCATTTTTTTTGTCCGTACTATTCACTATATATTAGATACTTATGCATTAATTCATTAAATTCAGCCTAACGTTGCAGGTGTTCCTCCAACTTTATGAGTAATGTTAAATCATGGACGTCATGGCAAAACAAATGAACAAGGTGACGAGCCACCGAAACTCTGAGTCATAAGGGTTTAGTTCAGCAGTGGCCGAACAGTTAATCTGAATAAGTGATAAAGGTGTTCAGAAACACCACCAGAACATGTGTGAAGGTGAAACATGAACTTTAATCTTTGCTGTTTATCTTGTCAAGTCTTACTTTTGCTTTATAAATGGTTTTACTATAAGAAAACATGTCAGGTGTACACCGTGTACACTAAGTAGTCATTTACTGTCAGTAAGCCTTCAGGCATCATTACACAGACGAGAAATAAATGGCGCCAAACAACACCTTCTCTTTGTTTCTCGCTACTCGTCTTTCCTTACCTCTCCTTCACCACGTTGCGCCCACCCCTTACCCCACCTCCCCGTCTGTCCCACCGAGATAGGGACAGATTTATGGGGGAAGCCCGACACCTCCTTCTGCAGGGCTCCAGCTCCCAGCAGACAGTAGTTTTCTCAGACCGCCAGTGGAAACATGGGTGGGTGTTTTGGTGTGTGTGCAAGTATATTGTTTTTGGAGGTTGTTTAAAGAACACCCTATCAGCACACAATTAGAGGGGACACGAGGGAGGGAGTGTTTCTCCGCATGTACAAGGATGCCTATCTTTGTGAGGGCCAGTGTGAGTCTTAGACCTTGAGGGCATGTTTTTGCCGTTTGGTTTGAGGTGTTTTCATAGTTAAGTCACAAAGAGAAAGAAAAATGCCTATGTGTGATAAGAAAAAGAGAGCGGTCTTTGTAATACAGGCTCCTGCAACAATACCAGACAGACAATAGAGGAACTGATAAATGATGAAAGTGCAGGTGATAAATTAGTCTGTGGTTTGCGAGTTAAACTGTCAGTCTGGAAGACCTTTAGACCCGCCGCTCCTTTCATGTAGTTTTCTCTTATATTTACAACTTTCTTACTCAGCACTGGACTTTTCATCCACCGCCACGATGTTCACATCTTTTGGGCTGATGACGTCCCTGAACATCATTTAGCATTAGCAAAAAATTTGACATTCTTACGTTAAATTCCCTTTCCGTCACATTTTTTAATAGTTTGCTAATGCTAGCGCTAGTTAGCATAAGCAATTATGTGAAGCGCAATTAGCAAATGGTCCCTAAACTAAAATCAGAATGAACATGTTACACGAGTATGGTATCATGCAAATATTAGCACTTAGCATTTAGCGCAGAGCTGCTAGCTTTGCTAAAGGCTCTTATGCTTTAATGATCAACACTCCAACACTAGGATTTGTTTTCCGACACAGAGGATTGTCTTTTAAAATGTGGACAGACAATTTCTAGCAGTTAGATGAAGTTGTACAAGTGCTTTTAGCTAAAAGCTAATGTTAGCCTGCTACAATTCCCTAAAATAGTTTTGCCAGATTTTCATCGCCCTTTGTGATTCTTTGTTTTAACCAAATTGGTTAATTTTATCTGCCTCCGTGTTTGTGATTTTTTTGTTTTCTTCTCTTGGCACGACACTAATATCTTCCCCCTTTTGTTTCTCACAGCGTGCAACTGCCACCCCTTGGGCTCCATGCCGTTCCACTTGGCGGACGGCTCGCTCTGCGACCCCTACAACGGAAACTGCATCTGCAAACCTGGCGTAGGTGGAGCCCACTGTGACAGGTGCATGGTGGGATACTGGGGCTTCCACGAATACGGCTGCCGCCCGTGCGACTGCGCTGGAGACTGCGATCCGTTCACTGGAGACTGCATGTTTGGGTAAGTCAGATAACTGCCCGGTTCTGCAAAATGTCATGGCGATCCCAGCCAGCAGTTTGTGAGATACTGTGCTCTGGAGCTGCATTTTGGACAAACCAAACTTCAAGATTTGTGTGTAACTATGTTCTGATATGTTGCTGCAGCCCTGATCAGGACCTTTACAACTTGGAAGGAAACTCCAGCGAGCCTGTCAGGATCTTCAGAGTAGACGAACTCTTCTCTGCTCTCCACTACTCAGGTGAGACTAGCTTTAATGGTTAGCATTGACGCATCCATTTTGGGGACAAAAACCAAGTCCCTGTAGCATAAACCATCATCTTTTAGTATTAAGACTTTAAGGTTAAAGTGCATGGAGAGTTTCCAAGTGTCCCTTCTCTTAGACCGACCACCTCCACCTCCAAGCTTTCAAAGGCGCATTCCTCACTGGACACACACACACACACACACACTTGTGCTTGCATTCTTAGGACGCCACGTACATTATCTGAGACCACACACAACAGCAGGTATTTAATTATGTTCCAAATCTGTGCTCGTGTCTGTCCCCTGCAGAGAAGTGCGAGTGCAAAGAGCAAGCCCTGACCAACAGTAAACTCTTCTGCACCATGAATTACGCATACGGTAAGAAGTCAGACACACTCTCTGCCTCATCAGCACATTTTTGGATTATTCTGTCAGCAGTCCAAAAGTCCAAAGTGAAGAGTATTTGGGAAGTTAAAGGATAATTTCGTCTTTATAGGTGAAAGATTATGGATCTGACTCAGATCTGTAACCGGCATGAACAGATTCCTTTTCAAATAATGGAAAACCAATTGAAAACAGATGCAAAGACAGTCAGACATGATCAAAAAATATCAGTTCTGCTCCAAATACCTCTAGGGAAAACATTCCTAATCTGAATTTCATCTCCCATTAGAAGTTCATCCAGCTTCCGAACATATAGACACTCCGTCATTGTGCTTCCACGCCATCTGTCTTCTACATGTTAACCTTTTATGGTATTTTAGATCAGAAACACTAAGAAAAAAAAAAACAGTTCTGTAGCTTTTTTGGTGCCAAACAGGTGCCTGAGGGTCTTATTGCATCTTTTCCTGACTCTCAGTGCTGAAGGTGAAAGTGCTGTCGGCCCACGATAAAGGCTCCCACGCTGAAGTGGAGGTCAAAGTTCAGAAGGTGATCAGTCAGAACACCAAGCTGAAGATACAGCGAGGTCGAGTCACCCTTTACCCCGAGTCCTGGACGGCACGGGGCTGCACCTGCCCCATCCTCAACCCAGGTCAGACACACACACAAACATATGAGCACAAAATTTATGTTTCAACGAATAAATACTGAAACCGAGATGGAGCTATAATACCTAGATAAAACCATGCTAGTGCACTGCATAAAACTGATCCAGGATCTGCTGTTTATACCCACTATTGTTGCACACAGTCTCTTTGTTGTTCTTTTGGTGAGGAAACGCATCATTTCAGTTTGATTTATTGCACAAAAACATCCTCTCGGCTCCATGTGTGTCCTCTAATCAGAACTCATTGACCCGTTGATGTGCGGTGAACCACGGCACAGTTTGTTAAACTTTAAAGAGTCAATTTACGGTGCAGTAATTAATTAATTCCCAATCATCTTTGACCTTATTCCTCAGGGTTGGAGTACCTGGTGGCGGGACACACGGACCGGAAGCAGGGCCGCCTCCTGGTCAACATGAAGAGCTTCGTCAAGCCGTGGAAGGCCAGCTTGGGCCGCAAAGTCCTCACGCTACTCAAGAAGGACTGCAACTGGTAGACGGAGACTGAAAAACACCAGAGGGACAGACATGGGACTGTTTATTTTTTTTTTTAAAAGCCGTGGATTTGTGTTTTCCTCTCCTCCGTGTGTGGATTATTAGGAGATTTGTTAGGGGACTGTGCTGAGACGATTGAACCAGCTCCTGTTGTCAAGGTCAAAGCACAAAGCTAGCGGTGGACAGCGCAGGCTAAAAGCACGCAGGACGACATTTTGCAAAGACTTTTACGTCCAAGATCTCTCTCTATGACCCTTTAACACACACACAAAAATGCTCTTCCTCCTCTGCAGCACTTTAAGATGGACTGATTGAATATGGAGGATTTGAACACACACATGATCCTCTATCTAATAAGGGCCGTGATGGAGCGTGTCAACACACACACACGCAGCAGTGTGTGTGTGTGTGTGTGTGCTGCAGACACTGTGTGCAAGGAGTGACGCTGAACAAGCCATACAAGCCACTACAGGTGGTTAAATCTTAGCCAGTCCAGGTGTGCCTGTGTTGAAATCAGAGCGAATGGGTTTTACCCCGAACGTGAATGTATTTGCCTGACTGTTTGTGTGTGTGAGTGTGTGTGAGATGCAGAGAGAGCGGTTGAATGAGCACAGTCCAGATTCAGTCCAGCTCGAAAACTTCTCTGTGTAAAAAAACAAACAAACAACAACCGGTCCAACGTTAATGACGTGCGTTATGTATTTTGATTCATCTCATATTTACACTCCACTGCTGAATTGCATTGCATTCTCTGAAAACTCTCGTTATTCCTTCCTTTGTGCTCTTGTACAGTATTATTTGTATATATCTATATAAATATTATTTCTCATCTTTCCCCCTCTGTTTGATTGTTTTTGTACATGGTAATATTAAAGGATAACTCCAGCTCATTACAGCTTTGGTCTTGTTTTTGCCGTGATAAATGTAAGCTACAACCATTCACATGCACAAGAGTTCAAATAATTAAGAATTAGGTCAAATTAGAACAGGAAGTGACTCTATGAACTGTATCGGGAGGCCACTATAATCTGACGAGGACAAGTAAATGCTTTGTACACAGCTTTATGTTAGCTTTGCCTGCTATTTATTTTATCCGTATCTCTTTTGGGGCTCCCTATAACCAGGAAGTATTATTTGTGACAACAGAAAACCTTCCTCCTATATCTAATATTGATATTAATGTAAATAATTCATTATTGTAAACATCTTAATGCACACTGGTTTCAGTTAAACATCCTTTGAAAGCTTAAAGATTCACAATTCAAATACAGAAACACGATCAAATGACTGTTTCTTACCTTTGCTGTGATAAATTGTACGTGTGCAATGTTTTCACAACAGAATTGCTTTACAGTTAATGCTTTAATAAAATAAAAAAGCAAGTTAATGCTAACGAATCAGCTAAAGTCTTCCATTAGCTCTGTTCAGTGACAGACTAGCATAATGCTATCGCTAAAAACTAAACACAGCTAAACAAGGTGTTGTTTTTATTTGAGTAAAACCCCAAATTGTAATGAGTATATAGTTTGTGTCACAGCCAGTGGTAGTAGTGGACACGCTAACGGATTAGCTTGTTAGCGGTAGTGCTAGCTCAGCTGAACCCTGTCTTTCTCATTCATCTTAGCTAACGTTTATAATAAAACCCATCTAACTGTATGTCATTTCTACTTTTTAGCAATGCAGCTATCTTTTCATCGCTAAAACGGCAAGAATTAGCCCTGACTCATAATCAGTTATCTTTGTTTGTCACTGAAACCCTGTTGCTGCGCAGAACTGACGCTAGAAACCCTCAAACTCTCAACAACAGCTGATATAACTGCCCCAGGCCTTGAAATGCTTAACATAAATTGGACAAAAATATCCTTATCACGCTGCTCCCTTTTCTCACACCT
This sequence comes from Planiliza haematocheilus, assembly GCA_005024645.1. Taxonomy (NCBI): domain Eukaryota; kingdom Metazoa; phylum Chordata; class Actinopteri; order Mugiliformes; family Mugilidae; genus Planiliza; species Planiliza haematocheilus. The sequence goes on along the minus strand of SRSE01000244.1, from coordinate 193,265 downwards.
CCCATTCCTCTCTCTGTGCCCCTCAAGATTAAGTCATCCATCACTCTCGCTCCCAAAACACCCTCCGCTACATTCACACAGCGCCACTAGAAAGTAGACCATAACAGAGAGGCCCGGACGAGCACACATACTCTGTTTGGGTTTGGACGGGTCGCATGTTTTCCACATCGCTGTGACGTGGTTGGCCGAGAGGTGTGGACACATTCCTGGCGTGTCGAGAGGAGCTCCGCGGCAGGCTGGGTCGAAGGTCGCTCACCTGTCTGCCCGGCCTCACCTCGCCTCGCCAACAAGAGGCGAGAAGGGAGTGGATGTTTTCTCACAGCCGAGGCCGGATAGCCTCTTGTACCCACATTTCCTCATTCGCGGCCCGTTCACAGATTTGTGGCAGAGGGGTCACGGCTTCTCTTAGTTTCTCCCGAGCTGTTTCCAGACAGCAGGGGAAGGGTTGAACGAGTGCACAGAGGAAGAGGAATGTGGCTGGAAGAGCCGACGACTCGGTCACTTCCATTTAGCGTTACTTCTCTACTTCTGGAAATTATTTTACAAGAACACATACGGGTTTTTGGACTGTACGCTACTTCAAATTGCAACAGTACTTGAGCAGCAACTTAAGGTGTTGCACAAAAAGACAAATATAGACAAGAACGCATATTACATAAACATTAGAATCACTGGTTAGCATTGAAGCTAGCAACTGTGGCTCTTCAAAAAGCAGAGGGAACCAATACTTATATAAAAACTGACAACTGGTGGAAAACTGTTACCTTTTCCAGTGTTAGCTAACGTTAGCAGCATTAGCATTGTTGCTAACGTTAGCAGTCTTGTATCCATGTTACCTTTAAACTCTGCTAGCTAGCATTTCTGGAGACTGGGGTCTCAAATATCTTTTAAATATATTTTAAATAATATCTTGGATGTTGTAGACGTGTAAATGCTAAATGCTACCGATGTGTCTTGTATTAGCCACGTCCTACTGCATCCAAATGATCAGGTTATTGTTCACTTGGGGTAAGCTAGCATTTAGCTGTTAACGCTAAGCTTATTTTTTAGCTACAGAAACATTCAAACATGTAGTGGCTGGATTCTAGTGCTAGTGTACAGACAGCCAAGTGCACTAACTATTCAAAAACCGTTCCAGGATTGTGTTCTGGACATGTTGAGTATTTTAATTCCTGTTATTAATTTCTCCCCGCTCTCTGTTCCTCTATTTGTTTGTCTAAGCGGAGGTCTGTTAGCGGTGGTAGCCATGAAAGGAGCAGTCTGGGCAGATCAGGAACCAATCAGAAGGTGAACAAAAGGTCAGTTCTCCACTTTAGCAGCATGAAACCAAAGAAGAAGATGTAGAAAATGTGGAATCAAACATTTAATTCCCCCGCTAAGATTAATTACGTACGTTTGTTTCCATCGCATGAAAACAGGTGGATGAAAATATCTTTCATGGGTCGTTAGCGGTCCCTCAAAACAGATTTCCTCTTTAGATTTTAGGTGGAAGTCTAATAATTCACAAAAAGAAAAAAAAAAAAGATTAAAGAAGAGCTCAGCTAAACTAAAACAAATGTGTGAAGCAGAAGTTTCATCTTTCCTGGCCTATTAATCATCTCCCAACATTTCTGATTCATCTGCACGGCATTAAACTAAAACCAGCCTCGTGTATGTACATCTACTTGTTAAGGACTGTTTTTAAATTATAATATTAGACGAGAGTTTAGACGAGTAAAGCAATTTAGCTGTGAGTGCAGACATTCAGATTAGACAGCGAAGGAGGTGTTTGTGGGAACTGGCCTTGAAGCGTAGACGCAACAGGGAACCACAAACACATCCACGGCTGCAGTTGAACCGCAGACCTCTCTCTCTCTCTCTCTGTCTTTCTCTCACTGTCTCTCTGTCGCTCGCTCGCTCATTGTCCCAGGATCGACCGGCCATTCTCAGCCTGTGATGGAGATGTCCTGCGGGGGGTTGCGTGGTGTGGGAAACTGGTTGATGAATGAGTGTTTGGCATGCTTGCACAGATGCATAGTTTGCTCCAGTATGGCCCATGTGTGTGTTATTGTAGTAAACGGCGAATGCATGCATGTGTGTTATATATGAGTGCGTGTGTGTGCCTGTATGAACACAATGCTTCGCTTGTCTTGCTATAGAATGGAGTTATGGCCTTTGTCCTATCAGCATTCTTGTGTTGTTGTTGGCCCCGGAGTGCATGGCAGCTCCCGCAGGCTCGGGGACAATGACCAACCCCCCTCCTCACCCCTGCCCACCCCACCTTCCCTTCCTCTCACTGGGAGTCACAATGCCCCTCTTCGGTAGCACCCATCACCCTGAGACAGACGCTCCAAAACTGGGCTGCTATGGGTGTCACACAGCAACCAACCAGGACTGGGCTGCAGTGATCCTTAGCAACTACCGGTTCTTGATCAAACCAAGTTGGACCTTTAAAAATGAATGTCCTTGCTAGTAAAGCATCACAAGCTTGCTACGCCTTTGGAGGATAACACTGATTATCATGGCACCTGTCAGTGGGTGGGATGTATCGGGCAGCGGGTAACAATTTTGTCCTCGAAGTTGATCTTAGCAGCAGGACAAATGAATTAACGAATTTAAGTGATTTTGGCAAGGACCCAATCTCTAATCTCTGTTCCTGGAAAATCTGAAACCCATCCATCAACGTTAAACCAAGCTAATGGAGCTCAAACATCTAAAAAAAGTGAATGCTGGTTCTGTTAGAAAGGAGACCACAGACGGTATAAAGATGGACGGAGTAACAGCTCCTTTAAAGTGAAGCCAAAGTAAGTAGAGCTCCCCCTGGTGGCTGGCTGCAGTATAAGTCATAAGCTCCGCCCCCTCCTGTTTGTGGGTGGGACCCGAGAAAGTGTGGTCGGGTCATCAGTAACGTGATTATATACAGTCTATGTTCAGAGCATAGACGTAGACTGAGAACGTGTCCATGCTAACCCCCAGTCCTCTGATGGAAGCTCCTACATTGGACACATGAGCGTCAGAACCGGACTCACGGAGCAAAGGAAGATCGAGGATGGCACCACACGGCACCAGGATGCAAGGAAAGCCTCGCTGCTGTTATCACGGGGGTGTATGTTTGGTCTGCAGTAACGTTCAGGGAGTGGTGGCGTGTAAAAGTAACACCCACATAAATGCCACGACAGGTTTTTGACCCAAAGGAACATCACATCATATTAAAATCTTGGTGTTTGGTGCAATAAACTTAAACATAAGTCCCAGAAAGAAATATAGAACTGTAAGAAATATGCAAATAATACATAAAAGTCTGGATTTAAATAAAGAATATTTGCTCGTTTAGTCAAATTCGCGATTTAGTACCCTGCCTCTCGTCCCAGTGGCAGCTGGGATAGACTCCAGCCCCCCTATGACCCTTCACAAGACAAGCAGTTACAAAAAAAAATGAATGAATGATATTTAGTAGGTATATTTTGTGAACCTTTGCTCCAGATTAACCTTATTTTTCACTCTAATCGAGCCAAACTAAACCTGTTTTAATTCAGCAGCCTGCACTTAAACCCTCGTAAGTTTAAAATCACAAACAGCTGCTACAACTGGCTCCTGAGGAGAAAATTAGAAGCAGAAAATATGCTAAGATTGGATTCCTTCCCAGCCGCATAGTCAAAGGAAGTGTGTGCTGGTTAAGTGAGTCATGTGGTCAGTATTATCCCGTCAGCTGTGATTCACTTACAGAGGAAATGAGAAGATTGAGGCGAAGGAAACCAGAGTGAAACTCATTCACGGGATTTGTTCACCTTAAAAATATCCTCGGAAACCGTTTATGCGCTTTGGTTTTGGTTAATTGCACAGAGAAGCACGCTCACATGCAGACACGCATCAGGAATGTTCCTCGACATGAAGAGCAAGCCAGAACAGGGAAGGTGATGTTGACATAGCAGGGTGATCGAGACGCTACCGCTGATTATTATACAGCCATGCAAACAAGGGCCTGATGTCATCGAGTCATTATGAACGCGCCCGCAGATCAGCATGACAACATGGAGTTTGGGAGGAAAAACAGACTCGAACACAGATTAAACTCCACAAGCTGTCAAGTTTTAAAAATCCAGCCTTACCAACCGAAGCAGGAAGACTTAAAAAATAAATTATATATATGTTTTTTTTAATCCCGTGAGCAGAAATTACAGGAGAAGTGTTTGTTTACGGGCCGTGAAGCATTTCCCCCTGGCTTCAACCAGCACCTGTGTTTTTCACCCGCCACAAAACCAACAGCGTATCCAGCTGCGTTGACACCAGCATGAAACCACCGGAATGGCTTCCTTTCACTAAAATTATCAACCGGCTCTCAGCGAAAACAGGCTGCGTGCTTCCTCGTGGGTGTGTGTGCCTCGTAATCCTATCTTTACGAGGCCCGGGTTTCATAGACGATTTGGGTTTGGTGCGCCCTGCCATCAGCAGCCGTGCAGATTTGTCCTGCAGGATGCACCTCGGGACGTCCTGGGGTGGTTTTTAGATTAGAAACAAGAACTAAACAGTGTTCAAGTGGTGCTACTTTTAATTAATTTAGCTGGCAATGATATTTGCACAGTTTGGGCAGCTCCCGGATGAACTGGGAAGACATTTTCCAATAAGCTGTCCCAGTTTAACAAGACAAGATGACCTGTAAAACTAGATTTAAGCTTAGTTCAGTGCAACAAAAACTAAATATTAACCTCTAATAGTGCATATAACTTAAAGTAATAGAACTGCATCACAAGTTTTCTTCTTATTGTGGAAAAATGACACTTCTTTTACGCTGACTCGTCAGAACTGCAGCTGTGATGGCCACCGGGTGGAAAACAGTCGACTGTTTAGACGTTCATCAGAAACAGATCACACATCATCCCTTATAAGTCATATTTCCGGCCTCCTGACGAGTCCAATATTCACTGGGATTGTATCTGTGTTTCAATCTCCACCATCTCTGGGGAAAAAGAGGCCCAGCTCGCTATAACTTTATCCTAATGTGGTGCTGAGCAGGTAGCGTACAGTCTAGTTTTATCAGAGTGACTGCTTTGCTTCACGATTTATTCCCTTTGAGTCGATTTGATGTTAAAATACAGATGAATAGACGGGACACGAGGTCCTTAGAAGTAACAGTGAGGCATGTGTGTTTATGAGAGGAGAGTGCAGATGAAAAGAGGACGGGGAGGGGAGGGGAGAGGAGGGAGAGGTAGCATGTGCGGACACGAAGGGCGGTGAAGGCCTCGGGGCACGGAGGGAGAAAAACATTAGAGATGATTCACAGGCATCGCATGGCACATCAACACATACCTCGTCCTCTAAGTCACTCACAAAACGACCCGTTAATCTCTCTCACACAAACCTCTGGTCGCAAGAAAACACACACTCGCGTCTGTTCAGAGGGGCTTTAGCGAGGATTGACTGGATCAGCTCCCCACTAATCAGTACATGAGAGGGATTCTTCAGGGTGCGTGTGCTGAGATTAAAACTTTTTGCTTCAGGCAACATTTTTTCCTGAATGAGACTCACTCACACAGCTGATGAAAAACGACTAACATCTATATCAATAAAGGTGCTAACTATTGCACATATTTGTGGCTGATAAGCTTCGGTCTTAAATCCGTGCAGCAGACGGTGTAATGTTGTTTTCTTATAAAAACCCGGGCTGATAGCATCTCCTGCACAGTCAGCGCCACCATGCAGCCCCCATTGACCAGCATGCAGCGCTGCACCTGCATCCCGTCTCCCTGCACACAACGTCTCGACGGGTGAAACCTGAGGGACGCAGGGCAACGGATAACACACACCTGATCCATGAAAGTGGCGGAGAAGTGGTTAAAGCTGAATGATTGTATGAGGTTAAACGCAGACAGCTAAGCATGGAGGCAGGACAAAGGGTAAGAAGAAAACATGTCTGTAGTTACACGGTGTCATAACAGAGCGTTGACTTTATTATGTCAACTATAATAAAAGAAATCTGCAACAGAAGATATGCTTTTATAGGTTTATTTGACTCTTTCCACACTGGAGATTCCTGTTTATCATGACTGGGACATTTCAGCAGATGAAACACACATTTTAATTGTTATTTTGAAGGTTTACACGTGCAATACTATAATAAAAAATACATTTCTTCACTTCTGTTGCATTGAATTTGTTGGTAGATCAGTATCAGTGATAACTGCCTCATTGTTCTGCACTATATTGGGGCCCCAGGCAAAAAAAAAAGTCCACTAGAGTTGGCCGGGAACAAGTCTGCTTCACTTTACCACTGTCTTGCTTTCTGTTCTCCTCTGTCTTCTTCTGTCTTTACTCGCTGCTTTTTGAATCGGGTGCTGCTGTCATACTTTGAAGAGTTATGCACAAAACTGTGCAGAGTTGTGTCCACACAGAGGGGACTCCTACTAACCTGCTATATACGTTGACAGTGTCTCTCTCTGATTAACGGTTTCAATTAGGCGGAGGTAAAAATGTCACTTTAAGCTACGGCTCTTCACATTTCAGTCAGACCCGGAGGAGGACACACAGAGACGTCCTGTACGTCACTGTCTCTGATCCACGTAGACACAGAGGTTGTTAAGTTTGGAGCTGTATTATCTTTTAAATCCAGGGTTTACGCTTTATATGCATATAAGACTTTTGAATCGCTTAAATTTATTTCATACTTGGAGTATTTGGAAAGTTAATAGTTACCGATGTATTAAACAAGTCACATTATTAATGATTTATGTTATTGCCATGTTTACATAAGTCTTAGGCTCATGTTTCATATGCTCCTTGTGTTTACATTCCTCGTCTTTTCACGCTCCTCACCTGCCTTGTTGTGTCTTAGGTGTGTGTAGTGTGTCGAGTCTAGGAGGAATGTTGTTGTGTTTTACTTTGTGCAGCATCTGCTGTACAAAGAAACTTTTGTTTTTTTTAAAAAAAAGCTCCTGTTTTACTGATTACCATCAAAACAAAACAAGACAAAATCATATTAAGATGTTCTAAATAGTTCTTTTGACGTTTACTATAGCTAGTCCTCTATGAATATGATATTTATGCATGCATTTACATCCTGTCTGTGAAGGTTTTCAGCCATCCAGGTTATGATATATCCAAAAAAATAAAAATGTGTGTGTCCCATCCTGTTCCATTTTACTCCTGTTATAGAGCCACCTAAAGGAGCTTTATCCATCCAGATTGTTATTGTGCATAAATTAAATGCTGGACTTGAAGCCACATCAGCTGTTGGCTCAGAATAGGTTCAATAAATCAGATGGATCATTAAAAATAAATAAATAAATAAATAAATCAAAACTGGTTGGACAGTAGTAGTTTTTGTGTAAACAGTGCAACACTTCCATCTAGTGGTATAAAACTGCACCACTTATATTTTATCATCTGCAGTGATTTTCTTAATTTAATAAGAAGTGGCACAGTTGTGGTGAAATATAATTAAGACTTTTTAGTACTACTACTACTAAATACTGTACTCAGATAGAATATTATAATAACTGCTTGTACTTTTCTGTCTTCTGCCACTTCATGTTTCTGTTATTTATTATTATTGGTTGCTAAATTACAGATTTAGATTAATAAAGCACAAATAACTGTTTTTTTAAATACAATTATTTGTGCGTTTGAGTTTAAAGTAAGATAGTTTTGCTTTGGTAAAAAAAAATATATTACTTAATGAAATAATAAATAAAAATAGTTTTGGAAACATTAGATCGATTAATGCAACTTTTATTATGAGTAAATAGCATAAATAGGAAATAATAAACCCCTCGGACGTCATCATCATCAACAATAATAACAATAACAACAACAACGTCACGTATCGAGGACGCGCTCGAGCCAACACCACGCGACAGGCACTGACAAGATGGCGATCATTTTAGAAACAGAGGAGTTACTGCCGTGAAGGAGAGGCTCGGTATGCGGTTTTTCCTTTTTTTTTAAATCACTCTTTCATAACACGCCTGTAACTGTGTGTCCGGGGACGTGTTCGTGCTCCTTGAAACGCGCCCGGCGTGCGGCGGTTACAGAGCCGAGCCCGACGCCGGGAGCCGACCTCCAGCTAGCGCATGAACTTGTTGGGATTACGGCAGTTAGCCTGGCTAACGCTAGCTAGCGCGCTAGGCTAACGCTAGCACGGAGAGGAGGGCTGCCAGCGCTCATTAATCTCTTGAATTAAATATAACGAAAACAGTGGCGGCGACGTAAGTGGCGTGTTCGCGTTTGCTCTGCGCGGGGTTTGAGACGTTTTCTCTGTTATTTTGTGACGTTTTTAAAGCGGGTTATAATTTATTTTTGTGCGATTTCAGTATTTTGTAATCGCAACTCCTCAGCGCTATCAATTACACGTTAGCAGCAGCTAGCAAAACTTAGCTTCGGAGGGAGAACTACTTTTAGCCGTTGGAGCAACACGTTTTTTGTTTGTTTTTTTACTTCTACTGTTGACGTTGAGTAAGTTGGGGTACGGCTACACGGGCTGTGTGTCTGTTGTTGTTGTTTGTTGCTTATTTACTCAGAGTTGTTGTAATGCTGTGTGTTGTTGAGCCACTTAAGACCATGCAGCCACAAGGACAAACCAAGCAAAGCGCGCTAACTTGCAGATAAAAAAAAAAAAACTTCTGTGACATTAGAAACTCTGGAGGAAGCCTCTCCAAGAGTGTTTGCTCAATCAGACATCTTTTCAACACATCAAATCAGTGGTATTCTCCTTAAAGCTATGTAAAGATAACTAAAGTATGTTTAATCCTGAACGAGGCTCTGATTAGGAGGTTACTGACAGCAGCAAAGTGTTTATTCCTTATCATGAAGGCTCACCCTGAAAAGACTTAACGCTCCGTGATTTAGCTTTAGATTAGCCATCAGCTCTGAGAGTTTATTTATATCAGAGCAGCAGCTCACTGCAGCTCAATATGATGAACACTTATTGAATAAACACGCCCACTCACGCTCAGTAAGTGATAATCAAACGCCTGTTTTGACCCGAGTGCTTTGAGTCACACTTGTTTTGCTATTTAAAAAAAAAAAAAAAAAAGTCATACATGAAATTAAGGAGTAATATAGCTGCTGAACGTTTCGCATCATTTCCCGTCTCCCAGTTCCTCCTGCACTTTCTGTTGCCCGGGGTATTTTCCTGGCATGGTGGCGTTTTTTCTTTTTCATTTCCCCCTCGCAAAGGTAGTCCTGTACCGGGACAAAGGGGTGTACCACTTTGCAAAGCTCAGACCCCCTTTTGTTGGATAATCTTGTTTCTTTGACCCCAGTAGGGGGGTTGATAGGGCTTCGGCCCACTCGAAGGATTTCCCAGCTGAGGGATGTGAAAAGAAAGCAGGAGTGGTTTGTGTGTGGAAACGTATTTGTTGGGTCTTTTCTTTTCCTAACTCGAGGACAACTAAACGCTAACCTGTGAGTTGCTTGCGTTAATGCTCTTGTTTTAAGGTTCAGCAGTCCAGGCAAACTTAAACGGGCCTTCTGTTGTTGAGTGGACATGCCTCGCAGCTTTCTGCATGGTCATCTTTATTAACCTGATATATTTTGCAGGTGGTAGCTATTATTGTTTGTAGCTATCACCTCATAAAACAGAGGCATTGAAGGTCAGATGTAATAAAAGAACATAACGACAGGAAGGTCGTGTTGTATTTTTACTTAAAATACAACACGACCTTCCTTTTACTCCACCTGTTCATCTTGACTCACCTGGTCTGCTCTCCCCTCTCTAGACGACACCACCATGCCCTGGGAGGGTCCCAATTCTCAGCCCACCATGGACACCATGGTGATATGAAGCCAGTGTTAACCGTTGACACACACTCACTGACTCACACACAGACGGTCAGTTGTTGACTGACGCAGTCGGCCAGCCCGCTCAGCCGGCAGGTGTGTGTAATGGACAGGTGTAAGCATGTGGGGCGGCTGCGGCTTGCCCCAGACCACTCCATCCTCAACCCCCAGAAGTGGCACTGCGTCGACTGCAACACCACCGAGTCGATATGGGCCTGCCTCGGCTGCGCTCACGTGGCGTGCGGGCGCTACATCGAGGAGCACGCCCTGCAGCACTTCCAGCAGCAGCACCACCCGCTGGCTATGGAGATTAATGAACTTTATGTGTTTTGTTATTTGTGCGACGACTACGTCCTGAATGATAACGCCACCGGAGACCTCAAGCTGCTTCGTAGTACGCTCAGCGCCATCCAGAGCCAGCGCTATGAGGTCACCACCCGCAGCGGGCGCACACTTCGCTCCGCCAGCGCCGCCCCTGACTCCCTCATGCCGTCTGGCGCCCGTGAGCTGCAGCTGAGGGACGAGGACAGAATGTTTACCGCTCTCTGGCATCGCCGCCGGGCACTTATGGGACGCATCTTCCGCTCATGGTTTGGCCTGACTGATTGTGGTAAGAAGAGGGCAGAGGAAGAGAGGAAGAGGGAGGAGGAGGAGGAGCAGAAACGGGAGGCCAGGGAGAGGAGGCAGGCGCTAAAGAGGCAGCTACAGGAGGAGTTTGAAAACGCTCCTCTGCGGAAGAGTTGTCGCTTACTTCGGAAAAGCCAGAGAGTGGCGGCTGCGGCAGTCACAACGCCGACCTCTCGCGTCACACGCAACAAGACGAAGACCCCAGTGTCCCCATCAGTCACCCACAGGCCACGGACTCAAAGCCCCACCACTGCTACCCCCAAAAAAACCGAACAGGTGAAAAAGAACCAGCCAACTCCCAAAGCACGGAGCCGTTCCTCTGCTACCAAATCTAAGCCCAAAACACCCTCAACAGCTGCCCGTACTCCTGTCCGCCGCAAGCAGACCACCAAACAAGGGGGCTCGCCCTTCAAACGACGTCCCACCGTCACTCCTGGAGTGACAGGCCTGAGGAATTTAGGTAACACCTGTTATATGAACTCCATCCTACAGGTGTTGAGTCACCTACATGTTTTCAGGGAGTGCTTTCTGCGTTTGGATCTGACCCAGGCGCTGGAGCTGCTGGCGTCTGCCGTCCACGGCCAGCTGACGGGACAGGCCTCGCTGCAGTCAACCCTCGTCCAAAGGAAGGGGTTTCAGACCAGCTCTGGTTCTGGAGCGGGGCTGAGCGGCGGGGCGTCGCGGACCCGCAACATGGAACTAATACAACCCAAAGAGCCCAGCTCGAAGCACATCTCCCTCTGCCACGAGCTGCACACCTTGTTCCAGGTCATGTGGTCTGGCAAATGGGCGCTGGTATCGCCCTTTGCCATGCTCCACTCGGTGTGGCAGCTGATCCCGGCGTTCAGGGGCTACGCGCAGCAGGACGCTCAGGAGTTCCTGTGCGAGCTGCTGGATAAGGTGCAGCATGAGCTGGAGAGCACGGGCAAACACACGACCACCGCGGGAGTCCCTCAGAAACGGCTCATCAAGCAGGTGCTCAGCGTGGTCAACACCATCTTCCACGGGCAGCTCCTCAGCCAGGTGGGACACACACACACAAACGGCACACCTGTACTCGCAAACACGTTACTCAGCAGTCACCCTCGGCTGCGTCTGACTCATCTTTTCACGCGCCCACTCAGATCGGCCCACACATCTCTGACTGAACACTGATTCATATTGAATTTATTCATCACTTTAAACTGTTATTTGAAATTATTTTTTTATTGAAGACGAACAGAAACGTAGAAGGTTATGTAGGTGTGTGTAGAGAAAAGAACAAAGACACAAAAAATAATTGTAATGATATTAATTAATGACGAGACGAGATAAACTTTAACTACTGTAGTTAACCTATAAACCAACAAAGCAAATAAAAATAATGGAAAATTGAATAAAAAAATAATCACATCTTTTTAATTTCAAATTTTTATTTTTTTAAAAAGAGGAAAAATTATAGAAATTATAATAAAACAAGAATAAACTCGCATTATGTAATGGTCAGGAGAAAAAAATCAAGGAGGGAAGGGAAATTATTAAATAAGTAAAAGACAAGAAATAGAACATAAAATAATAAAAGTAAATTGAATATAAGATTATTTTTATAATTTCCTGTTTGAATAAATAAAGAAAAAACATTTTAATAAAGTTTCTACATTGACAAACATTTACAGACAAAGCAATCAGTAGGTCGTCTCTAATTTAATACGTAATAACTCCGTTTAATGAAGAATAAGCGGCTCCATTAACTTCTTCTTTCTTGTATTTCCTCTTAACGGAATAAGCTGATAAAAATGTCAATGTTCTGACTCATGGTCGTGATTTTCAGCGTCACTTTGAGTAATTAATGGATGAGGGGTTAAGTAGTGGCGAGAGTCGGCTCGAGGACAAACGATTAGTGTCTTATAGAGGCCGAGCTCACACTGAGACACCTGCTCCTGCTGAATAGATGCCTGTGTGTCTGCAAGGGCGCTCGTGTTCTTTAGCTACAGCACTGACCGCCGTACCTGAAGCATGAAAATGAGCATATCTCTCATGTGTTTGTTCATATTCTTTAACTATCTTATCAGCTGTCTGTTAATCTCCCTCCCCCTCCCCGTGCAGGTGACGTGTCTGGCGTGCGACCACCGCTCCAACACCGTGGAGCCTTTCTGGGACCTGTCTCTGGAGTTCCCCGAGCGGTATCACAGTAACAGCAGGGAGTCGACCGCTCAGGCCTCGTGCCACTTGACGGAAATGCTGGCCAAGTTCACGGAGACGGAGGCGCTGGAGGGAAACATCTACGCCTGTGACCAGTGTAACTGTGAGTTCAAGCGTCGACACAGATCTATTTGAAAACATTTAAACCCGAATCTCAGATACAGATTCTCGTCTCGTCTCTTTTATTATTTATTATTTTAAAAAAACGCTCCTGAACCTTGAGGCTTTTGCTCCTTGTTCTCTTATTCTAAGGCTTTGTTTGTAATTTTACACAAACACCAACTTAATAACTAGTAAAATAAATGGTGCTCATCAAGATCCAAACGCTTCAGGCGCTGTTTACATGCTACACTATAAAAATAGTACTTCAGGAAATACCTGTTTGGCAGGTGCACTAGCGAGCATTTGAATAAAGTAACTGGACATACAATTAAACTAAATGTGTATCTTCGTTTGAATCTTTCTGGTCGTAAGGAAGCGGTGCAGGAAGTAATGTTTGTACTGTGTGTTTGTGTGCAGCTGCCAGACGGCGAGCCTCCTCCAAAACGGGCGTCCTGACTGAAGCGCAGAAACAGCTGATGGTTCACAAACTGCCTCAGGTCCTCCGGCTTCACCTCAAACGCTTCAGGTGAGACGACGTTAACGCACAGCGCTCAGATCAGATTGTAGCTTGAACTCAAGAATTACTAATTCTTTTTTTGCTGATTGGTGCTCAGGTGGTCTGGGCGGAACCACCGGGAGAAGATCGGCGTCCACGTCACCTTCGACCAGCTTCTCAACATGGAGCCCTACTGCTGCCGGGAGCCCTCGCCCAAAGGCGTGTCCTGCTCCAGCCCCAGCAGCCCCAGCTCGCCGCGTCCAAAGCACTTCCTCTACGAGCTCTCTGCCGTGGTGATGCATCATGGGAAGGGCTTCGGCTCGGGCCACTACACTGCCTACTGCTACAACACAGAAGGAGGTGAGTGAGGAGACTCTTCAGTGGTTAGACGATACTTGAAAGGAGCAACACTCAGCTGATGGTTTGATTATGTCCTCAGTGGCTGTTTTGATCGTTATAATTTAATCTGTCTCTCTCAAGCCTCAATGAAAGTGACATACATTTATAAAGTTGACTCATTATTAGTAGATTTCACACTTTAGAGCAGTTTTCTTTTCATCGCTTGCCGTGTTTTGGGTCTTCTACGCATCAGATTGTTGCCGTCGTCACTGTGGTCGGGTTAGCGTGCTAACATTAGCATTCAGTCACCAGCTTCACGCGTCTTGATGGTCTGATCGAGGCTCTATGTCGGGTTTGGTTTTAACCCCTTAACGCCTGAATGGATATGAAACATTTGTATTTTTGCGTACCACTCTGGCCGGTCCTACGAGAAACTAGCGCTTGCAAAAGGTTCCTAGGAATTTTTTGAACGTGCAAAAACAGTAACAGCATTAGCAGCGTCGACTTCATCCAAAGAGTCCGGTAAAAAAACAACAACTCAGATAAAACTTATAGCCAAAAAGATTAGGCTGAACTGGTGTTTATTTATCGTCATTTTTATCGCTACCAGTAATTATCGGGATAAATGTTTTAGTCCGTATGGCCCATCCCTAGTGTCCACTCATGAAAGCTCCTACAATGGAAATGTGGGAACATATAACAGGTGTGCTTCGTCTGCAGGTTCACTAGCCTCACTGCATTTATTCAGATGAACTTGCCTCTCAGCTGGTTCTGTATAACCTTCTCCCTCCTCCTCTTCCTCTTGTCTCCAGGCTTCTGGGTTCACTGTAATGACTCTAAACTGAATGTGTGTTCGGTGGAGGAGGTCTGCCGTGCTCAGGCCTACATCCTCTTCTACACACAGCGAGTAACTCAGGACAAAGACCGGCCGCTATAGGACCACAACCACCTCCTCCTCCTCCTCCTCCTCCTCCTCGTCCTCCTGCTCCTGCAGCCTGACCACTCAGTGAGACGATATCAGCACAGCCCCACCTATCGCTCTTTCCCCTCTTCTTTTTGGGCATTTAATATCTTGAGGAGGTGTTTTTAGTCTATTTTTCTAAATAAGGAGAAAGAAAAAAGAGAGGATGGACTCCTTTTTTTTAAAAAAAAAAGAATCTGGTTCTGCTTTATGTAATTCTTGTACATGGTGTTTATATGTAGGTATTTTTTTAAAGAAATGGTGACGTTTGTGATTTATGTACAGTTGTATTTTATAAAAAAGCGGAGAGTATCAGCCAAGACGTGTCTCGGTAGCAGCCAAGCAGACTCTAGCCGGGTGTGACTACATTACATTACATACAAGTGTCCTCTGCGGGTGCGCTCACACGTCCGCCTGCCTGCGTTTGGCGGCGTGTCGATTGTAAATGCTGTTTGCTCGATTTAAATCAGCTGAAATGTTTCTCAGTCACTTTAGGTAGTCGGCACAGAACTGGACGTGGGGTTGTTAAATGTCATGCGCTCAGTGGAAACCGCCCACCCTGTGCTCCAGACAGGTGAACGGTGTCGTGGATGTGAACTGTCTGGATATATTTCGGCCCTTCTTCCTGCCAGAGATGCACTAATATCTTATTACAGGTTGTCCAGTGTTGTTTTTACTCGCTCAGTGTTGATATAAATCTGCACACAAGAAACCCAGGAAGTTTATTTTTCACTTTGAAGTACTCCTGGGTCTCCTGGAGTACTCTGGGTTTTGGAGGCAGGAAAAAAAAAATGCATTTCTAAAACGGTTTTTAACATTTTGCTGGATTGTTTTATTCGTATCTTATTCTTATTTTGCTGAGAGAGATTAAGAAGTTTAAGCTCGATGCTGCCATCTCTCCGCTGCAGAATGTAACTGTCCTCAGAGCGCCAACCATCCCCAACCAGACGAGATACTACTGTACTAGAGAAGTGCCCTTTTTAACGACAAAGCAGATCTATTTTTATTGTTCATATCAGTTCAGCGATGAGGAATCTGCACACCTGCAGTCCTACACGATACCAGCGTTTAGATTATGAATGTATTTTTATACAATCCTTCTCAAAGAAGAGGCCATCGACTGTTCAGACGTTTTACCGCTTGTTCTGATTGTTCAGCACCACCAGCAGTTCAGACAGATTTCACTTTCCGCCAGTAACTACATGCTGTATGTGTTCAGTTTAAAAAAATTATATATTTTAACAGGATTTCTGCACTGTGTACAGATTGTGATATTTATCTCCACAGTGGAGAAAAAGAATATCCTCCACCTCAATAATGTTCCCTCTGATTGATTCATCAGACGGGAAACAAAGCTCACTTCATCTTGTTTTTCTTTCATTGTTAAAGGCTGTGATACGTTACTTGTTGGTGTTTTGGTTTTTACTCCACGGATGGATGTGTGTGTGTAAATTTATGGAAGTTATACTATGCAAATTGTTACCTCAATTTTTTTCTAGAGAAAATTACCTCAATAAATGAGAATATTTTTTCATTTTTCTACAAAAGATGTCTTGCTCACTCATTTTTTAAATTTATTTGTTTAGACAATACGCCAGTCAGGATAACCTGAAATTAGCCAGAATGTGAAAGCTTAAAATTATTCAGCTAAATATATTAATCTTAAATTATATTTGCCTTATTTTATTAATGGAATGAAGAAACGAGCATTTATTCTATTGGTTTGAAAAACGGACGCCATGTTGTTTTCGTATTGGCTAAAAACCGTTACATAGCAAGCTAACATTAGCAACCGATTAGCTTAGCTCAGAATATATATTAAAATAATATATATAAAATGCATCGACTAACGGTTAGCTCACGTTTATATAGCAAAATAAAAAAACACCAACATAAAAATTAATTTAATGGCGTCTATAAAACTGAACCTGTAAGACCGACCTACATAATTAAAATGAAATTGTGGCCTGAAACGGGCTAACGGTTCTCCAGGGCCTCAAGTCTTTCTGCTAAATTAAGCTAATCTATGCTAAACCACTACTAGCTGTAGCTTTGTATTTAATGGCCATACGAGGGTGATCATTTACGGGAATCTACATGATTGTGTTTGATTATTTATAAGTTTAAATATTTTTATTGGTAATCTTGGGACCTGATACTTTGTGAAACGACTTTAAACGATCTTAAATGTGTTAGAAAGCTAACATTAGCAATCGATTAGCTTAGCGCGGAATATAAACAAGAAGCATTAGCTCAGTTAGCTTAGCTAACTCCAACAGTTGCAAACGAAAACAAAAAACAGCGCAAGTTTATTTGAATTTCTTGAAAGTGCATTAAAATTGAGCGTATGAGGGGAGGCTCCATTTAAAAATGTAAATCTTTATTTTAGCCGTAAACAGGTTGCTTCCCTCAGTGGCTCTGATATTTATGCTAAAGCTAAGCTAAGCCGCTGCTAGCTGTATCTTAACATTCAAACGACACAGACATTCATTAAGTGTTGGAGCTGTAGCAAATACATTTATTTTCAAAAATGTCTTTGTTTTAAGAGAACATTTTAAAATACCACTAGTTCCATCTTTACAGATATTAATAACTGTTATTTGATGATAAATTAATAGTTTTGGTCAAAGTGTTTAAATTTAACACAAAAATAAAGTACAATTGGAGATATTTTCTGAAAATATCTATTCCAGTGATCAAAGTTGCTGTAACATTTCCAGATGTAGATATGTTATAATACTCGTTTTTGTAATGTGTTCAGAAACAGAGTAGGCGTTGCACAATGAGCAAAATTATTTTAATCATATTTTTTTTTCTTACAAAAACATTTTTTTTTTTAAGGGAGTTCAAAATGAAGCCTTTTAATCGTGAACATACAGTGGCAGCAGCCATGTCGAAGATATTTTACAAATATCAAAGAAACAATGACTGGAGGGCCAGAGTGCAGCGTTCCCTCCCGTAGCGACAGAAGCCAAACATACAGCTTGCAGCCTCACGGTGTCTGTAAGAAGACGGCGTTTATTACTACAACACCCCTGACTTTTGAATTTCTGGCAGATTTCTGGCCATGCATCCGCCTGACCACGTCTTAAAGCTGCCAGTAGCCTCGGTGCTTCATTTAAATGGAGCACTGAGGCACTGGAGGCTCAAAGTGGAGCCGTAGAAAGTGAAAATGAAAGGGAGGCATAAGAGGTTCCCCACGCTCACCGTCTGTTTGAATACTGGGCTTTAAATTCAGCAGTAGCTTAAATACAATTTTAACTGTTTAACAGTTAAACATTTCATATTTCGCAAAATGAGGTCCTCCGACAGAAACATTTTGGCTTTTTATTATCTGTGGAGGGTGAACTCAGAAGGCAGCTCCTCCTTCCTTAAAGCTGTGAGTGGCGCTCATCTCGAGACAACCACGTCCTGTTTTAGAAGCTCTTTCTCTAACCGGGGTCTGGAGGTGAAGTGTGGAAGTGAAGGGGGGGGGGGGGGGCATCTTGGCGGTGTTGTAGGCTCGGGTGGGGGTGTCAGTAGTCGTCTCCTCGGCTCACCACCTCCTTGCAGGTGGGCCTGAGAAGGATGGTGTGCTCGAACTGAGCGGTGTAGCAGCCCTTGGTGTCGCAGAGCGGAGGGTAGGGGTCCACGATGCCCAGGTCGCACAGGTTCTTCAGGGCCATCAGGTACTTGCTCTCGCCCAGGCGGTCCAGCCAGCGGCGGCAGAACGCCAGCGTGCCGAAGTTCTCGTTGATCACGTTCAGAAGGTGCTTCGCTCTGGGCAGCCTGGAGAGGAAAGGAGGGAGGGAGGGGACAAAACATCAGACACTTAAACAAAGACTCAAAAAGTTCAAATAGATTTCATTTGGATGACTCAAAAACGTATGATATTATACCTGCAATACTTTCCACTGTATATTTCGTGAATTATTCGTTTGTACAGTTTAAACTACTCTGAATTCTTGCCGTTTAATATCCTGTTAATCCACTACTGATATAAACTGAGCTTAAAATTACAGCTTTTCTATCTGGAAAGGCAAAGTACTGACGATTCGAATCCAGTCCAGCTCTCACCTGATGGGCACGTGGCCGACGTCGAAGTTTTTCATGTAGTGGGAGCACTCCATGTCGTCGTGGACCACACCTTTCCCTGTGCTGCCGAATGTCTCAATGGCATAAACCTCTCCTTCCTGCAGAAGACGTGGAATTAAAGGAATAAAATGATTAAAAACTTAAAAAATATGAATTTACTTAGTGAAACATAAGATCGACTCGCCTCCATCCTCGTTGCTTCTCCTCCTTTTACGATGGGCACAGTCTTTCCGGCGTGTATCCTGTACTGACCGATCGAGTGACCGTTCAGGTTTCGAATCGGCTTCACTGGAAAACAGGTAACAAGTCTGACGTGTTAAAAAAATAAAAATATCACGCATACTTTTTATCTGCATGATGGATGTGACTTGGCTGCCGTTAGTCCAGCTGCTGCAAACAGCTGTTTACATCTATTTATCCATATTATATATATTTAGACACGACTGGACATCGTTTAGCAAGACACCTGAAACTCAAACGGAGCCAAGATCAGGGTTTTTAGTTTTTAAAAGGAGCTACAGCAGACTGCATCTTCATCTTTTATGACAATTCATTCATCTCCAGCCTGAGTTTGAACTCAGACTTTAAAGTTTTCTTATTTTTACATTAATATTCATGAGCTTGAAGACGGCAGATGAATGAATAAACCTCTAAGAGACTTCTTTTAATCAAAACCTTCACATAACTTCTTTCAACTGATACAGACGGCGACTCCAACACTAAATATTTGTCTCAAACGTGTCTCTGATAAGCTGCATTTCTTAAAATCCAGTCCACTTGTGTAGTAGAGCTTGTTGAACAGCTGCTTTATCTAACGTCTAGTGTCCCTGAAAGCAGAACAGACACAGCGCGACATAAATAAATGTGCGAAAATAAAAGTCGTGGATGTGCTTGGTATAATATAAACAACATCTTTCTTCTTCTACTAAGTTTTAGCTGCGGTCTCAGCCGTCTGCGTTTCAGGTGAGGACACACCTTGGTACGTTTTGCCATCGAGCTCGACCTCGTAGGACTCCATCACCTCCTGGATCGCTTCCCCGACGTCACACAGGCGCACGTCGATGCCAGCGTTCTGCCACGAATAATAAACAAGATAATCAGTTTCTGGCTCGGCACGGATCAAAGCCGGCGTGAGATGTGGGCGCGTTAAGTTCCTACTTTGATTCCGGTGTTGGTGGCGTCTTTCACGGCCTCCAGCAGCTTGTCGTACTTTGGGTTAAAGGTGACGGTGAAGGCACAGTCAATGATTCGGCCTGAAGAGAAACATCAAGAATGATTTAAACAAAAGTACGTGGCCTTGTTCCAGACATTTATTACCGTTTGCTGACGGTCGCAGCTTCTCCACCGGATAATTACAGATACAGAGTGCACTGCTTTTAAACAGCGCAGCACTAATTGTGGCTGACGCGGCCGTACCGTTGATGTGAGTGCCGAAGTCGATCTTGCAGACGTCGTCGTACTGCAGCACGGTGGGGTCGCCGGCGTTGGGGGTGTAGTGGGCGGCGCAGTGGTTCAGGGAGCAGCCGGTGGGGAAGGCCAGGCCGGCGTTCAGCCCGTTCTCCTTTATCAGCTTACGAGAACAGTCCTCCAACCGCTCGCTGAGGAGGAAGAGGAGGAGGATGTAAAGCTAGATTAGAGGCTACTCGGTTGGATTTGAACGCTCAGATGAGACGAACGCTTCCCTAGCTGTGACAAAGCAGCCTCACCAGATTTCGATCATGGTCAGTCCGGGTTTGAGGAAGCTGCGGACGTGCTGGCGGACCTGCCTGTGGGCCTCGGCCGCCTGTCTGAAGTCGCTCCACACCTCCTCGTTGGCCTTGTCCAGCACCCGCCTCTCCTCCATGGTCATACGCGAGGTCGCACTGCGACTGGGAGACAAGACGTAATCACATGATTAGAGTTAAAGAAGGCTTTAAGAGTCAGTGGTGGAGGTAAACACATGTTCACACGAGAGGCTGAAACCGGTTTTAACAACAACAAAGCTCCTGGCTCTGGGTGCGATCACATGACCAGGACGAATGATTTTATCAGCATCTTAAAACATCTGAACGCTGTAGCTGTTAAATTAAAAGACCAACCTTTTAAAGCGTGAATCACATCAGCTCAAATACTAGTTAAGGTGTATGTTTGTGTTCCTTCTTACCCATCCTGAACCGTGGGGTATTCACACTCCTGCCCGATGGGGAACACTCCGTTAGGGTATAAGTCACAGATGGGCACAGACGGAGGATCAGTCTGAGATTTGGCTGAAAACAAAAAACACAAAGTTAAGCCTCCGATCGATCGTCCCGCTCTGATATGAAACAAAACATCCAGATCCTCCAGAAATAAAACGACTTACGTCCTTTCTTCTTCTTTTTCTTCTTCTTCTTTTTCCCCGCCGAGTTCTCGCCGTCATCGCCATCTGTGCCGATAAACGTTTACATGCTTTAATACCGTACGTCAGCGTTGTCAAGAGTAGACGCGTGCTCGTTGATAATAATCACCTTCCTCGCCTTCTTCTTCCTTCTCTTTGTCCTCTATCGCCTGCTTCTCCAGCTGTTTGCTCACTTCGGCCACTCCATCCGTCTCCGCCTCGGTGCCTGCAGCAGGAAGCCCAAATCGAATAAACGATCAATTATTCACTAAAGATGTAGAGAGAAACATAAACATTGATTTGTAGCACTCTAATATTTCAACGGACCTCTTTTAGCTTTGATTACAGCTCTTATTCTCTGTCTCATTGTTTCTAAAAAGCTTCTCCAGCGTCTCCAGATTTATCTCCATTCATTGTATTGATGACGGAGAGTCTAACCTCTGCACAAAGATATGAACCTTCTCAAACAGACTAACATCTTAGCTACTCATTGCATCAGTTGGGGTTAAATAACTTGTTTCCAGCTGAAAGATAATCACCCATGCAGTAATGATCCAATAGGAGGCTCCTACCTGTTTGCTTAAGTTAAATCCAGGTGGCGACTTTATCTTTTTAACCAGGCTGTGTACATTCACAGCAGAATTGTGTACCGTCCTGGACTCAAAATGCTTTTTAATTAAATCTAAAAGTAGGAGTATTACCTTTATGATAACCTCAAAAAAACCCTGAAACGTCACGTTTTTTATTAAAGTAGGACTAATAGGATTAGGCTGCCATTAGAAGACGTGTTCCTGATAAACTGTCACAATAAACCTTTTAATTTTCACGCAAGCTATGTTCATCTGACATTTTGTTAAATGTGTGTAACCTACATATAAACACGGACAAATAACGTGTTTGCGTGTCTGACATTAAAGGAATATTTGGTTCTTCTTTCTTACATAATAACTCAATTACGAAACACCAGAACTTGGCTGAGGCTCAGCGCAGTCAGCTCAGTAAGCAGATGCTAAAAAGGAGCGGCTAGCTCACAAGCTAACCGCGTTTTGTCTCAAAATAGGAGTTAAATCGCTTTCAGCAACGACCGCGTTTGCATGTCACTGCTCCTGGGGGAGGCTGCGGCTGAAAGTCCGGCGTCTTTCGTGAGGCCTGACAGGCGCCACAGCTGCATAAACCACATTGCTCTCTACCCGCATGGCTAATGAGGAACAGCGGCAAGCTGCACCTGTTCAACAACAAAACTTCCGGAATGACCTTCAAAATAAATCAGCCTCGTTGCTATCATAGAGTATTTATATACTATTTATGCCAGGCAGTGCAAGGTATCAGTGTAACAGTAACCGCTAAACTATTCATCCATATTTCACGTGCACAATTTATATTAATCAGATTAATTCAATCATCAATGCGTACAAGAGAATCCGCTACACTTTTATTTTGAAAGCAATTTCCGACTTTGGCGTAGCTAACTCCGGCTAACTCGACGCACCACCATAGCCAACTAGCTTAGTTAGCTTGTTAGCATAAACGAAAGTGTCAAGGACAGCCCCACCTGTCGTTGCAGATTTGTTCTTCTTCTTTTTCTTCTTCTTCTTCTTCGTGGTCTCCTCCGCCGGATCGGCCCCGTCTATGACCTCCGCCTCGCCGTTCAGCTCCCGGTCGTGGACTTGTTTCTGGTCCACTACCTGCTCCGCTAGCACGTCCGCCATGATCACAGGCGCTGCTGGAAAAGGGAAGCGCAAAGGATTGTGGGAGTGCTGTGTGTGACGCTACGTTCAAGGACCATATTCCTTTTTTTATGTAAAGACCACTATAACTCTTCAGTTGCGACATTTTTCTCTTATTTTTGTTTTACTGATAAAATATTACACAAAAACAACAGTTTTGGTGGTTTATGTATATATAATATAATTCTATATATATGTTGTGATATAGTCCACGCGTAATTTAGGTTTAATGCTAAATGTAGTTGCATGCAATTAAATTTATATTTACCTCATACTAGACACAGCGCACTCAGACCAGAGCGATGTTTAATATATTCATTATATTTAACTTAATATGCATCTGTGCGCAAAGAAAGTGTTTTATAACGTTAAAATATCTAATGATCAAAGTGTCGTAACAGGAGTTTTACACGAGTAGTCTAACGTCGGAGCTTAGTCGTGGTACCTGAAGGCATCAACTGAGTAAAACAAGCCGAATCAGCTGAAACGGAGCAGAGAGCAAGAGACCATAAGAGGAAACGTGCTTCTGTCAGGTATTAATAAATGCATTGATTAACTAGAAATAGCTCAACTGATATATGAGTTATAATATAGTTTAAGATATGGTCTGTTTAAAATTAAAACTCGAGTTTTACGCATATATAAGAACATTTGAGGTAAATGGTGAATGTTTTATGTCACAATTAGGCCCCCCTGATAATAAATAAATAAATATATATGTATATAAAAATAAAGAAACCTGTATTATTGAAGCAAAAGCACCATTTGCAGTGACATAATTCACCACTAGGTGGCAAAACAATAACAGGAAACGATTCAAGCAAATATCACCAAGAACAAACTTGTGAGCTGCTTTACATTAAGATTAAACTTTGTAGATGGTCTAATTCAAGGTCAACGTATTCAGCTAAAGCCCGTTACAGACAGGGCACTTCATTATAGCAGTTTAACGGTGAAAGTAGTGGTTGTGAAGTAAAAAAAAACTTGATTTCATGATTCCACTTCTGATTGTTAACTGATGCATGAACGTGTTATTTTACTGGTGCAGCTGTTTGAGGTGAGGCGAGTTTAGACTCTGTTGATAGTTCAGTTCACAGTTTGGCTCATGAGATTAATTCGAAGCATTTTTTTATAAAAGAAAATACTATAAAAGATTTGTATTACTTTTCTGGACTTTTCTAAATTTTGCTTTCAGTCAATTAAATCATCTGAGGAGTGTGGGATTTTATTGTTATTGTGTATTTTCTGTGTAGGACGCTGAAATGTAAGGGAGTATAAAGTAGGATGAAAAGTAAACTTGAACAAAACTTGATTGAACCTTTGTCCGCTGCATTTGCGTGAGCCTCCGGCTGAAGGAGGGGGGAGTTCAAGGGGGCGCAGCAGCTGTTGTGGGTCAGACAAAAGCAAAGCGTATCAAATAACCGCCCAAACCTGTTTCTTTTAAGCCCACGGTGAAACACGAGCGTGAGGAAAGACTTCACCAAACACTTCCAGAATGGTATTTTATTTCACGCTGGAAAATGCAGGAGGAATCAGGGGACAAGGCAGACACGGTGACAATAAAGACCGGGGAGGTGGAAGAGGAGGGAGGGGGGCAAACATCAGGGCTGTTGGACTCTTCAAATAGAACATACATCGCTCTCACATTAAAGAGAGAACCATACCCGTACAGGTATTTAAATTTAAACGCTTAAAAGAGAGACCTTTCCACTGAGAGTGCCCCTGTAAACACAGAGAAACATGGTGTCAGACTTCATGAATCCTTCTAGTGTCCCCAAACCCACGTCACCCCGATTGTGTCCCATCAGACAGCACAGAGATGGACCGCAACAAAAAAAACAACCATAAGGGACGAGGGGGAGCGGACATAAATAACACAGCTGATAGTAAAAATAGCATTTCACTTCCTGTTCCTGCTGAGCCGCCCCCCTTCTCCTTCTCCTTCTCACAGGGGGGCAAATCAGCTGAGCTAAACCTTCTGCTGTACAGCGTGTGTTCAGACAGGAAGCGTCACCTCTGGACTATTTGTGTTTATTCGCCACTAAGAAACTGCAATAAACGCGCTCACGTCACGTTTTATTTCCTCTCTACTTATTATTTGTATGTTTATGTCATTATTAATAACACGTTTGTCTAATTTTCTGTCATGTAACCCGTAAATCTAACTTGTCCCATCCAGATTCTACAGATTCCTGGTGTTTTGTCTCCATAGAGCACTTTATTAGGAACACCTAATGCGATCTAATACAATCCAGAACAGCATGAATTATTAATTAAATATTGGATTTTAACCCCACAGTGGGGAAAACTGTTCTACGCATTTATTTTATGCAATTTAAAGTATGTAGTGAGCACCCAGGGAGACGTTAGAGGAATTAGGCGGCTTGCTCAACGGCACAACAGACGTACAGGGGGATTAAAACCAGTCACCCCTACAAGCAAGTCCCTTTCCCTAAACATTATAATCTAGTTGTGTTTATTATTAATGTCTAAGTGGGTTTAAAAAGTCCTGTTTTGTCCCAGACATGAACACAGATGCAGGGGGCAAAATATTAGGGACACCCTTCAGTAGATAATAACAGACTCTGTGCCACATTAGGCTGCACAGATGTTCCTAATAAAGTGCATATTCAGTTATTCTTCACATCCGGGATTATAATATAGAAGCCTGAATGATTAAAAAGAAATCTTTGCATGAAACTTTACACTTTATATGATGATAAAGATGAAATAAACACAAACAGTCCAGCAGTCGAGATGTGTTTTCCGTCTCGTCACACCTTGAGAGAATAACCTTCCTCCGATTTAAAATCTTTATCCTGTACGTCTACTGAACGACTGGGATCAATAAACACGGTGTGGATGTGACCGGGTAAACTGCAGACATTCTGGTCTCCTGACCTCGACACACCGCGAGGTCATGTTTTTGTGTTAGTGGTTCTGGTACCTGAGTTTCAAACAGCAGTGGTAGTGTGTCATGTTCGGTAACGATGGACGGATGGGTGACGAGAGATCTAAAGAAGCTCCACATCAGGAACGGTTGAGATGTAACGCGGACCCGTCGATAAAAGACAATCAAACAGAAACACGGTCTCTGCTCAGTGCTCGGTTAAAGCTTCGGGGGGTTTAATGTCTGTCGCTTTCCTCTTCATACTCCTCCTCGTTATCGTCCTCGTCGTCGTCACCGAACGTCTGCTCCTTCATGTTGACGAGCGAGTGCGAGCGAGCGGCCACCTGCGCAGCGAGGACGGAGCTGAAGCTGAGCGCCTCGGAGCCGTGGATCTCCGTCAGTCTGTCCATCACAGTCACGGCGGTGACTTTAGGCTTCAGGAAACAGTCCAGACCGTTCTGGCTCTCCCCCTCCTCCACAACGCCGTCATACTGGTGCAGCTCTGACTCTCCTCCTCCTCCTCCTCCTCCTCCTCTGCTGCACACCGAAGTTCCTCCCAACTCCCTTTCCTCCAAACCACAGCTGAACTCCGTCACCGGGTCTGCGGAGGGGTCAGGCCTCACCCTGCCGTCTTTTCTTTCCCCTTCCTCCCCTTCGTTTCCTGCAGAGCGCTCCGATAGGTGGTTTCCGTCTTCATCGGCTGTTTCCACTGAGCCCAGAGAAGTTGGTGCGTCCGTGGCAGGATCTGAACTCTCGGCGCGAACTGAAGGCGTCACAGCAGCTGTATGAAAGAGTACACAGAACATTTAGGGTGAATTTATTGGTAGTTTTGAGCTTTTATTACAAATCTCAAAGCCGTTCGTCTTCTGAAAACGTAAGATAAATCCTGCTAAAAGTCTCTCACTATGCATATTTCTGTAATGTAGGAAGCTTTGCGTCCCAGCTATGCGTGTTAACATCAATTAAACAGTGCATGACTGTCTGTATGAAGCCCATGGACAATCATTGTGCTATTAATAGCTCTGCGTGCGTGGATTAAGCACCAGAAGGCTTCATGAAGTGTCATCCTGAGACTCAGCAGACACACAGGCCTCGCTGTTCCATCTAAAACCAGCCTCATCCAAGAATATCTCCAGCAGCAGACCTTGGTCGTTGAAGAGCAGCTGCTTCCTCTTCATCCTTTCCTCCTCTGACGCGCGGAAGCCCAGGACGGCTTTCAGCTCCGACAGGACGCGACGAGACTCCTCCCTCTCTCGCCGCTGACGTTCCCGCTCTTCCGGCGACAGCAAGTCAGCCCACGAGCCCCCGGCCTCTTCTCCGTCGGAGTCCGAGTCGGACACGTAGGCCTCCCACTCCTGGTTGGAAGAATTTACGTTTTCCGCGTCAAATTTGAAGTACTGTCTTGTAAAATCATCTCTACGCAAAGTCTAAAAGGTTTTACCAGCTCTTCTGGGACTGGATCTCTGTCCAGGATCAGGGGTAGGATGGAGGAGAAGCAGGAACTTCAGGTAGAGGAGGACAACACTGCTCCGGGCCTCCTTCATTACCTGCTGAGAGGGTTACGTTACTGAAAACAACAGATGACCTCAAACACGTGTAGCTTGGAGACTGTACTCACAGCTGGTTACATTGAGGAGACACTTCCTCCATTACTGGCAACAGACTTGAGTCATAGTAGGAGATTAAAAATAGGCCCTAGGGAGTTTGTTTTTAGATTTTATCGGGGAATATTAGAGGCCGTGTGTCGCTCACCTGTACAGGCGTTGGCCCGTCTCAGCATGCGCTCCACCTGGCCGATGGTGTCCTCCCAGCAGCCGGTGCTGGCTTGCATGTGCGGCTGCAGCTGGTGCAGCCGGTCGCTGAGGTCCTTGTAGCCCTCAAGCGTCAGCTCCGTCAGCTCCTTGGACACCATCAGCTTCTCCAGGTCGTCCTCCAAGATGATCATCCTGAAGATATCAAAGACGGAGGAGGAGGAGGAGGAGGAGGAGGAGGAGGAGGAGGAGGAGGAGGAATGTTGAGGGGCACAGATCCAGACTCATGAGGCTTAGAAGTCTAATCGACAAAATGCTTTAAAACTTTTAGTCTTTGTGTGTGACAACAAAGCAAATGGTACAAGTTTAAGTCTTTACTTTATCTGAATCGTGTTCTCTTAGTTCTTTCTCTTTCAATAACATCCATCAAACCCTAAGTGTTTTTATTGCTGCTGCTTTTCTGGTGCAATGACCCAGATTCCCTGTCCTGATATTAACGTCTCATCTCCTCTTGAGGGAGGTGTGGAATGAGGTTAGTCGGTGGCTTTCTGTGTCTGTGTGTGTGCGCCTCTCACTCGCTCAGCAGGGCCTTGAGGTGTAGCTGCAGGCTCCGGATGGAGGTGTGCAGGGTGTTGAGCTCTCGGCATTTCTCCCTGGCTCGCCCCGTCCTGTCGCAGCCCGTCGTCCTCGGCTGGGTCTCGAAGTGCCGGTGGAAGTCGAAGCTGCGCTGCACTTCGCCGAGGCAGCTGGCCAGAGCGTGGTGGAGGGGCTCGGTCACCGCGGAGACGGACCGGTGCAGAGGAGGAGGAGGAGGAGGAGAAAGAGGAGGGGAGGCGTCTCCTTTAGGTCCGACCTCCTCTGCCTCCTCTATTCTGCGCGGTGAGAGGAGGAGAGCCAGCCGACGAAAACACTCAGAGCTCTGTCCCACCCACAGCTGGAACAGCATCTGCAGGAGGACAAACCAACAAATACCTGATAAACATCCTTTAGAGCGCCGTGCAGGCTCCAACACGACTAGAGCGCTTTATCTCTTTACCAGCACTTTATTTCTTTGACACAGTCTTTGCTGCCGTTGCTGCCTCAAGGCTTTTTTCTTCCAAACTAAGATCAGAGCATGAACACACCTTCTTGTCACGCTTAAGCTTTTCTAAACCTCAGAGACAGTCGTCTGTTAAATACTAAGCATGACAATGGACAGTAGAGCACTGGAGCTCTCTGACCCGTTTAATTTCCCATAAACTGTAGGCGTCACCCTCAGGCCTCACCTTCAGAGCAGGCAGACTGTAGTCGTCCGTCAGCTCCTGAGCCTGCTCGTCCCCCAAGTGCTCGATTCCCAGGCCGAGGCCCAGCTCCTTCAGAGGCACCGCAGACACGTAGTTGGTCACGTTATCGATTTCAGAGTTCAGAGGGAACGTGGGGAGGCGTTAAAGACGCACAACGCTCATCTGAAAACCACCAGCGCTTCAGTTTACGTTGGTTTCAAAAGTTTATGACTTTACAAAGTAGGGCGCTGTGTAAAGTTCTTTCAGAGTTTATATATTTAAACGAGCTGCTGCTGTAAAATGCCGTGACTAATACCTCTGAAAGAGATAAGACTATCAAGCTGTATGTAAAATTGTGATGACAAGAGTAGTCATTGTGAATAATTATATCAGTTCCAGTCTCCATAAAAGACGCCGCTTATTTCAGTTCATATCAGGTAAAGGATATGCCTTCAGCATGTGGCAGGTGGCCCTGCGCGAGGCTCTGAACGCCGAGCGGAGCGCCCGGTACAGGGTCTTCCTCAGTCCGATCAGCTGCTGGCCCCGTGGCACCGCCCCTGGCCCCGCCCTGCTAAAGGAGCTGGCCGCACTCACCCTGTCGAGCAAACTTGACAAGTGAAATGTGATACAACTGTGGAGACGTCCCGAAGAGGCAGGGGGGCACACACAACACTGAGCGCTAGCACAACACAAAAGACACGAGACGAGACGAAACAGACGATCTAGACACTAACGCTACACTGGAGTTGTGATGCACTACCCTACACTGCATGCAATTAAAGGCTTTAACATTTGGGAAACATGCTTATTTACTTATTTACTTTCTATGCTCATGTACGACACTGGAGCTTAGCTTAGCTTAGACTGGAAACAAGGCAAACTGCGAACCTAACCCTGTCCAAAGGCAACACAATCCATCCACCAGCAGCTTTTGTTTCAACCACTCAAAGTGTGAAAAGGTGGATTTTGTTACCGTCGCACAGAAGGCAGGCTAGGATTTTCCCCAGATCCATAGAGACATGAGAGCGGTTTCAATTATCTCATCTAACACTTGTCAAGAAGGTAAATAAGCGTATTTCCCCAAAGGCTTTTCTTTGAATTAACTGTTGATTTAAGTTTGATGCTGGAGTTTCTTCATAAATGATTTGGCTCATGCATAAACTGACACAGATGCTGATTATGCTCACATGGTTTGGTAATTTGGATAAACGAGCACACTTACAGGGTGAACCCTCTTGAGATGACCTCCGTCTCCTGCACCAGACGCAGAGCTTTGCGGGACAGTCCGGTCAGCGTCTTGCTGTTGTGGATCAGAGACTGGAGCTGTGTGGCTCTGGTGTGGACGGCCCTCTGCATGCGGCCCCGTCTCCACAGCGTGACCCCCCTCAGCCCCAGCCAGCCGAGCAGGGCCAAGCCCCACGGAGCGGCGGCCAGCGACCACAGGCCCTCAGACGCGGAGCAGAGACCCAGCAGCACCGCGGCCAGGCCGACAAGGCCCGCCATGTCCCTGAGAGACGGGAAAAGGCCATGAAGGCGTCAGTTCCCATTTCACAAATTAGATTATCACATATCTGTGTCAAGATTTCTGTTTTAATCATAAAGTCCAAAGGCTTTGGAACGTAAAAGGCCACTAAAGTTGATCAAATTCAGGGATTTATAGCGTTGAGGAAGTGGGTGGTACCGAGCTATCTCAACTTTGAGGTGATGATCAACATTTTCCTAAAGGTAACATCGTGCTACCACCAAATCCACCACGCTTACAGCTGGTTTAGAGCGTTGGATGAACCTAGACGGAGCTGTAAGAACAAGAAAAGCCAGCTCTGTTTCTATAGAGCGGTAATGTTTTTATTTTCTGCATCTTTCACTTGGAAACGTTCAGCCTCAAACGTTCACTAGCAACCAAACGTCAGCTTCAAAGTAACGGGCGAGGCAAGAGTTATAGTTTGCGCTTGTGTTGCATTATATTCTCTGGTGTCTCATTACGTGCATTGGAGCGTGTTTCTTTCAGAGCGGCGTACCATAGGGAAGGCCTGGCGATGAGGCTCGGTCTGGGCAGGGCGCTCGCTCGGCTGGGCGAGCCAGAGGGCGACGAGCCGAGGGTGAGGAGACTCGGGTCGAGCAGCTCGATGAGCTCCACGTCCTCCTGCAGCAGCACGTCCTGATCCAGAATGCATCTGACCGAGTACTGGCCGAACACACAATCCTGAGAGGATGCAAGGAGGGGAAAAAAGAAGAATTAGAGCTGCAGGTTTAAGTGGCTGAAGTCCTTCACGTTTCCACTTCTACTTACCAGCTGCTGCTCCAGCTTACGAGACGCAGCCGCCTGGTGAATCGGGCTCCATCTCCACAAGGCTTCAGCCAGCCTCCATAAGAATCCTCCCTAGAAATAACACGCAGGGTCAGAACTCAGCCAACTATAGTAAGTGAGGAATCTCTTCCAGCTTTCTGCACGTTCTCCACTATGGAAGCATTTTTGGTGTTGCTTCCTCTCGAGTCCAAAAACAAGTGTGCACACGGTCAAAAGGAGTATCCCTGGAGACAAACTCTTTCAGGCGACAACAATAAGTGCAATGTGTGTTTGTGAAACCCTCCCACGCGGGTCTTATATGGGACCACTGTGGCGTAATAATCACGTGACTTCTTTTACATTTCCAGCATCAATATAAACCTAACTTTTCCACTGTAAACAATCTGAGACATACAACCGCCACACACTCAGATATGCTGCAAACTTTTTCAAAATGTCGTTTCCTGCAGGAGCCTAAGAGACGAACTGTGTAATTCCTAATCACGAATGCGGTTTATTTTCGCACTAATCTGCTTACAGCGCTGAGTGGCATCAGAGAAGGGCTTTGTTCAAAACTGAAAGATGTTTGTATGGCGAAGCTTAGGCTTTGGTTTTTACTTAAAAAAAAAAAAAAAAAAAAAAAGCAGAAAACAGCATCTGGAGTGTGTGCGCTCCAGTTTGTGGCGGTTTATTGATCCAGACTGAGCAGCTGACCCCTTTTCTGAGGGCTAAACGTGCAAGTGTTATTAGTCTAAAGGCCGCAGTCGTATTGATTACTGATCAGGAGACTGAGATCCAGGACTGGGCATTCACACAACACATATTCAACACTGCTATCAAAGTAGGCCAGTGCGTATCAAAGTGGCTAATCCCAGAGCTGATATAAATCCTGCACAGATGCCACAAACATCTGTATTCTTATCACGGTTCATATCCAGGTTCAGTCTTGTTGAAGCTCATCAGTATTCTGCTGCCATCTGAGGGAATACTGCAGCTTCCAGAGCCCGGATTGATGGTCAATATGTTTAAAAATACAAACCATTTGTTGGTTTTAGCTTCTTAAATGTATGAAGTGGATTCTTTTCTTTGTCTTTTATGAGAACAGACTGAATAATTTGTTTTTTTTTGGTTTGTTATTACATTTTATAGAAGATATCATAGAAATAATGAACCATTTAATCTGTGGTATAACCATAATAAACGGTAAATATGGTTATTCATGTTCACAGAGTCACACGTTTATATCTGAGAGTATATTTTAAGTCTTTTTTTGTCCGCTAACATCTGAAGATTTAAGTTTTACAACACACTGCATAACTTCAGTGATCGTACAACCTCTGAAGCAGTAAAAACAAACCTGGCCTCTAAACTATCAGTGTACGTATTGTACATAACTCCCATGTGACTTCATTAATCAGAATCTGGTTTCAGAGGACATCAGCGGCTTTGGCTTGGCTCCAGCTTTATCTGGGCTCCAGGAAACGTATCACGAAGAGACGACCCCGAAAGCTTTCCTGCCCGGTCCGAGTCCCTCATCCTTCTTAACTCTTCAGAACAACAGAGAGGAAGCATGACACACACGGAAAGTTCCTGAAAGAAGCAAACACAACGGCGTTTCCTGTCGCGGGAGGAGAAAGAACGCGGTAGGGGGAATGAGTCACGTGATCCATCCCGGGTTGTGTTATTCATCTGACTGAATCACAGGTCGCCACTAAACAGTCGGATTAATGCAAGCGCTACTCAAGGTTCAAGTTCTAATCCTTTGATCGCACAGTTATAAGGAGACTGGATTGGCTGTGGAGGAGGAGGCCGAAATTACAGACATAAACAGCAAATTGTCTCAGTAGGTGCATTTTTAAAATCAGACAAACAGCAGGAAAGAAAGGAAAAGAAAGTTTTTCTAAGTAAAAACGATATTATCTGGTTTATAGAGAAGACAAATACCTGCATCTGAGAGTAGGGAGCCCTTCTTGCCATGTCTGACTGAAGAGAAGCATGTAAACAAAGTGCACATAGCAGTCTGAGGCTGCCAATATGTGTCAGTGTTTGGAGTCAATAGTCAGATCAATTAATTTCCGTCTGACTGCACAAGTCAAACAGTGACAAGCTCAGACGCTGTCCTGAGTCAGGGATGCAGATACTCGTCAGAGAAAACAAGGATGGACGTTATTTTCAGATGCCTCCATCTTGACCTTAATTAAACATTTGCCCGTAAAATTCCCACAAATCAACAGGTTAAACCATCTGCAAAAATATAAAATTGCTAGCTTTCTTTTTTTGGACTGTTAGTGGATAAAACAATCAACTTAAGAACTTAAAGAGCTTATTTTCCTCTACTTTCTGACATTTATAGCTCAATCAATTGCCAATCAATCAAAAATGCAATTAATAATTATTATTATTATTGGATGAAGTAATCAGTTGTCACCACGATCATACATTTAAACTCCAACATGATATTCCAGATGTATTTTTGGCTGAATCTGTACAAATTATAAGTGTAAAACAGCTTCTTTGACATGTTTGTAATGTACATGAAGCAATAAATAACCCAGCTTTTGTCAATGGTCAAAATTATAACGCCACCTCTAGAAAATAAGAGGTACAAGTTTTATTTATCAGCACTTAATTTAAGAAAATATCCTTCTAGTTGCTGTCATCATTTGATATTTTGTTTTGTAATGTCCGTTACATATTTGTATGCGTCAGTCAGTGTCTGTTCTGTGTTTCATTTGAGACCAAACTGAACTGATGTGTCAGCCGTTCATTTTGAGGACAGGCATGTGCGATTTATTATTTTTTTTTTTTTTTGAGGATAAGAGAAACTCACTGAAGTTTTCTGTGGATCTTCTGGAGAGGCGGGGTCTCCGCTGCATTCCTCCTCCTGTGATGCCGTTGGACATGCCTCGAAGTCTGTGTGCCCTAGATCGTGCAGGTACTGGAAAAGAGGAGAGTTCTGCAAAGAGAAAGAGAAAGAGAAAGACACACTGAGCAGCAGCAGCTGAGTAATGATGGATGAGGAAGAGGAGCTGCTGAAGGGAGGGGGGGCGAGTAGTAGAAAGAGAAAGTATGAGGTAATTTGACCTGTCCTGCTGTGAATCTACCGGCGCCCTCATAAGCGAGGGCAAACCATCACGGATCCCCAGAGAAGTTGGGTCTCCACCCTAATCCAGAGCTCTCGTCTCTCCTCCATGCAGCTTGCTTTTCTATTCTGCTGTAAAAAAATAGATTCACATGTGAACCTGTGAAGCATCAGACTCTCCCGCAGATGTCAGGTACTGTCCTCTGAGCCTCTTCAGATTAAATTCTTCTCTGCCCTGCATGCAAACTGGAGTCCAAGCACAAGTCATCATGTTATAATCCAGGGATAAACACGAGCGGTGCTGTTTAGTATCCAGGACAGAAAGCTCTGAAACAAATCAGCCTGAGAGATAGAAAAATACCCCGTGCTGTAATATGTGCAAAAGATGCCTGACCCACTTCTCTTCCAGCTGCTGAGAAATTATTCCTCTAAGCATCTCTGCTGTGTGTTTAGGTTTGTTTGTTTTTTGGAGGGGGTGGTTGAGCTGAACATCTGCACAGGATCATAATAAACCGACAGATTCCGATGGAGCAATTAAACGCTACTCACATTCATTGTCACACGAAGTCGCAGCTCATGTTGTCACCGTCCAGAGTGGTTTCAGAACCGACGCATTGGACGTAGTCATCCCCACCCCACCTCTTTATTAACTACCAGCCGAGTAATGATGAAACACCAACAACAATGCGCACACTAGCCCGGCTCAGCCCTTCTCATGACCAGCAAAGCTCCTTGGCAGACGCACAGCGAACAGCCGGCCAAATATGTGCCACTGTTTCGGACTGACAACGCGCAGCAACAGGGCAAACGGCTGCTTTTTGAGACGCTAGCCACTAGCTAAACATGGCTATGTGTGTTAGGCTAGCTCAATGAATACCTAACGTCTATGTTCACCTCACAACTCGGGCGGTATGACAAAGCATAAGTTGTACGTATCGTAATAAAACTGCGGCGGCAATACAAACCTCAAATACCACATCTTCGTCAAACTCTTCAGTCATTGCTCTCCGCCATCTAAACGCAGCCCGTTTTGCATTCTTGGAAGTTGTAGGCGATGGGAACGGCGGTTGAGAAGTTGATAGTTAGCCGGTTGCTAAAACTTCGCGTAAAACTACATTTCCCAGAAAGCCCTGTCAAAAAAACCGCCACTTCCTCGTGAAACAGACAACGGCTCGTGCCGCTTAGAGCGCCTCAAGAGGCGGCGGTCAACCGTTTGGAAACCTACGCGAGGAAATGGGAGTGCAAAGTTAGCGCAAAGACGCTCACAAATAACCGGAAATGACCTTCAAAATAAAAACATCCAAACTTCTTACAACTTAATGTGACAAATAATTAACGTAAAACAACGCAAATTGATTTTTTTATTTGCGGAAATCATACAATCAAAGATACACCACTGCTCACATACGCGTTTCGTGTGAAAGTCAAATGACTTAAACAGATCTTCTTCAACAAAAGATTTATTTTTAATTTCCGCAACCGGAAGTGTGGTGTTTTTTGTCTCCAGCTTTGGATCAATCTGTTGGGAAAAGGACCGTGGCTGAAAACTTCGAAAAAATGGGAAAAGTAACAGGCGTGAAGACTTTATCGTTGCATCCGCTTTGGAGATAAAGAACAACAGCGATGGATCCGCATGTTTTCTCCCCGAAGTGCTTTCCCAACTGACAATGGCATCGAAGGAGGAAAAAACGCAGATTTTCTCGCAATTCCATTGAAAGTAATTTTTACTCATGGAGAAAGGAGCCAGTCGGGAGTCATGAGCACAGGTTTGTTTCGTGGGGGAGCTAACTTAACTCAGCCAAATCATGCTGTGCAAACGGCTGGTACGGTTAACAAACGCCAAATATAAGTGCTTTATGAGTTTGTTCGTAGAAAATGAGAAAGAAAATAGCGACTTCAGTGTTGTAACGGTCGATAGCATCCACTCTATTTTTACCCAGCCACAGTTAATTACAGTTTTTCTTAATAACAGCTTTCAAAAAGATATAAAAATGAACGGTCCTGACGTTTATTTTTAGTGCTTTCTGAAAACACAATCGTAACTCTCAATCAGAAATGCCCTTTCTGTTTGTTATTATAGCGTCTGTTGCAGCTGGACGGGGTTAAATCCTTTGTCTTAAAACATCTGTCCTGCTGTTGATGCAGCAAGTCGGACTTAATAACAAGCTGCAACGTTTACATATAATGTTAAATTGTTTATTTCGTGTTGGGTGCCTTCGGTGACTACTATTCGCCAAGTATCAAAACATTTTTTTTTAAACTTTAGCACAGATACCTGGCGTTGCCTTTCACGGCCAAACCCTAGGCCAGATTCCGCTCAAAAATCTGGAAATTTTAAATGTATTCGTTTTTTACTTATCTACACACCTCCGTCTACATAATTAAACATAACAAATGGCAAGATAGGATGTTTTGGCAAATTCGGCATATAGAGAAAGACACTAAGTATTAGTCTTTTTAAGTTTTACAGGTTTTTTGCTTAGCTCCGCCATCCTCAATGAACTTTTTTTTCTAAGTTGGGATAAAGTTGAAGTTTTCTAATAAAACATGTGTCCCGAATTGAAGAGTGAGTCTTAGTTGTAAGAAGCAAACGTTACTTTCTCCTGTTGTTGACGGGGTTTTGTTTATAACCCGAGCGAGTTTACATTTAGTCGTTTTTGAACGGGAGTTTTGAGCGAGGCTCCATCTGCAGCGTGGACTCGGGGGGCAGAGCGGTTTTTTGGTGCTTGGCCTTTTTGGAAACATCCGCTCGATGACTCCACTTCTCGTGGTGTCGGCCAGTAGAGTGGAAAATATGGTCTACAATCTAAATTCTCAGCTTTTTATTAGTGTTTTTTTTTTCATTTAATCTTTATTCAACCAGGTAGTTTTCTTGTGTGAATCAACATGTGTCATCCGTTTGAAAAATAATTATAATTCCTGTGGGGGAAAGACATAAGAAAACTTTAGTCTGACTCAGGTATGACACAAAAATATGGCACCAAAGTGACATGTGCGTTATTTTGAACCTAGCAATGCGTGGATACAAACTGCCAGGAAGACTGGGGAAAATACATGTATGGTACAGTGATCAGCTGTTAGTTATTTAGAAAGTGAAATTGCACCAAGAAAACAGAAAATAATCATATAATCTTATCTGCAACACAATGTTTTTGTTGTTGTTGTTGAAGCAGTTTTGAACCGGGCATACCACACATACCACGCTCTTTCAAGAACAGGGAAGAAAAAGGGCACAAATGTAATTGGGAATCTGAATTGAATAATCCAGTAATCCAGCGAACACAGTACAACAAGTCAGATGTAAGTGCTCAATTATGAGTTAAATAGTAATAAATGAAAGGGTATCAGGGCACAGAAGAAGACTTGGACTGCTAATTGAGACGTCTGAATGTGTTTCATACGTCACTCCAATCCTCAGGTCTTCCCCTCTGACTCCTAAATTAACCCGTTGACCCGAGCTTCAACCCTAGCTTGCAGCTGTCTGTGCTCATATTTAAGGAGGCATGGATGAAGCATGCTTTTCTGTGCCTGTGCGTGATTCATTTTAAAGGAGGTGTGTGAGTAAATTTTTACTTGTCTGTAAATCTCCTCCCTCTTTTTCTATAATTTGTTTTTACGTGCAGGTGTGAAGAAGCCTCCGTTAGCTCCCAAGCCTAAACTCCCTGCTACCACCAAACCCTCCCCCCCACCCATTGCCCCCAAACCGGGTCTTCTTTCGCCGACGTCGGCCGCCTCCCAGCCCTCCCCGGCGACTCTCAAGAGGGAGAAGCCGGCCGTCGCTCCCAAACCATGCATCCCCAAATCCACAGCCTCCTCTCCGCCTGTTTCGCCCCCGCCCCCCAAACCCACCGAAGCCCTGACCCTATCTCAGGAACAGCAGGAGGCTTTAGCTGATAGCCTCACTCTTCTCAACTCCAAAAATGGGATTTTATCAGAGACCAGCAGACGTGAGTCGGATTACATCATTCCCACCTGCTCCTGCAGCCTCCAGGACTGCTCCCAGTGCCCGCCGCTGGAAAACGGAAATGCAACCGAGATTGGGGGCAATTTGCACAAAGAGCCGATGCAGAATGGGATTACTACAGAAGGATTTACAGAGAGGCAGCCGAAAGAAAAAGGAGAAAACGGAGAGGAGGGAGCAGATAAGGGTGAAGGTGGACGGATTAGCAGAAAGCCCAGGGATAAACCTCAAAGACAGAAACATCTAGATAGGGGATTGGTGAACAAAGAGGCCCAGAGGACTGAGGGGCAGAAGGAGAAAGATTCAGAGAGGATAAAACACCAGGAAAGTTCTGGTGCTGATCTTCGTGTAAAAGTTCATACAGATTTAACAGACTCAAAGTCAGCCTGTGATGTTGCAGGCAGCATCATTGTCTTTTCAAGTGTCACCCTGCTTGAGTCTTCAGCAGAACACTGGCAAGTAGAAAACAGCAATCCTACCAGCAAAGCGTCTCCTACGAGGCTGCTCCCTGACCTGCAGGTCCCTGCTGCTCCCAGTAAGCCTCTCCCAGTCCCGCAACCGCGTAAATTTAAGAAACCGGCCTTAGTGAGGCAGGACGGCGTGGAGGGTGGTGGTGCTCAGGAGCCGGTGGCGGTGGAGGAGCAAAAACAAGGAGCTGAGATGCAGGAGTCCGAGGGGAAGCTAGCTGGTGTGTCTGTCACGTCAGAGAGTGAGGAGCTCAAACGGGACTCATATGAAGACCCTTCACCCCAACAAGACTCAGGTTTACAAGACGATGAGGTGGACGCGCCCGTGCCGCCTCCCCGACAGACCTCCCTCTCACCGCGCCTCCACAGGACAGTCCACATGCCCCACTCTCTGAACAAAAACACCTCCCACTCCTTAGTCCTGCTCTCTCAACCTGACTCATCGAGCCACAGGAAAGAGGGCGAGGACCGAGGGGTGCAGGAGGACGAAGAGGACGGCTACGGCGACTTTGAGCGGTACCCCATCACCCACAGCCTCCCCAAACAGATCAAACTGGGCTGTCAACCCAGGAGAGCTTTCTCCGCCGAGGATCAGCAGGAGTCACCGAGGGCACCGCCAAGGAAACCACAACGACACAGCCTGCCTGCGCCTCCTCCACTCCCCATCTGCCCTCCCGCACCTCCACACGCCAACACGCCCATGAGGGAGCTGCCTGCGCCTCCTCAGGAGAAAACAGCCTGGCGCTTCACGCGACCCTGCGTGACATTTTTCAGCAGACAGATTCCCACAAGGAGCAGCGTGCCACCAAAAAGCCGAGCCCCGGCGCTGGGGGGGAAGCAGAGGGCTCAGTCCTTCTCCGCAGCTGACCTGGCGACCCGGCACAGCTCTCAAAAGAGGAGCCTCTCTTTCCGGAAGCTGCTGGAGCTCCGGCTGTCGGTGAAGATGCTGCCAAAGCTGCTGGCCAAGGGGGGCAGTCCCTGGACTGCACCAGTGTAGAATCAATCCGGGGCGAGAGAAGCCGGGAGCGGCCCAAGAGCTGCATCGGGGAGGCCGATATTTGCGGCGAGGGTGTGGAGGAATCGGTGGAGTACGAGAACGTGCCGCTGTACGAGGAGATCCCGGAGTATATGAACCTGCCGTTTCACAGTGGGAGGCTGGGCTGGCCACACGACCCGGACGCAGACGATTCAGACATCTACGAGGTGCAGGACCCCTACCACAGATGCCAGGACCACGAGTACGAGAGGTGCGGTACTTTACTCAAAACATACTACAACTACAAACAAAATAAAGTATTTACAGACTGTATTAAGTTTTAAGTACGTAACTAGGAGATAAAAAAAAGGTTATTTTATGCAATTAGCTTTTAGATCTTGTTCATCTGTTCTTTTTTTAATTATTCATTTATTAGTTTCTCGTCCTGTGCAATTTCCCAGAGAAAGAGTAATCTGAAACCCCAAAATATTCACTTCACCATGACTTTAAGTGAACAGACAAAGCAAGTGTTGAGTTTTATCAATTAGCCAAATAGTTTTGTCTGTCCGCACTTATCCTGTCATCATCTTTCTGAAGCCATACAGCAGTTCACCAGCCAGAAAACCCTGAGAACATGTCCGTCGAGGTCAAAAACACAGAAAGACCTTTTTAAACCCGGTAACAATGGCGCGCTTGTGTTTGTGTATGTGAGAAAAAGAGCCCGATGGTTGACGTAGGCTGAGATCCAGACCTGCAGCGCCGCGTTTAACTCTTGCTGCAGGTGACCCACGGCCCAGTGTGGGAACTGCAGAGCGCGACAGGTTGCACAGGTGAAGTGGGCGTTTGATTTTTATTTACAGGCGAGTGAAAAGTCCGGCCTTTGAGGTGGCGCCGTTGAATTTGAATAGAGCATTGATGTGCAGCAGGTCGGCCTGTTTTCCTGTGGGTTATTTCCAGTGGCCAGGGCAGGAAATGTCTGAGAATCGCAGAAACGCCACACAGCTCTCTAGAACAGGGAAAATAAACCTCCAGCAACCACCAGCCTCCTCCTCCTCCTCCTCCTCCTCCTCCTCGGCCTGCCTGCCCGCCCGCCCTCGCACCGGGTTTAGCCTCTCCTTAACCTCACCGCTCCAGTTTTCTCCCCTGTTTCTGTGAGAACGTCGGCCCCGAGATTTGTTTTCACTCTGAGCAAACGGCCGGAAAATTATCTTTTTATTTTACAACTACGGAAAAGCTTGCTCTACACGGAAGACGTCGTAAGAGCAAGCTAGGAGGATTATAATATCTAAGGAGAACTTTAATTTGACTGCAA
Source organism: Planiliza haematocheilus (assembly GCA_005024645.1). Taxonomy (NCBI): domain Eukaryota; kingdom Metazoa; phylum Chordata; class Actinopteri; order Mugiliformes; family Mugilidae; genus Planiliza; species Planiliza haematocheilus. The sequence goes on along the minus strand of SRSE01000244.1, from coordinate 152,661 downwards.
GCTTTGAATAAAATTGCTAAACCTCCTCCAGCAGGTTTCTAACTTTGCTTTATGACGCTGAAGAACTGGATCATGGCCAAATATATATTTTTAATACATATTCTGTCTCACAGGCAAAAGAAAAAACACTTTAATGTAGGTGGATTATATGTTTTAAACACGGCCATGGCCTCTAATAATTAGATCAATTAGAATAAATATATGAATATAAAATATGGATAAATTGTAATTGCAGAGCCAGAAATTAGAAAAGGCAGCTGTACGCATTTGAAACTGCCCCATTTAACTGTTTTTATTTTATTAATTTATTATCTTTTCATAGACGTGGGACAAGCTTTAACATAATGTCACTTTAGAAATTTATTTTGGAAGCCGTCGTTCGCTTTAGCTGGAAAAAACCAAAACAACCAGCTGAAAGATGCTAAAACGCAGCTTTAATAAGGTAGCAGCAGCTAACGTTTAGCATTTAGCTCTTTATAAATAACCTGAGTTCATTCCAGAATTGCTGGTGACTATCTATTAATAGGCGTAACACGGACATGAAAACATTCATGATATTAAGATCCCATTGGCTCAGGCTTGTTTCCTTTTTCCTATTTCCTCTGTTCGGACCGGAACACGACCAGTGACGAGGTCAGGGGCCACGCCGGCCGACGCTGAGCCACACCGGTGCGAAACCAGCCGCTGAAACAATTAAGATGTGCTCTGCTTCTTAATTCTGTCTGGTATGCAGAGCAGTTGGCCGGGTGTTTGTGTGTCGGAGAAGGGGGAAGAAGAGAGCGAGTGAATCTGTAGTGTTTCCCAGGCATCTGAGCCTGTTCAAGTTTATGTAAGTAGCCCCGGGCTGTAAACAAGTGGCGCTCTGTGCCTGACCCAGTATGCTGCAGAGAAAGCATACGGGAGGAAGAGCAGGAGGGAATTGAGATTTTAGGTAAAAGAGTGAGAAAAACCAGGAAGTGGTGAGAGCGAAAGGAAATGTGAGTTTTCTTTTAAGAGATCCACCATGTTTCCCATCCAGTATCCAGTCTCAACCATTGACCCCAGAGTCTCCAGACAAAATTAATTCCTCCTAACCCGAGGTCTTAGTTCATCCTTTGATATCAGACAACTTAAATCTACAGAAGCGACTCGCAGAGCCAAATCAAAACATTAGTAAGACGCGAGCGCATGTCGCTGCTTGTACTGTCTTGGCAGACTGAGCGGTGTTTGTGGGAAGAGCCGAGTGTTGTTTTGCTGCTGGCCCACGCAGGTAGAAATAAAAACATAGATTTTAAATGAAAAGTAAATCAATATGCAAATAAATGTGCCTGCAGCGAGTAAGTGAACACATCACCACTCATCTCTCGATTACTCAGCTGGTATCAGACTGTAATTCTGTGTATTTTTTGTGAATCACTTAAAATATAGCTTAAAATAACCTTCAAAATTTAAGAAAATGTCAAATTTTCAGTGAAATCTCTAATAAAAGAGACAAAATATCGCACAAGTTCCTTTTGTTTTTGCTTGTAAATATGTTAGAAACCGTTTCAGATGAACTAGAGCAGTTATACAGAAGGACTCGGCTTTAGTTTTATATTTGTTTTAATTCCTGCTCTTCCAGTAGACTCCCCAACCACTCCATCTGTCACGCGTCCACTGTTTAGTTTCCCCTTTGTTCCTTTATTTAACAGCAGCGGTTGTTTTATTTTTCGCGGACGCCTCGGTTTGTGTCTTGTCCAGGGACTTTGAAACCCTCCCCAGCCTCCCTAACACGTTGTCAAAGTGTAATCATCAACGTTTTCCCGTCGTAAAACCTCCGAACACACTGACTCACGCGCGTCTGCGAGTGTAGATTGTCCCCCCACATTGCACAAGGCTTCTTTAATCTTTATTTATCCAGGGAGGTTCCTCTGCCGCCCTGTCCCGCTCCTCTTTCACGGATTCAAACATTCCTCGTAAAAGAAGAAGAAGAAGAAAAAGAGGCTAAATTCTGCTACGTGTGCCGTTTTAGCCTTGACCGTTGTTTGTGCTGAACGTGCGGTCTCTCTGTGTGTTTTCGCCGAGCAGCGGCTGGCTGAGGCAGGACGTCCACTCTGAGGAAGAGGAGATCCACAGTTCAGATGAAGAGGATAACAGCTCCACCTCCAGCAAGGAGCACCTGGATGAAGCAGACAGACAGGTACTCGGGGTTTCACATTATAAAGCAATCCACTGACTCATTATGGGGTAATAAAGTAATAAGACATGACGCTTGTTTAGTCCGACACCATGACCTGAAAACCTTATTACACTTCTGTTATTGTCACACCTTCAGCTTCCACATGAGTTTACTTATTATAATAAACATCAGGTCAAACGGTCTCACATTCTTCTGCAGCAGTTGAGCCTTAGCAGCTAGAAACGACCTGTTACTAAATCTACATTAGCTCAGATTTGGTAACTCTCCCGTCAGAAGGGATGAGAGATTATCTGCTTCATCCTCTCCACACTTTAGCCACCGGTTTTTCCATCTAAGTTGTTTTCCACCACTGCTCAGTAACCGCTCGTCTCCCTCTTTGTCAATATGAATCTTCTGCACCAATCTGAATTTCCTGTTGCGCCTTCTTAACGCAGAACTTGTGACTCTGTTCATCTTGCTATGAAATGATTATCTGCTATCCTCTGGCCTGGTTGTGCTCCATTTTAACTTTTGCTCACACAAGTCTTAGTCAAAAAGTTCACTTTCACTTTCTGCTTTCTTGTGTTTGGTCGACTCGTCAGCAAAATACATATATATCTGTTTGTCCGGTTATTAAACGTAACTGTGCAGACTGGCTCTTAACATTTCATGTCACTTTACACAGACAAATTAACAATCCACATGAAAGAAATAAGGATATGTGACTTTTTAACACTGGAGGGGACAAATATGCTTGCTTTACGTAACAAAACTGTCTGGAATATTCTCCAGAATTACCTCAAAGCTACTGCATGCTGAGGTCTTGTCTAGAGGTTTTCGAGTATAACTTTCAAAAGACTCTTTTCTTGATCCGTTTCCCGCCCAACGAGTCTTTATTTCTTCCCGATTCCCCGGTCTACAGGTCGAGCAGAGGGTCAATCCACGGCACATGTCTGCTAATTTCATGTCCAACACATTAGTGGTGCTAATAGTGGTTGTTGCCTTTGACAGCCCTAGTTTATATATTTTAAAACTTCCTTTGAATACTTGAATTCTGTCTGTATCTTCATTCAGACTTGAACCAAATGTTTAGGGCATTTTCCTGCGTCGTGTTGCCAGTGAGCGCTGTCCGTCTCTGTTTTTTCCCCCTGAGTGTCCTGCATGGTTACCGCCAGTCAGATCCCTATCGCCAGCTATTTTCCTCTCATGCAGGTGCAGAGCATATGCACCTTTGCTCGTGTTCAAGCATTACCTTTTGGTTCCAGACACGGGGAACATCACAGTCTGCCTTTGCTGCAGGAAATACTTTGATGTCGGTCTGGCAACTCCTCTTCTCTCCTCTAAATCTCAGCAATCGGAGGGCGGGCGGCGCAGAGTTAGCACGACGCAGCGAGCCACAGTAGCCACACTGACGGGAGATAAGACAGGTTGAAGTGAACCGCGGTTATCCTTCAGTACACAACTATTACGGCTCGTCAGCGTTTATAGCCTCCCCTCTGAGATTGATGCGTTTTAGGGACTTAAATCTATTCACGACCTCCCAAAATTGGATGCTGCTGTCTTAAAAACCCTCATATTGTCTTCTAGTTGACTGCGCAACTTCTCCTGATTCTGTGTTACACATTTTTAACCAACTTCTTCTCATATATTGTACCTTTCTTAGCTGAATCCATGGGCAGTAGACTGCATTTATATCAAATTATGATGTAGAAATATTTAAGACAGGTTGAGGCACTTGTCACAGATTTATAACTGGGTCATGAGTGAATTTCCAGCTCCACTTGTATGGAAAAATGCCACGAGCAAAGTATTTGCAGGTCACAATGGACGACTCATATCTCTAACGGTGACTAAGCTGTCACTGCAGCCACAGGAGACTGTGTGCACACGTGCAGCCAAGTGTGTTTGGTGCCCGTCGCAGCTTTCCAGAAGTGGGTGTGTGCTGAACCGGGGGGGAGGGATGGTGAGCAAACACAGAAGGCCCACAGGTTCAAGAATAGCTCCCTCAATGGCCCAAAGAGTTTTGTTTCTGTCCCCACGTCTGGCGCGACCCTCTCTGTGATACTGTCAGCACCTGTGCCCGATGCCTCTCAAAGCTCCGGGGGTATCACAAACACAGGCTCCGATAGGACCAGTAAGACATTTCTGTCAAGCGGAGGCCAAGGCCGCTGTCCAAATTAAGCCGCTGAGAGACCGCCCTATTACCATTCAACAACACACACACACACAGCGTCAGAAAGAGACGGGGAGACGGGAACAGACCGGCGCTCTGCTTTCAGGCCCTGTCGAGCTGTCGTTTAAAAGAACCCCGATGCTTTTAGACGCGGAGGCTGGTGGCGGCGATCATGGTGATTTGCAGTGAGCCTGTGAGCGAACCGCTGAGCCGAGCCGCTGTGGTTTTATTTTGCATCTTTTGCGTCGTCTGACATGTTTGTGTGTGTTTGTGCCCTCTCAGCAGGAGGATGAGATGAAGAGGAAGAAGGTGGTGCACATCGCTCAGGAAATCATGAGCTCGGAGAAAGTGTGAGTGGGCTTCAAGATGAACCAGGAGTGATGAATGTCAGGGTTTAAACATCTGCCTGACCTGATGTCTTTCTGCTCTTCTCTCAGGTTTGTGGACGTCCTGAAGCTGCTTCACATAGTAAGTATCTTTTATTATGAGAGCGCCTAGCATGGTAGCTACTCTTCTTCTGAGTGGTGATCAAAGCTTATTCTTCATTTGCTTTTGGCTGGCGTTGTCTTTAATTAAGTGCTCACACAGAGTCAAATAATGGTGTAACTCCACAGCTCGGGGTTTTAAAGTCGCTGTGTTGGAGGCTTTTTGGTTTCCCAGGGACCTAAATGCACGAATGAATGAATGTGTCCCATCATTGAGACACTCTCAAGGGAGTGTTTATTGACTTGTCTCCTGTTCGATAAGGAGTTGTGGTTTTGCATCTGGTGTAACAAACTCCCCGGTGTTACGTATGCGTACTTACTTACGTAAGATCGTAAATCAGGTTTTGTTTTCGATTAAGTTTGAATGTGGGTGTAAAAAAAGAATAGTTGCAATCAATACAGCAGAGGTTGAACTATCCCGACCTTTATTCTCTAGTGAGATTAATCTGCACATGTGTCTATTGCTCAGTAATCACAGTAATCACCAGTTAATCATTTGCTTCAGCTCTTTAAGCGACATTCATCCTGACTCATCTGATCCACATACTTTCATTATATTATTCAGCGAAGTCTAGAAGTACGTATTTAGAAATGCCGTTTACTTCCCTCCAGTTTCTCTTTAATAAAAACAGCTAAATATATAACATTCACAGACTTCCCCGACTACTACAAGCCTGCTGTACATGTGCTCTCGGCTGCATGTGATTTAGATTCGAAGGCTATAATTGCTCATCATGTTGCATACATCGCTGATTTGAATGAAATCTGGGACTAAGGGGAACCATGTGACTGAATGACGCCTGGTTTCTGTTTGGTTTTGATTGGGGATGTGCAGGCAAACGCTTAATTGTGGCTTCTAAAGATACAGGTTTATTCAGTGTACTGTAATCTTAATATGTTAGATGTATCGAGCTCTTTCTTTCAACATAAACTCCTCCTCAATTGCATTTTTGTTGGCCAAGACTGACAAATCGATAGTCTTTCTTTTTTGTTTGAGAGGGAAGCTGCACCTTTGTTTATGTCCGTCTCAAGGACAGTCTGTAGCAGGCGTGTCCTCGGGGGAATCCCAGGTGAGAGAGTTTAGAAGACGTGCTCCGATGGTCCACCTGTCTGTCCGCCTCAGACGCGGCTTTCAGTGAAACCACCGCAGGATTAGTAGAAAACGTCGTCCTGTGGGCGACGGGGGAGGGTGAGGCGTGCAGCTCTGTCCAAGAAAAGAGGTCGGATCGCATTCTTCTCTGTCCGCGGACGGCCCGGCCGTGCAGCAGCTGCTTCCTCGGGCCACGGAGACGACCTCCAGACACGCACATGCCTCAAATAATCCTCTCTGTGTGCATTTATGTATGTGTGTGTGTGTGTGTGTGTGCGGTTTGTGCGCAGGTGGGTGCATGGGTTTGTGACTCGGTGCTGCATATTTGTGGCGAGTCATCCTGCTGACATGTTGGAGTTTTTTTTCGGCCCCTTTTGGTTGAGCTTTGCATGTTTTTGTGCATTTTAAACTCTTGTGTTTGTCAGTTTACCTGTCGGACTAAAGACGTCTGGACACTTTCCCCCCTGTGTTGTGAAGTAAACTGCATCAAATGAAGAATATACACTCACTTGCCAGATCATTAGGTACACTAAAGAATACACCCTAACAGTCCTATGTTTTCATCCGGGAAGCTGTCGTTTGACTGAGGCTGCAGTTTTTCAATGAAATTAATCATCAAAGTGCAAAGATGTTCAGTCTAATTGAATTGAACGTATTTGCACTAAAACATATTTAAAAAAATGTGGAGTTGTCGTTATTTACAGGTTATTTTGCCGTTTTCTTACTGGTCCGACCCAGATTGAGATCAAACTGAGCCCCAGAGCTAAAAAGAGTTCGTCCTAAATGATCATCCAGTGGAATCACCACCTTTCTGAGGCTGTTTTAACATAAAATGAACATTATAACAGATTTTTATACTATAAGGCAGTATAAAATTAGTTTGTATTAAATGTTAAATAGACACAATTAGGGATGCTCGATATTGGCTTTTCTGCCGATATCCAATATTCCGATATTGTCCAACTCTTTCCGATACCGATATCACCTGATACCGATATATGCAAATCGCAAATTTCCTGTTAGTAGGTGACACTTGGAAATACTTCCAAACCACGGACATCTCATACACCGGGCGAGCTAGCTTGTTAGCCACGGTTAGCAACCTACGAGACTAGCGTGTTGTTGTTGTTATACGTCATCAAGCACGCGCCTGTTAACGTCCCATGCTGCGTTCATGCAGACTCAGAAATACTGAAGCTACAGAACAAACATCGGTTATAAAAACCTGATACCGATAATTCACGATATTACATTTTTGACATCCCTAGACAGGATATATATCATTTAATTAACTGACTACTTCAGAGAGACACAAGATTAAAAAAAAAAAATATATATATATTTATTTTGTTATTGTTATTTAGATTATGGCCAGATGAACTCATGCTCTAATAATTAAAGTTACTGTACATTCGAGCCGTGGATATGAGACAGAGAGAGAGAGAGAGAGAGATATCTCTGGTCAGCCAGGCCGTTGGGATCCTGCGTGGCCTCCCTGCTTCCTTCCAGGTGGATGTGTGTGTTGGCCCGCTGGACGAGGCCAGAGTGCTGACTCAGCTCCGTGTGTGTGTGTTTGTGTGTCACGACATACGTGCGGAGGGGAAGGGTGGAGGAGGAGTGGGTCACTTTATGAGGTGATAACCAGGTGTTCCTGTTCAGCTGCCATGTCACGTGACACCCTCTACACCCTCTGTGTGTGTCTGTGTGTGTGTCTGTGTGTGTGTGTGTTAATGCCTGTGTCAACTCTGTGTGTCTCTTGCAGGACTTTCGGGATGCTGTTGCCAAGGCAACCCGTCAGAATGGGAAGCCGGTGGTGGACGAGCGGATCCTCAGTCAGATCCTGTACTACCTGCCTCAGCTGTACCAGCTCAACCGGGACCTGCTGAGGGAGCTGGAGGACCGAGTGGCGCACTGGTATTTTCATTTTATCGTTTTATTGTGTTGTTATTGCTGCACGTAGCTTTGGCAATAAAGTTTTCTTCAGAATGAAGTCATCGGTATATATAATCAGTTACTGCAGTGTCTGCATATTATGTAGGTCATTTATAATAAAAATAAGGTAGACTATGGAGAATATAAGAGCACACTGAGGAAATTTATTCAAATAAGAAGTGGTTTAGTGAGTCTGAGCACCTCAGGCAGGTTGCTAACTCTCTGTTGTTAAAAAAGGGAAACAATAACATCTTAAAATCCGTCCTAAACCAATCAGTAGCTAGCGCTTGTGCTACCTTTGGGGTCTCTGGGGCCCCAAGCCAATGGACAGACAGAGAGAGATTATGCAAGAGGGTAGCATGAAGGTTAAGGTACAAACTGGAGCCTGATTTACACCTGTGAAAAGTCTGCACGTCTGCCTCCTGGTTCAGTGGCAACCTTCAGTAAATACAGCTTTTCCATATGCAAAAGCTGTATTTACCTTCTCATTTACGTTGTCATGAGTTGTCCACCTGTCCAAATCGTCCAAAGTGTTAAATCAGAGTAGTATGCGACCTTAGAAAATAGTAGTTTACATGCAACCACCAGCAGAGTACTTTTACTTTTCGTGGTGTTGACATTCAATCATAATTTACCACTTGAGCACCGATGCTGACTCCTGACTCCTGCTTTGTTTCGGTTCCAGGAGCGACCACCAGAGACTGTCGGACATATTCGTCCAGAAGGGCCCCTACCTGAAGATGTACTCCACCTACATCCGCCAGTTCGACAACAACGTGGCTCTGCTGGACGAGCAGTGCAGGAAAAACCCGGCGTTCGCTGCCGTTGTCCGAGAGTTCGAGGTAGAGTTTGGAGGCTTTTTTAATACTTTTAATTTTGTTATTATCTTCTTTATTTAGTGGTCGTTTTAAGTTTAAAAATGACATTATTTACATGTGTTTTCACAGAGAATGATGAACAGTTTTACTCTGCCCAACCAGATCTTAAGTTTATGTCTTTGCTATGTTTATGCTAAGTGTCTACTCTGCAGATTTAGGACCTCTAAAGCAAAGACTGTTTTTTGTTCCTTTTATTGGATAGATGCTAGTGAAGAGAGACAGGAAGCTGGGCGGCGAGAGAACGGCACAGGCTGGAATAAAACTCGCTTTTAAAACCTCCAGAGTTGCATTTTTCAGTTTTCTCTGTTTGTTTTGTCTCAGATGAGTCCGAGGTGCGCCAGCCTGGCTCTGAAACACTACCTGCTGAAGCCAGTGCAGAGGATCCCTCAGTACCAGCTGCTGCTCACAGGTACCAACACTCATCCCCGTTCTGCTCTGCTCTGCTCTCCGGACGCTGCTGCTGCTGCTGCTGCTCGAGGCTTTATTGAATCACGGCGCTCTGTTATTGGCAGCACGAGAATGAAACTTGGGCCGAAGCCAGTCTTTACTGTTTTATCTTCCTCTGGGTATCTGGTGGTACACTGCCACCGAGTGGAGAAACACATCGACACAAACATCACGGTTCATTAGGTACATTTGTCAAACCCTCTAATAAAACAGTCCTGAACTAAACCGTAGCTTCGTGAGAGTTACGTTGCTCAGCATTTGTTTAAAATAACCAAGAGAGATGTTGATTGAGCTGGGTTTTCGTTTTGGAGACTGTGGTTTGTAGTACGATTGAATAGTTTTTCCCTCGGGATAAATAAAGCATCTGTCTATCTAAATGAGTGTGCTACGCTAAATAACAGAAACACTTTAGTCTTTAATTTAATCTAGTTTAACTAAACCACAGACGACATCCTGTAAAATGTTCATACAGTTGAACATTATCACATTTCTGAAAATCATTTCACAAAACATTTTACAAACAACCTCAAACGTCTCAAGAAAGAGAAACAACTCTTGCTAAAACAGGGCGACCCCTAGTGGACAAGTTAGGATCAGCAAATACTTTTATAGCGAAAGAGCACTGACCTGTGACAGACTGGTTACCTGCCCCCTTTCCCCCCAGCTGGGGTGGGCTCCAACCCCTCTCGTGACAAGTTGATGTCTTCTATGTCATTTTTGCACTTTCAAATTCATCACACGGGCCAGATTGGAGTCTCAGGCGGGCCGGTTTTGGCCCCCGGGCCGCATGTTTGACACGTTTACTTAGAAGATTTAATACATGACTGTTATATTAGTGTATTTATTGTCTAGTAGTGTCCCTAATGTTTTGGCAAGTGTATTTTAAGGCTGCCTCCACACTAAACACAAAGATTTTGACATAAAATCATTCTAACGTCATAATAGATGGAAAAAAAATGACAAATGCTTACTTTTATGATTTATATTTTGCACAAATATAACAGAAAACACATAATATAATTTATGAAAAGTGTATTAAATGTCCTTAATGGGTGGCGATGTTTTTGTTCTACCTTTCCTTTGTTTCTGTGCCGGGCGGCTCCGCACACTTTCCATTTCAAGGTTAATTCAAACCTCTTTTCTCTCCTCCAGATTATCTGAAGAACCTCCCTGAAGACTCAGAGGATTACAAAGACACACAAGGTTAGATAACGAGCAGTCCTCCTCCTTAGCGTCTTATCGTTTTTATTTTGCTGATGTTTTATCTCTGCCCTCCGTGCAGCTGCACTCGGCATCGTGAAGGAAGTGGCCAACCATGCTAACGACATAATGAAACAAGGGGTAAGGTTAAAGTTAAAGTCGTATGCTCTGAAGTCACGGCTCTTTCTGCTCACCGTTGTTGTTGTTTTTTTTGCAGGATAACTTTCAGAAGCTGATGCAGATTCAGTACAGCCTCAACGGGCACCATGAGATCGTTCAGCCAGGCAGGGTATGTCGCTAAACTGCTGTTAACCTGTAAAAACATGTGCGTCGTTGCCTCCTGTTATCGATAATCGCAATAAGGCGGCTTGAATCAGACGTGTTGGTGCTTGCAGGTGTTCCTGAAGGAGGGAACTCTCATGAAGCTGTCCAGGAAAGTCATGCAGCCGCGGATGTTTTTTCTGGTGAGCGACAAGACGGCGACAGTCACGACAGTTTAATCTGCAGTCACAGTTATCTGTCTGTTTAAATGTGATCTGTTTGCTTCTCCAGTTTAACGATGCACTAATGTACACCACTCCGGTCCAGTCTGCGCAGTATAAACTCAACAGTGTTCTGTCTCTGGCTGGGATGAAGGTAAGAGACAAACACTTAGAAGCTTAGAGCTTAGAATTACAAATTATTAATGCTTCTCTATCTGTCTCTATATTTATATTTATAAATGTGTTTCTGCTGTGTCCTGTAGGTGAGTAAGCCCAGCCAGGAAGCCTACCAGAACGAGCTGAACATTGAAAGTGTTGAACGCTCTTTCATCCTCTCCGCCAGGTCAGCTCTCGCCCTTCCCCCACGCCCGTCACATTTTGCTCGCTATCGGCTGTTTGCCTTTTAGAAACCCCCTTGTCGTTTTTCACACTAAGAGTTACTGTGTGTTTGCAGCTCGGCCACAGAGAGAGACGAGTGGCTGGAGGCCATCGCCAAGGCCATAGACGACTACACGAAGAAGAAAATAACCTTCATCTCAAGCCGAAGTCAAGAAGAGGTAAAGCCGTGAATCTGTTTAGGATGAGCGCGTCCGCTGCTTTGAGAGTTATTTCACCCCGTCAATATCAACCCTCAGTGTCTCTCCACCCAGGCGGAGGGCGTCGTCGACAGCGGGGCGCCGCTAGGTTCAAAAGCTCCCATCTGGATCCCGGACCTGAGGGCCACCATGTGCATGATCTGCACCTGTGAGTTCACGCTCACCTGGAGGAGGCATCACTGTCGCGCCTGTGGGAAGGTCTGTAGCTCTTTAATCACGCCCTCATTATGATATTTAAATAACCGTGTTCTGATCTGAAGCTACATTTGTGTGTGTGTCTGACAGGTGGTGTGTCAGGCGTGCTCGACCAATAAGTACTACCTGGAGTACTTGAAGAACCAGCCAGCTCGCGTGTGTGATCACTGCTTTGAAAAGCTGCAGGAGAATAGTGAGTGATTTCCTGAAAACCAAGCAGCAATAAAATAAAAATGGATTGAATCTAAGTAATAAATATTTCTAAATGCTTCATCAATTGTCCTGAAACTATTAAAGCTCCAAATGTGGTTTAATCCGCCGCTGGAAATAGTCCCACAGCAAATTTTTGAAGAGTTTCAAATGTCTGAGAAGAAAGTGACGAGATTTGAAGATTAAACTATAACATATGTTATTAAAGATTTATGGATTTAGTTTTTTTTTGTATTTTTTTTATATTAACAACAACAAATCACAGTTGTTCTTTATATTTACAGAATGGTCTTACTCCCTAGCTCTGGTCTATTCGCGTTTAATCATTTTTTTAATGTTTTAGGTGACCGCTGCGCCTCCACATCAGTTTCTCCCATCAAATCTGGAGCGTTCTCCTTCACGAGAAAACAGAAGAAGATTCCTGCTGCACTAAAAGAGGTGAGGAGCAGGAACATTGTCCACATGAATCCTGTAAACGCCGTAAAACGCACTTTTTTTGAAACCGGGTCCCAGGGTGGAAATGGAGATTTTGGCAAACGATTTATTTTGATCATGAATCCATTTATAAAAGAATTAAACATCCAAGAGAGTGAAGGATGTGAGTATTTATGTTTCTCATCCTGTTTTCTCAGGTGTCTGCCAACACAGAGAACTCCTCCATGAGCGGCTACTTAAACAGGTCAAAGGGCAACAAGAAGCAGTGGAAGAGGCTGTGGTTCGTCATCAAGAATAAAGTCCTGTACACCTACGCCGCCAGCGAGGTACTCGTGCTGCACGAGCTGATGTTCTTTATCACCTTCTTTTCTCCCCCTTTACGTCTAATAATTCGTTTTTTGCTCTCTTTAGGATGTGGCGGCGTTGGAGAGCCAACCCTTGCTTGGTTTCTTCCTGAGGGAGGAGAAGAACGGGCCGGCCCAGAAGCTGCAGTTCAAGCTGTATCACAAAAATACACTGTTTTACATCTTTAAAGCTGACGACATCCCCACAGCACAGAGGTATGTCGCTTTAAATCACAGGAAACGTCTGTAAATAAATAGGTTTTAGTGGATTTGTTTCATTCAGTGGTGGCTCATTGTCTGTGTTTTCTCCCTCAGATGGATCGAAGCCTTCCAAGAGGCCATGATTCTTGAACAGTAACCCCCAAGTCGTATCACAGCCTCGGAGTCATTTGATAAACGACTTACAACCACCCCCCGATTGGTCGAAGGGGTCACCGGCTCAGGAAGGACTCCAGGTGGACTCCCTTTAAAACACAAACCTGGCACAAACTAAACGCGGAAGCCCGGCTGCTTTGCTTTGCCCCCCCTCAAAGAACCGGACTCTGCTTCTCTAAAAGAATTTTTCCTTTTCCACCGACGAGACGAGACGAGACGAGAGTCACAGCCGCGGGTCAAATGTCAAGTCCAGAAGCACGTGCGCGGAAGTGAGACCAAACAGTTGTCTGTGTCGCTTAAAGCCCTCGGAAATCCTTGGAAGTCTGGGAACGAAATTAAAATGCCGTCGGGTGAAGGAATCGCTTCTGTTGGAAACTAAATATACAAAAGCTGTCCGCCTTGATGGAGACGTTCATATTTGACTGAGTAAAAACCTCAGTTTATTCAAACACGGTCTAATCACGATAATAATCAGTAAATTATGGATGTTACTTGTCATGGATGTCTGTGTCAGTTTAATAACGTAACAAGGTGGGATTTTACTGTGAAAATCTTCAACAAGCAAACAGGAAGTTCTGCTCTTTAGATGCATCTCTCTGGTTTAGAGATTTTAATATTTCATAGTCCTGGTTTTAAAACTTTTAAAAAATAACATCCTGGAGACAACTGGAAATGTCACAATTATTGTAGATATTTTTAAATACAAAGTGTATTTTTTGCCTTTTTAGCCACATTAGAAATGGTTAAAGGGTCAAACTGTGTATATGGATGTGAAAGAGCAAACCTTTTTTATATCGAGGCCGAGAGCTAATATTTATAAAACAAAATAGGAAGATTTATTGTTTGAAAAGCGCAGGCTGCCACTTATTTTGGGAGTCAGGGTTTGTTAGGGAGGTTTCCATCAAAACTATTCTTTTTTTTTTTTATAGAAAATGTTTTGTTTTTTTACGAGAGAACACTGTGCATGAATTATATTTCTAAAAAAAAAAAAAAGGAGACATTATGAATTATGAACGGTTTGCTTTTGCAGACGTCGTGCCTTTTAAATCTCCTGTTTTGAGATCAGCTGCAATAATATAGGTGCTTTGTTGGGAAATCTTCACAGTATAGGACAAATTTAAGCATCCGGTTTGAATGACTACTCACTTTCTGGTCAGGGTACTCAGAATTCCTGCTTTTAAATTTGTATTTTGCCTTTTTTTTTAAGTTGTTTTTGCCGTGCTGCCATCACAGTCGGATCAATTTAAATCCTGCTTTTTTTTTTTTTTTAGTGAAGGATTAAATAAGTTGCCGTAACGCTTCATGTACCCGTCATTCAGATCTGCAACCGCCTGTTAATGAAGATTCAAGTCTGGAGCGACCGAGCATGTATTTCTCCCTGATTGTACATTAACATTTGTAAACATCAGCTCTATCAGAGTTAGAGTCTCTTATAAACGACATTTCTAAACTGTCAGGCAACAGTTTTTAATAAAATATATATAAATATATGTCTTGTGCTCCTGTATTCATTCATTTCCAGCTTTCCGACTTGCTGTCGCTGCTTGATTAAAGGGTGCAGACAGATGTATGTGGGAGGCAGGAGTTCAAGATCATGTCACATGCATCCGTTTGCATCCGTCACCAGAGTCTCCCTTTAAGCTCGTGATCAAAGCAGAGACGCGAGAGATGAGGAGTTTTCCAAAATGCCGAAGCTCTGAACTTTATTTTGCTTCATGCTCTATTTCCTTCCTTTCTCCCTCAGCAGTGACACTGGACCGTGTTAGATCTGCTCGCCCGGGCGGCATGAGAGGGATGTTGGAGCGTGCTGAAAGACTGTTCTTTAATTAAAAAGCATCAGAGTGTGTCCCCCGAGCGGCCGCCTTGAGTTCTACGGTCCTGTTTTTTGGCTGAATTTGCTGATTTATCTGCTGATTTTCCACTTTTAAAACTTGATCTGTGATTTAAGCAGTGAAGGAGTGAAGTGTTTACTGAGCACAAACCATGTATAATTGTGAAAAACCTTTTTTTTTTTATTGTAGTTTTCTCTGTATGTGGGTAAACTAAACTAAAATACTGTCTGTGTTTGCAGGACAGGATGTGTGGCAAATTAAATTAATAAAAATATATATCTATAGTTGGAGAACTGGGATGTATGAAGAATTTTAAATTAAAGTGCATTCAATAATGTTAATGATACTAAATTAAATTGCATTGAATTTCTTTAATTTACATTAAAATACTGTCTGTTTTATTTTATTTTTTACTGGAAGGTGATTTATGAAGACTTATTAAATTAAGTAAATGAAACTAAAATGCTAAATTGTAATTTATTCAGTTTAATATCCTATTTACAAATAATTTAAATAACATTTTAACAGCAAAGTACATATAAACTTGTAGCGCTTGTTTTCGTCGGACCGATTTAGAAGACGGAACGTTCCGTCTTCGTAATTCGTCCTTCTAAAGATGGCGGAGTATACCCACCTCGTCCGAAGGGCTTTGGGACAAATACGAGGTCATGGTGGAGTCCGAGGATTCTTTCTTCAGCTGTTCAGGTCAGTTTAGTTTATAAAACTGCGCGTGTGTTTAACAGCTAAAGACGAGAAGTTAGTATTTGACAAAACGGAAAACTGAAGGGTGTCAACTGTTCTGTGTTTAGAGCTAGCTTCAGTTAGCTTGTTGACAGCTAACGTCAAAGGACTCAGGACGTTAAATGATCTGTTAAACAGAACCGTTATCTACTGGTACTTTTCCTATGCTGCTGTGTGAATAGAATGTTACACCAAACTCCATTTAATAATCTCTAAATTTAAGTTATATCTAGTTCCGTTGATTTTACTTTGCATAAAATACATATTGAAGATTTCAGGACTCAAACTAAGTGATTCATCAAGTGATCGGCCTGTGTTTTTATTACCTTACAAGTCCACAATGAACTGCAAGTGTTTGGGAAATTAACTAATATTTTTTTTTATTATTATTTTTTCTAGAGTGAATGATGTGAAAACAGGGTCTTTGATTGGTGTGGATAAATATGGGAACAAATACTATGAGGACAGAAAGAATTACTTCTTTGGTGAGTAGAGTTCCCCTTATGTGTTGTTTTTTTTAAAACACTGTTAATTACTGTAATATAAATGCTAATAAAGTTATATCTCTGTCACTTTTGTGTGTTCAGGACGTCACCGCTGGGTGATCTACACCACAGAGATGAACGGAAAGAGAACCTTGTGGGATGTAGACGGCAGCATGGTCCCAGCAGAATGGTGAGATGTGTGTTTTAAATGCACATAAAGCAAATGATAATTAAATTAAAGAAAAATGTCAATCACTGCTGAAAAACTTCTCATGTTCATTCTTCAGGCATCGCTGGCTGCACTGCATGACCGACGACCCCCCGACCACGCACCCTCCAGAGCCCAAGAAGTTCCTCGCTGAGGTCCACCAGTTCAATGTGAGCGCCACCCCACAGCAGTACGTGCCCTACTCCACCACCCGCAAGAAGATCCACGAGTGGGTTCCCCCTAAAGTCGGATCCCAGTGAACTCGGACTGCATGTTTCACTTTCCACGCTGTAAATTATGGTTTCTAGCCTCTGTATTAAAAAATGTCCTGAATAAAATCTCTATACAGATGTTTATGTTGGGAGTGACAGTTCTTTGACAGTGTCAACATTTAGGCTGGGTTACAGACTGGATTTTGTAAAGCGTCTTAATACAATTTGTATCATAATTCAGTTTAAATTTATCTGTATACACTGTTTATAGTTTTAGGGGTTTCCCCCATTATTGAGTCCTTGAAACTACAAAAACAAGAGCCAATGCATGCTGGGAATTCAAGTAGAAAAGCGTTAGAAACATATATTAAAAATGTATGCGCTGGACTCAGAGGCATCGTAACCATTCTACTTGGAGGGGTGCTTTTCCCTGGTCACAATTTTATGTTGGATAGATGTAGACATTATTTAATTCCGTTTGCACGGAAAGCTCGTTGATAAGTGACACTAATGTAGTTCATGATTCAAAAGCGCATTTCTGTAGATTTATATAGATGTATAATTCATCCCAGTACACGCACACCCCCCCATTTGTGTTTTTTTTTTACCATTTGGTTCCGTCCAACTGGAGAATTCTGTGGTAACCATGGTAACAGCGGAGCTCATATATGAGCCGCCGTGGAAGTCGGTGAAGTTGTTTTTAGCGTGATGCTAATCGCGATGTGAGGTATGAATAACACATCTCAGCTAATGCCACGTAAATAATACACCTTTACTGGGTGTGTGAATTATTTACAGCGTAGATATGTTCTCATTTAAATCGAATTTAGCGTCTAAATAGCCTCTTAAGTGAGTTTATGTTAATGTTAGCTTGTCGTTTTTTTGCTCTTGCTAGCAGCAAAGTTGTAGTTTGCTCTAAATATATATATATAAATATTTTCTACTTTTCATGAAATATACTCAGCTTTTAATGAGGATGTACTTGCACAATGTAAATAGCAATAGCAAATATTTTAAAGAAAGTTAAAATTAATTGCTATATGTTGACAACAGTTTTGGCTAGCCCAGCTGTCAGCAATTTTATATGCAGGATGCTGATTTATTTTTTAAATTTCCACCTAAAACATAGCTTCCGGACAGTTCTGCTTCCACATAGTTAAAACAATGAATGGCACCTGCCAGTTGGTGGGGTAAATTAAACCAAGTTAATGTTAGAAGCAGGAAAAATGGACAATTTACTGTCCCAACACACTGTGGATCACAGTTTGTACTGTATGGGGCTGTGTAGCATTCAGACCAGTGGAAGAAGAATCGTGTTTTCGTTTATATCACGTGGATAATCTGGTGTGTCACTTACCTGAGGAATAAAAAGTACCAGGATGCAAGGAATACCACCTTACCACTGGTCTTTAATAGTGTTTAGGTGTTGTCAGGACCTGTAATTCCTACACATGTCCTCCAGTTTGATGTGAATAGCCTCAAATCAAGCTGAGAGTCTGCACTTTAAATGTGACCTTAATTTGCTTTGATAAACATCTAACATAACAAATAAAAAGCAAACATATTAACCTAACTGTGTGCAATAAAAAAGCCTCCACGACATAGGACAGTAGAGTCTAGCTCTAACAATGAAGACAGACTAAACCAAGTGTTTTCCTGTGACAGTGAGCTTACAGCACAGTGTCTCTGTTGCATCTGTGTGTGTGTGTTAATCACTGCAGGATTATGCTGAGCTTAGGGAAAGTTGCAGCATGCAGCATTTCACGCCGAGGTGCTGTATGTAGAGATTCTCCAGAGCCGAGTGCTGTGGGAAAGCGAGAGGACGTCCAGCGCATGATGACTCAGTGCCAGAGTCTCTGTGAAACTCGCATGTGAGCCTGCAGAATAAGAGGTTTGTGTAACGTTTGCACTATTTAATTATTACAGGTGGATATTTGATTTTTGTCTATTTACACCTTGTTTTGACGTTTTGAATTCAGAATTATATGCAGGGTTTGAAACTAGAAATGTGTTTTTACATTCATGAAATATGCACCTGAATAATGTGAAGCCAGTCTGGTCCTGTATGCAGCTAAAAGCATGAACTTGAATTCTCCAGGCTATCTAGAAATGCTCCAATTTATCTTTTACAATGAGAAAAGTTAAGTTTTATGTTGGTTTTATGGCACAATCATCAGATTTTGTGACATAATATCACGTTAAAATGTTTCTTTCAAAAACTGTGTGAACAAGACAAAAGTTTTTTACTAAAAAAGCAACAATATTTCTAAAAAATATCTTTTGTATATGTTTTTTATTTTCAGTAAAATAGCATTACATGTGCATCTTAGAGACTTTGCCTTTATAATTTCAGTTATCTGGAGCTGTTAAATGAGGAGACGCACTGTTTCATCCCTTTTTGTTCGAGAGGACAATTTGGAAGAAGGAAGAGGAGAAGGGGAAAGTCACTGCAACGTAAGCTTCATATCTGTAATAGCCTTTAACGGACAAGAGGGGGCGTTGTTCCATACGATTCGTGTCTGACTCAGCCTTGTCACCCCGGCTCCATCAGTACAAGATCAGACTGAAAAAAGCTTTTGGCATCCTCTTGAGTCAGCATTTCTGTGAGCAGCAATCCTCTCTGGTCTTTATTCAGACAGCACAGACAGACTTTATCTGGCGAACAGAGGCAGCCTTGCGTCTAAGTCCTTGAAATTAATTAGGAACAATGAGCTGGAAGTGATTCAACGCATGACAAAAAGCCTGAGTGGCATTTAATGTGCTCTCCAAGCCGAGTTTTACATTCCTGTTCAGTTAACGGTTCGTTTGTTGCTCTTCTGTTACGTCTACGTCTCACATTAGCTGATAGCTATTGTCTGATTCGTCCTCTGTAAATGGAGCAGATAATCTGTCCCTCTGTCTTCCTATGTGCTGATGCAGCAGTATACTAATGTGGCAGCTGATACTGATGCCAGCTGGGTACCTGGAAGAAGCTACAGAGCGTCATCTTAACGTTGTCTGCCCTTCCTCTTTCCTCTTCATCATCCCTCCTGCCAGCAGCACTGCCTCTTAACTCTACACACTCCACCTCCTCTTCCTCCTCTTCGCCGATTCTCCATCACTTCTTTTTAGCATCAAATACTTTTCTCTCTCTCTCTCTCTGTCCTCTCCTTTTGCATCATTCATGCGCGACTTCCCCATAGATTTGACTCCGCGAGGAGCATGAGAGATCCTCGATGAGTTTCTCCAGACACCAGTTTCTGTCTCTGCTTAATGGGTCAGAGTCTTTTATTATTTTATTTTTTAGACCTCCTCCCTAAACGCTTTGCATTTAAGATGGCCCACTTCCATCCACTTCTCGGGAGTATTACTGCCACACACAGGAGGACGGATCTGAAATTACAATCTCAAGATATTTTTGAATTCTCCTCATCTGTGCTGCAGAGTACTTTAACGTTTCTGCACCTCAACCTTAAGATGGTGAAGAGTTGTTTTTCTTATTTGCTCATTTGCTAAAAGAACATATGAAGAATAACATCAACAGGTTTTGTGCAAAGATTGTTTTTACTTTAGCTACCTTCCAAGTAAAAATGCATAAGTCAAATGATAAAACTGTTATTTTCTTTATTTTTCTTTTCAATTGTTTATCTTCTCTGTCTGCGGTAACGGTACGACTCGTACTTCTTTTTGTTTATCGTCTCTACTCTCTCTGTGGCTCTTTCTTTTCCTGTAAAAACTCTGGAAACGTGTTATTCACTGGACGTACTTGCATGTACTCTGACAATAGTTGAAGACACATAAGAGTTCACATCTTAAAGTGGTTTACACCATTTGAATCGTGAGGCTTTGAGCTTTCAGAAGATGTATAATTTGATTCAGAATTGATAGTTGGTCGCTGTAGAGTGAAGCAACCGCTGGAGTAACTACTGTCTTTTTGTGGGACTATACTTTTGGGCAACAGCGGAGGTCTGTGGGGAGGAATAAGAGATATCAGGATCTGAATATATACAAAAGTTAGTAGATTAATTCCTTGTTGTTTTGATCCTTTTATGGGATTTGTTTGTTTGACGGGGAGGAAGAAGCCTTTCCAGAGGAATTACAACAAATAGATTCTTAAAATAACGGTTGATATCTTTCAAGTTGACAAAAAGCAGCTTTGACCCTTGATTCTTCTGGTAAAATATGCCTCTGAGCGTGAGTGGGAGTGGGTTCAGAGTCCAGCCTCAGTCGTATAAACACACACACACACACACACACACACACACACACACACACACACACACACACACGTGCTGTTATCTCTCTGCAGATTAGCAGCGCTGTCCTGTAGAGTGCGTTCCCCCCGTAGGGACTAAATCAGCATTCCCACACTCATTCATTCCTTAAGCCTCTCTCCTTCCCATCCATCCCCTCTCCTCCTCTCCCCTCCCTCACCCTATCTGTCTCAGTCCATCCCCGGCTCTCCATCCTCTGCCTGCTTCCTCCTGATTGGCAGCGGAGGTTGCCGTAGCTGAAGTGTGCCCGGGCCGCCGGCGGAGGGTGGCTGATAGGGATCCTTGTTGCCTTTTAAGGTGGTATTTTTCCTCCTCCGAGCGCGACTGCAGAAGAGGACAGGGCAGTATTATGTTGATTGGGATCTGAGCGTGCGTGTGGAGGTAGCATTGGCTTGATAGCCGCTGCCACAGGAAGGACAAGATTTCACAATAAGAGGGTTGCATATACAAGGACTAGATTTAGACAGGCACGTCCTCCTCCTCCTCCTCCTCCTCCTCCTCCTCCTCCTCCTACTCTTCCCTTACAGGCTAGTCCCAAAACTTCAAACAGGCAGACAGAGCTCTCTGATGTGCACAGGTCTTCTGAGAGCTGCCGTGACATGCTCTTTGACCTCAGGCTGTGAGGAAGAGGAGGCATGAGGAAGAACTACAGCGCCATTCCGCTCATCTATGTGACAGAGGTAGCGTTTGCACTCGACTTTAAAATCCTTGTTGCTCAGCTTGTCAAGTGGGGTGAAGTGATTGATGAGGAAATATCTCTTGTTGCATGAATGAAAAGCTGCAAAAGAAAAAAGAGAGAAAGAAAAGGGGGTCAGATGCAGAGTCACATGTAATCAGCAGCTGCTTTATTGTCCTTGTGAACTTGAAACGTAAATCCCTCAGGTCTCATAAAGACCTCTTTATGTGAAAGAGAAACTGTAAAACTGTTTTGATCCGATTGCAAAGGCAGCGCTGTAAAGGAATTCTGCTGATCGCAAGTTGTTCTTTGCCGTTTTGCAAGTTAAACAAGTTTGTTTTTTTTTGCGAGCAGAGAGAATCAGGGAAGTGGATCTGCAAGAGTTAAAGGTTGAGTCAGACAGGTTTCATCACGTTGCGTTCCCATTCGCTGTGACCGGCTTTTGGAGCTTGACTAATATGTAAAGAATGTCTACAGCGAGCCGTGAATCCTGCTCTCGTAACCTGCGCTGAGCTTTTTGTATTTTCTCTTTCTGTCTCGCCGAGAATAAAAGCAGCGCCGCAGATTCTAGGTTCTGCTCGCCTTTATCTGTCCATCACGGTCCGTCAACAAGTCTGGTTGTTGTACCCTGAAAAGAAAAGCATCCCAAAAGCCAGATACTAGAAGGTCTCCGTCGGCTGCTCTCATTGTTTTGTGGAAAATGCAATGTAAAATATAGCGTTATGTAACCCCTGTCACTACAATGAGGCTCTTCCTGGCATGCCAAAAAGCCTTCGTCTGTCCACAAACAAGGAAACAGTTGAGTGAAGAAGCGGCAGGATGTTGCTTATTATCTCTCCCCAGCGTGTTGTCGCCCTCCTCGAGGCCTCGGCGTGGCAGAGACGTTCTGCAACAAGTCTGAAACGAGCTCTCGATTGGTGCTTCCACCCTGGACGTGTCGTTAAATCCTCTTGTGTACAGGATTTCTGCAAAGACATGTGGACACTCTCCAGCCGTTAATGTGGTCACCTCAATCTTTTTACCATGGAAACGAGACCTTGGAGCTCGGCTTTGTTGTGGTCTCCCTCGCTAATTTGTGTGTGTGTGTGTGTGTGTGTGTGTTTTTTGCAGTAATATCTCAGGGGTAACATGTGTCAACAGTGCAAGCTTCTCGCGTCAGTGGTTTTATCCTTAAATGCTCGCGGGGACAAATGAGGAAATGTGGGGACGTCTGAAGCGGTTGAGGACAAACCGCTTATTTCTACCGTCTACACAGTCAAAAAAACATGACGATGCAAGCTTAAACCCAAGTTTAGCTTACTTTAAATTATTATTATTAGCTTTGTTTCCACACTTCTTTCAGTTGGCTTCCTTTACCAGACATCTTATTCCTCTTTTTGCATCTTAAACATGAAGCAAAACGTCAAATCAGCTAAAGCGTGAGCTAAAAATGAATGAACACGACCTCAAAAATGCCTGTAACACAACTTTTATCTCCATTCTTGTTCCATACGCGGCTTTCTCTTTATTTTGGGATGTTAAAAAATCCTTTTAAGACATAATCTTTAATGGTCACTACATAATAAAACAAGCGTTTCATCTGTTTAGTAAAACACAAGATGTTTATTGGTTGTTCCTGAATCATTATTTTCCTCCGCTGCTCACATTCAGTCCCGTCGTTGCTCATATTTTCCAGCCTCAGTAATTACCTTCCATTTTTTTGCTTTGCTTTGTGGAGTGCATTCAGCTTGTGCGCCGCGTCGAGAACAAAAAAAACATAAACCCACGCTCTTGCCGTTGCCGCTGCTGAACGCTCACATACCTTTCAGTGTCCCTGGAAACCCTCCAGTGTCATGATTTAAATTTCTGAGAAGACATCACAGACCTCGCCAGCGGCTGCTTCACGAGTCTGTGCAGGTTCACGCGCTGAACTAGATAGCAGAAAAATATAATAGCCTTGAGGTAAAGAAAGTGTGTTAAACGTCAACAAGGGTCCAACAAAAGATGGTTTCGAAGAAAATACAGTATGTGAGAGCTTGTGTGTGCTCCTCTCTCCGTCTGTTTAACAGCTGCAGCTAACGATTAGTTTTGTTTTTACGACCAAATACCAGAAAGCCTAATGTGATTTCCATCAGCCCCAGGTGCAACCAGTGTTTAGTGCTAATTAGCAAATGTTTACTTGCTAACATGCCAAACTAAGATGGAAAATGTCAAAGGCCAAGAGGAAGATGTGAGGTGGTGGTAACAATAAGAGAAGTGATTCATTTTAGATGAGAATAAGTAAAATTGTCATCAGCTGTAAAGTCATAGGAAATGTGTAGATGTAACTTAATGTGAGAAAATGCAAAGGAATAATAAACGACTGTATATTACAGTATATTAACTTAGCTTAAATTTATTCTGGAAACGTTCGCAAAATGTGAAAATTTGGACCTTAACGAAAATGTCCTCTTGCAGATTTAATTTCCATTCATGTGGACTTGTCGTGGACGTAATAAACCCCATTTAAAGACAAACAAAGATAGAACAAAACTAAGGCCTTTGAGATCTGAGAGAGTGACACAAGACTCTTTGGTTTGATTTTTATCAAAATGATGAGTAAATAATGAATGAGAGGTACATGAGGTTCCTTCGTTCCTTCTATCTATCTATCTATCTATCTATCTATCTATCTGTCTATCTGTCTATCTGTCTATCTGTCTGTCTGTCTGTCTGTCTGTCTAGCATTAGCATGTACCTTGAGCCACATAGCCTGCTAGCATCACCTTTCAACATCTCGCTTTGCTGATATCAACCAGAACAACTTAAGAGAGCTGTACATTTCTAATTTAATTCAACCAAAGGTTTAAAGCTCAGTAATATCAGACAAAGAACCCAAACTTCAAAGTACTCAAACCGTTAATAATGAGACACTTCAGACGCGTACAAGAATCTGAGTTCAATGTTTGCAAGGACTAAAAGAAGATGATGTAATGATGAAATTGTTATGAAACAGATTAATTAGATTTTAAAAACAGGGAAATTAGATGTGCAGTACAGTAACACAAGTGTCACAAGTGTCTCATCCCTGAGCGCCAAGATCATCAAGAGACAAACAGCAGACAAACTGAACGTGGCCTCATCAAACGCATCTAATGTCCCCTGAGCTCGTCACACTGATTAGACCAGAGCTGCATGTGTGTAACGACCTTCGCTGATGAACAAGTACGTTGGTTCAAGCAACAGTTCCAGCACACACACACACACACACAGCTGTCATCCTATAGTCGCCATCCATTTCTCATTCGTCTGTTGGCTCAATTTGTTGCTGTGGCAACGGGAGGTGATTGCAGCATCCTGTCGCCGGTCCTTTGGCTCCAGCCGCATGACACCGCGCTTACGCTCGCATGTTTGCCCTTACATCCATGTGAGGACTCGCCAAACCTGACATGTTGTTAAGCCGACTCGTGTGTCAGCGTTACGTTTGCGTCACAGAGCTAAACGGAGCTTCTTATGTAATCACGTTACACGGTTGCTTAATAAAACGTAATGATGTTTTATTCCTAGAATCCTATTTTGTCCATTCAGTCTGCTGCATAATGAGATTTTGACAAAACGTAATTGTTTCATAATCTTTTGGTTATTATATTATGAGGAATAATTACACCTATACATTTCCTTTTCACAAACTAGACCTAATGTAAATGTTCAACCTTCAAAAATGTCCCAACTCAGATTTGATTGTTAGGATACTCTAAAAAGGGTTAAAATTATACGTCAACCTGTTGCTGTTTACTATTTAAGACCTTGTTAGTAACATTCAGTGTGTCTCTGTGACCCATAAACACAAAATAAAGGTTTTATTTATACCTGTGTGTACAAGCCAGATATGATAAGAGTTATTTATAACAGACTTGTCTGGTCGAATCTATTTTCAACAGAGCAATGTGTGTGTGCGCTCAGCCTCATTAACATATAACCTTGTACCTTTATCTGCAGCCTGTAGCTCTAAAAAGGAAAGAATATGAAAGTATATCCTCATTGATTTTCAGAAATATTAATCATTTGCTTAATTTCATACAGTCTCGCCTTTATTTACACACAGTTGTTAATTTATTAGGTACATTTAACTGCAATCCTACCGTACATAAAGTTATAATGAGCAGTTTTTCTTGCTTTATAGTGGTTTTTATTCAACATTGATGCCACTTTCAAATCTGCGTGTTAGGCATTAAGCTAATTAAACAGTTTAGCTTAATCATTTTTAATCATAATTGTTTTTAATCGCTACATTATCTGTTGTTTGTTTAATCCGTACGAAAACTGAAATTTGAAATTGACAGTATAGCGGTTTACCCTGGTGTTCAGTCGTTACGCTAAGCTAAACTAAGCTAAGCTAGTTAGCTAACAGCTGTAGACGCTGAATATTTTAGTTTTCGCTCTCCCATCTGAGAATTAGATGAGAAGATCCGTACCACTCTCATGCCTTTAAGATATGATAAAATAAGATAATTTATTATTTAATTTATCCCGCGGCGGCTAACTTAGCATAACTAGCTTAGCATAAAGGCTCGAAAACAGAGGGAAACACGTTTAAAGTGTGCCAATGCTGCCAAAATATCACTGAATTGTCTGACTAGCAGTTCCGGTTTCCAAATATGCTAAGCTAATGGGCTAACTAGCTTGTTTCTCTTTTAGCAAGAGCACAAGTAAGTACATCACCTAAACTGTGGAAGAGGTTATAAATATTGATGAACAAATGGCTTAACTAGGTGGGACTTTTGTTGTCTCATTGTTCCAGTATTAGAAGAGATGTTACATTTGGTTTTTAATGTTAGCGTTTTATCTCTTGCGTGATATTGTGACAGAATAATGACGCTAGTGTCAGTCGGTTGAACCCTTTTATCTCTCCCTGACCTCTGGCTTTAATGTCACACCTCTCGGTCTTGAACTCTCTCTCTCTCTGTGTACGCCTACATATCACAGCAGCTGTCATTTAGTCTAGAAAAAAAAATATTCTCCAGAGAGACCTGAATCCTCTCAGAAGAAGACAAAGGGGCTGAAATGTCACAAGCTGGCAGTGTGTGGTGGGCAGTGACGTGGGTGTTCGGCGGGATGACACATGAAAGCGTGGCTCGTGCCCCCACCCCGCCTCCTCCGCACACTTTCAAAGCATGACCCCTTAGATATTTATTTCAAACATGGTGCTTGTTTGCTCAGAGAGGCCTCGCTGTCCTTTAAGAGAGCTTTCGCACATTCTGGTAGTCAGATCAGGTCACGGTACGGTGAGGATGCAGGCGTTTGATAAGAGTAAAACTGACAAGACATTAGCTAAAACAGTCTATTTTCTCGTTATTTTTATTGAAGATTTAAACCGTTTTCCAAGTGCAGATGAATAAGATGCATGTTTATTTTGTGTTTAGTTCAATTGCAGGTAATTTTTCGATCAACTTTTGCTTTATAAAAGTCAAAAATTGTGGAAAAGAGCCCAAAAAGACGTCTTTAAAAGTTTTCTTTAAGGTCTGGATGCACCAAACTGACTTCAAATAACTACACACTGCCAAGACTACAACCAGCGAGCTAACGGTGCACATGAATTCTGCAAAGAAACGATTCATCCTACCACCAGGTGGCAGTAGTCTGTATTTGTTGTTCCAAAGCAGAAACAGGAAGTGCTACCATTAGCTGGGAGGCTAGGAAGAGCTACAGATTTGGCCTCTCATGAGTCATGCAGTTGCTTTATTCATCCCAGATCATATAAAGATTGAAAATGAGAAAAGCCCCTTGCATTACATGCATCACAAAGCTAAGCGACCAATCAGAGAGTAAGTCTCTCTCTCGACTCGTTCCATGGCCAGTTCAACGCGTTGATTCGGCTGAAAACCCAGCGTCAAGGGTCCAGCTAGTGCCAAGACTGTCAGCTTGGTGTTTCACAGCCTTTAAATGTCATGTTTCATCTTCAAACAGCTCAAAACTCAGTTATATCAGTGAAATAATACTGAAAGAAAGTATAATATATATAGACGTGCACAAAAGCTACCTTTTAGAAACCAGTAGTCTCTGAAATGCAGCTTGTTTTGAGATCAAAGATTATCCAACAAGGGCTGCAACAGGGACTTTTAGAAACGTTGAGGCCGTGAACCCAAATCTCCACAAGCGTTTTATTTACTTGGATTTTAATCCATTTACTGCCAGGTATAAGAAAACATAACCTCTGTGTGCTCATTAGTAGCGCGTAGTATGTGTCTAGTAACACCTGTTGGTGAATATTTGCACCATGTGAATGTTTTTCTTTCTGTTTGAAGGATTTCTAACCGGTTAATTTCTACCAGACTGCCTTTATGTGTTCGGTTTATTCAGAGGACCATCTGCTTCATAGGTTGCAAATTTATGTGCCACTGTATTAGTGTCTTCAGCAGCATTATCAGTGCCATTTGCGTATCTACCCTGCCCCAGGGCTTACGAAGCCGTGTGATTAACCTCAACAGTACTGCATCTATTTGCTGCAGCGCTTCGACTCCAGTCAGCTTGAATTTACCGCCAGAGCCCCTTAAGACCCGTCAACCTTTTTTTATCCCCCCATCACAGCATCCCCATTCAAGTGCCCCATTGATTTAGTTACCCCTCTAGGCCTCGGACAAAAGGAACGGCTGGAGATGCAGGGAACCTTAGCCCTCCCTGGAGAAATGCTATTATAGAGGAAGAATAGAGCTTGGGGAGCATGATGATGAGGAGGAGGAGGAGGAGGAGGGGGAGTGAATCTTCTTCGGTTAATTTGTTTGAAAGACAAAGTTGCTTTTGAGGTTGCAGAGCGAGGAGAGAAGGCAACAACTGAAATGTAGAAAGTGGATTAAAGGAGCTTTATTTATGTATTTCCTCCTCAGAACATTGACCTGTAGATGTTTACATGTCAAGTTTACTCTTTGTCTAAGTCTGTGTTATCTGAAGGTTGTGAAACCAGTGAAGCTGATAGTAGGAGAAACAGTTTGTAGCTCTGTCTCGCCTCCTAGCTAATAACATATACAGGCCGCTGCCACCTGCTGGTATGAAGAGTTACTTCCTGTCACGCAAGAAATAGCTGTTCATCTTTGCGATGTGTTTAAGTGCAACCGTCTGGGTCCAGATATGGGTGACGCAAGGCAACGTCACAGTCTGGCTTTGCTGCTGGTGGTTCTTTGATGTCGATTCGGTGTGTCTGTAACATGAAACATAGTGGCAAACCTAGAAAAATATTACACATCGTTAGAGACACCTGTAGGGTTGTATTTCACCCCATCATGAAACTTCACAACTTGTTTTACTCTCACTCTCATCAGTGTAGACCGCCGCGTCCAAAAACAGAACTAAAACTTATATTTCCTTTCAACAAGTGGCCAAAAACAAATGACTATTGTTATATTTATTTCTTCTTCTTTCTGCTTCACCTGTATGTCTGAAGAGTTACTGCATGTTTACACGTCACTTGGCACACGGGAAGGACGTAGCGATGGCTTTACAACTCTCTCACGTCTTCGTTTCATATGGGGCTTGACATCGCAACTGACCCTGACCCTACGATCGTGTCAGACTGATTACTTCTGCCCGGTGATACACGTGGATGCCCAGACTGATCTAAAGTCACAAGCTCAAGCTCCGTCTCCCATATCTGTCGCAGTTTAGGAATAAGGATCATTACTTGTCTGGTACTGAGCCTAATGACGCATATTGGCGTCAGTGGTCTTGTTGACAAATCCGTCATCTACGCAAATTTTTGTTTTTCAAGGTGAAACAGAGTGATACAGATCGTATTTGGAGGGCTCACTAAAAAAAGGAAATGCTAAGTTACAAAGCCGAGACGGGTAGGATGAACTATAATCTGCAAGGGAGACGCATGATGAAAGAAAATGTAATTGCTGGCACGTATGCAACGGCTTATCACAAAAGAATAAATTGAGCGGGAGGTTGACAGCTTTAATAAGAGGAGAGTGTGAGACGGGGACAGGAATTCAAGCAGAGAAAGAAGGGACATATATATATTTTTTAATTTAAAACTTCTTTGGATGGGGTTTCTGTTATGCAGTCCAAAAAAAATACACCATAACTTTACTGCTCCAATTACTTAGTGAAAGTGATGTTTATGTGCGAGACCATCTGGCTTGTTCAATTGATTCTTCCTGCTGCTGCTGATGTTGATTCTGTCTTTGCCCAGCATGACATCAGGGATAAAAGATGAGTTATGCTGATGGAGGCGGCAGCTCTCTGCCTCAGTGTTCATCTGGATGTAGACATAGTCCCGACTGACAGTAGCAGCTATGGATGTATAAACACGTCAGAGCGTTTCTGTGTCAGTGATATCCGCAAGAGCGGGGTCGTAATTGACAAATGTTAAATATTTTAAATGAAATATCTTTTATTCCCAGAGCTACGAATGATATATGTTTTCATTCACATGTTGTGACACTCATACATATATATTACCTGTCTTTGTAATGGAGAAAAATGAGTGCAAGATTAATTAAATCCGATCTCCTCCAGGTTTTATCTCATCGCCATAACATCGGTTCATATGACGGTGAATAAAAAGCGCCTCTGTGAGCCCGCGCTATCTTTCAAGGAAATTAAAAACCAACGAGACGTTTCTTCTCACGTCTGAACACACAGTGCGCTCTGGAGAGTTTCCCTTCCTGTCTGAATCAGAGACCACAGCAATAACAGGCCTGGATTAGGCCAGCTGTGTGTCAATTACCGCTCAGTTTCATGTCTCACTTTGGCTTCTCGTCTGTCACTTTCTTCCCCTTTGGGCATAATGCATTAAGTTAGTTGTGCCAACTGTGCGGTATGGGAACTGATATAAGCTTTGACGTCAATTTTACTGGCACAGGAGTGCAGAACATTAGCGCTGGAGGCGGTTATACAAGCGTCAAGTGACAAACTGTGTTAACATTTAAGTCAGTCACAAATGTAGGACAGCGCAGTAAGAAAAATAAGTCATGTACGGTATTAAGCAAATGAAAACTTTGAGGATGTCATCTCTGTTACTGCTTGGCTTTAAGAATGGTTTGATGGAAAAAAAAAACATCTGAACGAGAACATAACGTCTTAAATAATGCAGAGGTTTGTCTTACATTGCATTTCATCACACAGGTGTTTCTGCTTTTCTGTGTGCTACAGTTACTGTGAAGTCTCTCGACTCTGGTGGAAGGGTAGCTTTAAATTAGATATTTGGCAGACTAGCTACATACCTAAGATTGCTTTTTATCTGCTGTCATCAAATACTGTTATCTACGTTTTGATCGCCACGCCCTGAGGGAACTGAGCAGACATTTTCCAGCCAAATGCTAAACACAGGCAGGGCAGTTACCATTTGTTTTTGTTTTTCAGATGCTAGAATGAAATGAAGTTAACAAGATAATGAATAAATGTTGGTTGGTGATATTAATATGTCAACATCCAGGGGAAATGGACTGGAAACTATTTAGCAAGAAACCAATCTGAAACTCATCTATACACTGTGGAAGAACAAAATCCTTAAGTAAAAAATTAGAAGCCCAAAATAAACTCCCAAGAGTCTCAAATAGAATTAACCACTTCCCCATGTACATTCCAGTTCTGATGCCTTAACCAAAGTACTTTAGCACCTTGACAGGACAATCTGAGCCCAGTCAACATTCAGGAATTCCACCAGAACTTCCTCACAAAACCTCAAATTCTTTGAAGATTCTATAGTCCCTCCATAAAGTTTCCTTCGCCCACCATCAACATTCAGAAATCCCAACCTTACATTAAACATTCCTAGAAC
The DNA here is from genome assembly GCA_005024645.1 of Planiliza haematocheilus. Taxonomy (NCBI): domain Eukaryota; kingdom Metazoa; phylum Chordata; class Actinopteri; order Mugiliformes; family Mugilidae; genus Planiliza; species Planiliza haematocheilus. Next base: position 121,539 of record SRSE01000244.1, on the reverse strand, counting down.
CCTGCAGAAAGTTCCCCTTGCCCACCATCTGTGTTCTGGAATCCCACCAAAACTTCCTCACGAAACCTCAACTTACTTAAAGGTTCCGGAACCCCCGCAGAAAGTTCCCTTCACCCCCAGTCAACATTCCGGAATCCTCACACAACCTCATATTCTTTGAAGATTCCATAGCCCCTCCAGAAAGTTTCCTTCGCCTGCCATCGACGTTCAAAAATCCCACCGGGTCACCCTCATGCACCCTCACATTAAACATTCCAGAACCCTGCAGAAGGTTCCCCTTGCCCACCATCAACATTCTAGAACCCCAAAAGAACTTCCTCACGAAACCTCAACTACTTAAAGGTTCCGGAACCCCTGCAGAAAGTTCTCTTTGCCTCCAGTCAACATTCTGGAATCCTCACAAAACCTTATCTCAAACATTCCATAGCCCCCCGATGTTCTCTTTTTGCCTTGCATCAGAATTCTAGGAACCCACCAGAACTTCCTCACAAAACCTCATATTCTTTGAAGATTCCATAGCCACTCCAGAAGGTTCCCTTTGCCCACCGTCAACGTTCTAGAATCCCAACGCAACTTCCTCACGAGACCTCAACTACTTCGAGGTTCCGGAACCCCTGAAAATAGCTCCCTTCGCCCCCAGTCAACATTCCGGAATCCTTAGACAACCTCATCTCAAACATTCCAGAGCCCCCCGATGTTCTCTTTTTGCCCTGCGTCAGAATTCTAGGATCCCTCCAGAACTTCCGCACACACCCTTATTGTAAACATTCCACAGTTACAGAACGTTCTGTTTGCCCCCTTCCCCCCTCCCCTCTCCTCAGTATTCCAGCATCCTACAAGAACATTCTGACCTCCTCAGCTAAACATTCCGGGATGCCTCTATAATACCCCGACCTCCCTCATAATATTTCAGAGGCTCACCAGGACGTCCTGGGCCTCGCTTCACCCAAACAATCCCGGAGACCCACCTACACTAAACGCTAAATACCAGGGATTATTAGTGTCAGTGTTGTGGAAGTCTCTAGCGTAACAGAGGTCAAGATGATGTCACAACTGAGATGGAGACAGGAAGGGGAGCAGGAAGTCCATAAAGGACACAAACATTGGTGGCGAGGAAGGAGAACAATGGCGTCCCGTGATTAACAGCGTGAATTTTATGTATACACGTAATAGCTTCGTTCCTTTACGCAAACGTGAATTATTCGCCGTTTTACAACTGGAAATTCTGACATTTATACAGTACAGTGCACTTCAAAAATGCTGTAACCTGTCTGTGGTTGTGCACGATGTGGAACTCTGCTCTCATTAAAAGTCAAATACGTTGGCATTTAAATGAAGAACTGCAACTGTATGTATGTCAGAGATGACGTGTGTGTCTGTTTTAGTTTCTAGCGGTGATTTAAAGAGCAAACAGAGCAGTTTTAACGTCTTCTTTTGCTCTTTTCCAGTTTTGAAGCCTGATGAGCATCATTCAGTGCTGCAGTATCCATTAGAGAGTAGCTCTTAATGGCATTTGCAGACCAAAGTTGTTTTCTGTGAATCCACAGCCAATGCCCTCTCTGAACGCAATCAATTTGAAAGCACAAAGAGCCCAAGATTGCGGACCTAATTAAATGTCACAATTAACATGGTGCACACTTTCTCTCTGTCACACATATAAGCATGGATTTGATTCATCAATACCCAGGGGAAATGGACTGGAAGTGTATTAGGTTATTAGGATCAATCACAGCAGAGAGATTTGTTGCGGATCTAAACCCAAAGCTGCGCAGTGATTGTTCTAGAGATGCAAAATGACATGATTGAATCATCTTGGATCAGATTAAAAGCGCCCTGCAGCCAGCCTCAGCACCAGGTGCTGTACTCTGCCCTGCAGCCTGAATCACCTGGCCTCTGATCGTCCAAACCTGTCAGCACACACTCTTGTCATAATGATTAACCTGCGCCTGAGTCACCCGCCGTCCTCATAAAGTGGGTCCATGTGTGCGTCAGGGGGAAGAAAGTGATAAAGAACGATAGAACAGTCAGATAGAGCGTCTCTGTACTTGTTTTTGAAAAAGACGGCGGAGTGTTTGCCAGAGGAATGCGATGATGAATTCTTAATGTGTGTTTGGACAGTAAACTGTCAGGAGGCTCAGATCACATGTCAAGGCCACTAACCATGCTAATTAGTTTCTTTATCAGTAAGGCCACAGCAGAGATGCTATGGCTTTAAATCATTCATGACGTCCTCAGACCTTTGTGGAGTAATTCATCCATCTTTTCACTTGAGATAATAGCTTGTGTCATGTCTACCTATTTCAGCCTTCTAATTATTTCGGTGGCTACGTGTTTCAGCCAGCTATACACGGGAGCTTTTGAAAAACATAAAAACATGCAAAGGATCAGGAGGCCTAGCTTCCTGTGAACCTTCAGGATAAGCTTTTTCATCCAAAGCATATGCTGTATGTTATGTAAAACATGATGGATTATAAATTTCAGTCCATCTCAATGACCTAGAACTTTGAAGTACTAGGAAATATATATATTTATACAAAGAATAATAAAGTAGCACTCTGAAAGGGAGACTAGAAGACATCTTTCAAACATTATAAATGAAATTACACCAATCAGCCACAACATTAAAACCGCCGTCAGGAAAAGTAAATAACGTTGACCATCTTCTGACAATTCAGTGCTCTGCTGGGAAACTTTTGTACCCTTGCATTCATTGGTGTGGATGTTACTTAGACATGTAGCACCCACCTAGACCAGACCAGGCACCCCCAACCCCAAGGCAATGACACCCATCGATCGCAGCAGCCCAGCAGGATGCAAGTCAAAAAAAAATAAACATGAAGAACATCACAAGGTGTTGACGTGGCGTCCAAATTCACTAGATCCCAAACTGATCAAGCGTCTGTGGGATGATCCACAGAGGCCCCTCCTCTCAAAGGCCGCCCCACTAACAACACTCCCTTGCCAGACACCACAGGACACCCTCAGAAGACCTATGTCCATCCTCTGATGAGATGTTTTGGAGGCACAAGCGAAACCTACACAATATTAGTAAGGTGGTCATAATGTTATGGCTGATAGGTGTATATATATATATATATATATATATATATATATATATATATATATATATATATAGATATATATTCAATATGTGGATGTTTCAATCAAACACATACTCCACATTCTGTCATTACGGATTGATTAATGTGGGTGTACTCGTTATGCCCCGCAGCCCCTCCCTCTGAACGAGTCGGTGGGCGGGGCGTAGCCGCACATTGCGCTGTCCCCCCCCCCCCCCCTTTGGCTGCCTGTGTTTGGGAGGATTACCGCGGCGGGCTGGGCAGGCGAAAGGAGCCGTAGCGTCGCCGCTGTCGGTCGGGTCTCCAGCAGCGGCTGCGGCGGAGAGCAAGGGGGGAGAGAGAGAGAGAGAGTCGTGATGGCGTGCGTGGCACCGCCGGTGTTAACGGTCCGTGCTTTCTGTTGAGGACAAAAGAACCGGGACGATCGAGTGTGTGAATCCGCAGATTATGTATGGAGCTGGCTGCGGTGCTGCGGTGAAAACTTTATCAGAAGTGGGGACACAGTTACGTTAGCGGCGGCGATATGGTAACTATGCATTTTTATATTAAAGAGAAGTTAGCTCATGTTTGCTAAGTAACGTTAAACTCATCAACACTGAGAGAGAGACACACAAACATGAAGGTTTTTGTGTTTTAAATCAACACTGTTTACATCGAGCTGAGTTTAATTTGGTGGAAAACGCCCAGTTTTGCAAAGTTATTCTAATTTATGCATGTTTAATATTACTTTAGGCTAGTCCCGACAAAAACCATGCCAAACCTCATTTAGAAAATCTTAATTTTTACATTTACCTAAAGTTAAATTTCCATATCTGCTACAGAAGCATATATTTTTATACTTCTCATGAATCTATAGGACCATTTCCGTAATTCGGCTTAAATCATCTTCTTTTAAATCCTCCTTTTATTATTGATCTTAAACAATTTATCATGTTAAACTACAGTGTTTGTTTCCGCACTCATATGCGAGGCCCCGTTAAATTGACAGTTTTCACAATGGACTTTGGTGCAGAAGAACTGACCCCCGCCGCTGACCGTACAGTGGACGTGTCACAGTGGTTTTATATCATCTTGAGGCTGCACTCAGACGACCCTTCACGGGGATCCAGACATCATCATGATCTGAACTGTTTGCAAAGCAGCACTGTACCCACAGGCAACGCTGGTGGTGGAGCAGGTCCTTCCAGTCTTGTTGCCAGTGTTGCATCGATGTCAGTGAAGATGTAAACGAACACATATGTTTTATGCGCTGACTTATCAAAGCATTAGGTGTACAAGTCCTGCAAGCGCAAATGGGAACTCCACTGGATGATTATTTTGCAGGATGTAGATTGTAGAAACAGGTTTGTCAAAATAATAGAAACACGTCTCAGTATAATCCAAAAGTTGAATCAGCAGCTTTCTCTGATACCTTCATGAAGCTATTAGATATTAAGTGTGCAGGGTTGCCATATGAGAATGCATCCACAAGTGTACCTAATGAACTGTCACATTGCGTGGATGTGGATGGACACACGCCAGGGGAAGCTTCTGTTTATGTAAGTTGCGTTCGAGCTCCTGTAACACTGAGCTCCTTGTTGGAAGAACGCCACGCAGTCTGAGCCTCCCTGTTATGTTGTGCACGGACGGCACACATGCTCTGGTGACACACGCTCGTGTCGCTGAAATTCATCCACGGGGTTGGATAACGCGATGTGCTACGACCCAGATTGTGAAGCTCCGTTCGGAAACAATTAAGCCGACGTTGAGGCTGAGAGTTTTGTGACAGATATTGAACTGGAGATGCTTTTAAGATCTGATTCTCTCTTTCTTCTTCTTCTGAATGCATTTGAATATAATTGCTGAAATAGACAGAATCCTTTAAGAGATGGAGATGGCTTTTTTTTTTTTTGCCAGCTGACACCCACATACACAACTGTGAAATGTGTCCTCGGTACATTCAGGTACACAACATAACACACAAAGGCATTTTTTAAACTCATGACGGCTGGAGGCAGACCCGTCCCATTCTCATGCGTCGACCTTTATATTATAACACTCGTGGGATACCTGAGGGCCGGTGCCTCACATTCGCAGCTGGGGGCCGCACAGAATAGATGTCATTTACTGCTGAGTCTGTGCATGATGAAGCACTTAGCCCAAGGGGATCTGGGCAGGATAGCGCAGCAGTCGCTCACTTTCTTCAGTATCTGGAGGTGCTAGTTTCTGTAAGGGAGGCTGCAAAGTGGGCACAGATGATTCCCACAGCAGCACATCTCTCCTTCTCTGACTGAGATCATTTGATCTCGCTGAAGCAGACAACAGCCCCGAAGCAAATTTGAGCCCTGACACTGTCTGGTAATGGATCGGTCGAGCTTCTCCCGTGCAACAGTTCTCAGCATATCGTCGTTGTATATGACAGTAAACTTGACTAGCCATGAGCTTTAGGAAACAGTTTGCATTTATAGTGTGTTTAAAGATCAGTTTTACAGGTGAAAGATCTCTTATCGATTAATTAATTAATTAATTAATTAAATCCTTGGATTGATTTTTAAATATGTGCCACTTCCTGCGTCGGCTCGATAAGAGTATTGCTGCAGTGACTGCTCTACACCTCATTCAGGATGTAATGACTCAGAAGAGCTGGACAAAAATGCGTCAACTGGAGGTAAAACATTGTGAAAACACATAGTTAGACTGGAATATTTCTAAATTGGGGATCTTGTAAAATCAGTTATAGTTTTCCCAAATTCCCTGGCATCAAATGTCAACATAACTTTTCTTTATTTACAGCTAAGAGAAAAATCCGAGCCACCCTAAGCAAATAAGACTCCATGAATACACCTAATAAATCACTGCATTAACAGTGTAATGATTAAACCTGCGCCGTTCAGTGCACTTGAGTCATGCTTATTTTTCTGCCTTGTCATGTTTTGGTTTTCTCTGCAGGTTTGAGTTGCACAAACAGACAGACATAGAACAAATCAAGGCCCGATCCAGATTTCCACTTTAATATTTGCACACTATTAGACCCTCTGGAGTTCCTGTGTTTACCTACCCAAATATGTAACTGCCGTGATTGACTCCAGTTTAGAGGAAACAAACAGTGGGAAATTGGTTTATTTCTACGGTGAAAGATGCTAAAAATACACCCTTATAATTTGGCTAGAGCCCGGTTTTCTTGTCTTATTTTGTGGTCGAAGGCTTCCCTATAATTCTTCAAACAGAAAAGACACGATGCATTGTGTGGTTCACTCAGGAAATTCGAATCAGCAGCTCTAATGACTTTGAATATGTGTTGAACGTCCAGTTTCTTCAGTTACAGGAGACGTGCTGACATTATCTCATCTATGATAAAAGCAGAAAGCTACCAGTTGATTCGTTTGGCGAATTAGACGGACCGTAGTCGACCTGGTTTATCGAAATATCAATGCGGATGCTTCTTAAAGGTCGCCTCGCTCTCTCGTGTTTGCAGAAGCCTCAACTGGTTGTGTGTTTGTGTAATTAATGCAGCCTTTCCTCGTGCTATCGTTGGATCGCTTTCAAAGAGGCAGATTTCGTCCGCTGCGAGCCGGACTTTGTGTTTGATCCAGAGGAAAGGAGTCAGGGGTGTGTTCCCTTCTCTGAGCTCCTGACTGTACTCCCTCTGGGATGCAGCGCGTTTCTGAGACTTTTTCCCGAGGTCTAATCATTCCACGCAACAGGAATTTATTTATCACCAGAAATAGCATGCGTCAGCCGTCCTTCTCACCGTGTTTCTTCTTGCATTCGGTTGGTTTTGGCTGAGCAATGCTGCATGTGCAAGCTTTTGTAAGCCCTGCAGCACTGGATTGTTAAACACACAAGTAAAGCAAATAATCTGTGCATCTGCGCAGCGATCGGCAGATTTAAAAACAATATACTTCAGTCTTTCATGTGCACAGTCTGTACTTTCAGTCACAGTTGATGTCTGGCAGGTATTTCTCAGGGTTGTTGCTTATTTCTGATTCACCGACCGTTTCTGTCACACAGTTGGAGCTGAGAGTTGATTGACAGAACATCGGTTTAGCTTGATTAGATTTAATTACAATGACCTGACCTATAATTTGTTGATTAACTTGCTTGTTGCTCTTAAAGCGGTACAGAAATGCTCCCACAGATCAAGATAACGTTTTAAATCATGATCCAACTCAAAGAAAAGCAGCAAATCTTGACGTTTTCTTTCATTGATTTGAAGATTTACTCCTTTTACTATTTTATGTGATTTCAAACTGTTATTGACAAGTTGGACCGTTGGTTTGCTTGGATACTTTCATCAGAAATCATGAACTGCTCAGTTAGTGATAACAGTTAATTACAGCTCTGAGGATTAAGCTTTACGACTCCTGGCTGGCACAGTAACAATGGAACAAAAGGAGAAGCTATATTTAGTCCCTTGAAATCCTTCAGGTGCTAGCTGCCACCTGAAGGATTGAGTAAGGTGAGCACTCACCAATCGCCTCCTTGCGTAGAAAAGATTCTCACAGGAAGACATAACCTGAGACGTCTTTATAGTCGGTAAAAGATTTAAGTTCTCTCTCAATAACTGAGCAATCAGTGTCTTTCAGAGACTTTAATTTTCACCTCCTCTTCCCCTAGGCTTAAAGGAAGCCTTGTCAGTGAAAATCCAACATTTGAAGATGTTTCATTGATGTGTGAGAGGCATTTTCATGGTTTTTCCATCATTTCATGGAGCATTGCCCGGGTCTAGCCTCTCAGACGAGACAAGCGATGCACAAAGAGGCGAGATCAGATAAGATAATCCTTTAATTTATCCCACAGTGGATGTATGTGGACTGTTAATGAAATTCAGCAAGTTGTGGAGACGATAGGGCGGAGTGGGTGGGACGACCAATGGTTGATGAAGTTGTTTGACATATGACAGAAACGTAGAGTCTTCCCAAACGTCCCCAAGATTGGGATTGTTAGCCAGAGCCCGGATTCATCCTTGTGTCCATCTGAGAAGAGACTCAATCGCAGAGGCTAATCCCAATGCTAATGGCTAGCATGGTAGCGCTACTTTCCAGTGCATTGACAAGCAGCACGTCAAACTTAAAATCTTCATCTTTAAGTAAATCAGAACTTTACTTGAAGTATAATTTAGTAAAACTTCAAGTTCAAATATGTCACCGCTATACTATGTTCTGCTTGTTTCACTTAAAAAACATTTGGGATGGGGAATACAAGATGGTCATCATCGCCGACCATCATCTATAAAACAATGGATGCTGTAGGAAATGGCTTTCAAATGTCTCTGTACAGACGTACCATCTACATGATCAGGAGACAATAGATAGGAAAAGATAAATAGAGCTTAAAAGTTGTATAATTCGTTCCCGGCCTTGAGGGTTTATGGATTTTCCCCAGAGCATCGGAGCCGCTGAGTAAATGCAGCCCATTAGGTCAGAGCTCGCTGTAGTTTCTTTTTGTTCCTCTTCTGCAGGATACAGGAAGCCAGGTTTTAACAGCAGACGTAGTTTTATGACCAACACACACACACACACACACACACACACTGGGTCCCCATCAGCTCCACAAATCACAGCGCCGAGCCTCGCTCTTTGTTTGGCCATTGAGAGAAAAAGAAAATGGGAGGAGTGAACGCCGCTGAATGGGAGCTGACTGATCGGTCGTCGCCTCCGCCGGTTGATTGCGGCGAGGTGCGAGGCCCCCGGCGCTACTCGACCGCGTCCGTTGTCCGGGCAACCGGTTGAATCCGCCTCCCCCCTCTCGGCCTGTGTCGTATCCAGGAACGCTCGTTACGACGCGACGAGATCTGATCTGTGACATTTAAATGATTGAGACGTGTTTTTTTTTTTTTTTTTTGCATGTAGGTGCACAGGTTTTATCTCCCTGCCTCTCTCTCTCTCTCTCTCTCTGCTCCTGGATTATGGATTGAGTGGGCTAAGCTGACACAGTGTATGGACACACACACCAGCAGTGATGCCGGGTGTGTGAGTAACACGCCGCGGATTACCCAACACACCGACGCTGCACTCATCAAACAGATCCACTGTTGGGCTAAAGCACACACACACAGAGAGAGAGAGAGCTCATTCCCCCCTTAGTCATTTCATCAGAAGCTGAATCACTGCCAGTTTTTACACTCTGAGAGCATATAAATTTAGCTAGCTGCCTAAATTTAGTTCAACTCATGTAGCATTTTGTTTTCCAACCACCGCTTAATCATTAACACCCTGCCACAGCGACGGTTCAGTCAGATACATGGATTCATTCATAAATTAATGGAAATCGGAGAGCTGAGAGCTGTAATTGTTTGCTGGACAAAATGTGGGCCGTGGTTAACTGTGCTGACTGTTATCAACACATTAATAGATAATGAAAATGGTCTGTTTCAGCCTTACTTTAAAGATTTGAGACTGTAGAGTAGGGCTGGGCGATATGTCTGAAAAATGTATCATCATATAAGTGTTTCATATCAGTCGATATCGATAATTATTCGTTTTTTAACCTATTTTACTCAGACTTTATCCGTCATTTTAATGTTCAATATCATTTAAATTTCATTCATTTTTAATTAATTCAGTAGCGGTGGAAAAAAAAGATTCGGTTCATTCAACCGGCCATCAAAGATGACTCGAATAAATCTACTTAACCGGCTCAACCTAGCACGTTTGATTGATAATCAATACATGTCTCCATTCAAACATCTTACATCTCACTCGGCAGAGAAACAAAACGACTTGACCAGCAAACAATACGCAGAGAAACGAAACTGATCCCTGATTAACCGAGTCAGCAGCCACTCACTCGGCCGGTAGATAAACGAAACTTAACGACTCTTACACGACTAATCAAGAGAGACAAGAGACAATTATTATGCTCACTCGCTACCAAGTTAGCAGACACCATCGGTCTGACTTAAAATAACCAAAATATTACCAAACTGGTGATGTGATCTTTACTTTTTTTATCTAAAATTTCCCCTCGCGCTGTTGCTCTTAATTGCTAATATGCTCCTTTCACTCCACGCCGTTCTTTTTGTTGTTGTTGTCTTAGCTGGGTCGTGATTGGTCGAGAGGCTAAAGCTCTTCCTCTGCATACATCCCCCAGAACGACTTGCAGTTGTGGCTCGGGGTTTTCTTCATATTTTTCTGTAAATGAGTTCAAGTGAAATTATCGAACATTCTATCGAACGTATTTTCTACTGATATCGACCACGTGTCTATCGCGATATATATCGTTACCGTTTTATCGTCCAGCCCTACTGTAGAGTAAGATTGGTGCCTTTTAAACGGATAAAATCTCCTGTCCCACACACCTGTCAGCCATTGTTATGTAATTCACAGTGAATGGTTTGCATGCGGTCGTTTGTTGACACATTTCAGAGTTACTATGCACAGTGTGTTTGTATCACAGCAGCTCTGGCTTGTACTCCTGCCAACATTTTAGTGTACTGAGCCCTTTGTAAGTGCGTCACCGCTGCGTTTTTAAGTGCAGGACAGTGTTATTCTCTCGCCCCCCCCCCCCCCCCCCCCCCCCCCCCCCCGTCGTAGCCGAAGTCCTTTTCCTCGATACATCTAAACGCAGAGAGAGGATTATGCTTTGACGGTCTGCAGGAGAGCCTTATAGTGACCTAGAATTTCTCAAATCTTTTCTTTGAAATGGCTTTCAGACAACACGCAAAGGAAATCCTGCTGTTTCTGCCTCCTTAACTCGCAGTTTGGTTGCCGTTGTACAAAACATGCCTGCTCTTGTTTCCTGTTTGTTTCCAGTAGTCGAGTGTCACTTATCTGGAATCGAAACCCAACAAAACAAATTGATTTTTTTTTTTGTTTTGGTTCTTCTTGTGGTACTAGGTTAGGATGTAAAAGCTCTGCTCTTACATTTTTCTTCCTTGTTTTCTGCCACCAGAGCAGACTCAAAGCTGTTTTTAACATCCAGACGCAGCGCTGGAACGCTTAGTGGCATGAAAAAATAATTAGCCAAGCTGACGTTCGGCGGCTCAAATGATGCGGCTTTTACTTCACTCCAGCTGCACAAGGCCACTCTGCTTTTTACATTTGGTGAAAAGATTCGTTTAGCCGTAAAGAGGTGAGCTGCTTCCCCTCTAGACGGATATTATTGTCTAATTTGAATGGCTGCAGCAGACAAAACTAATGCAACTAAATCACAACGATAGACGCTAGTATCTAGCACCTTTCCTGTAAGGTTCCTGTAAAAACTCGAGGTATTTAAAGAAAAACGTAAAGAGCACTTTGTCGTACTGTGACCTCCGGGTCACTTGCGGTATGTCTGAGATGGGTGTTAGCTGCTGCGACTCCTTCAGGCAGAGAGAAGTTATCTCCTGGTGTTATCTGGACGTGGAAAGTTTTACGGATGTAGAGCTGAGGCTGATATCGTTCTTATTATTGAAACTAAACAAGCTGAACAACAGCTGCTTCCCAGGACATTAACATGTTGTGAAGTAAATACCGTAGATTTCCACTGAAATTGTTCTCTGTGTGGCTGTAAGCAACCTGTAGAGATAAATAACACACCTGCATGTGCAATTAAAAGGAGTCCCTGAAGTTAAATCAACTCTGTCTTTGCTAATAATCACATGTTTCCTAATTATGTTTACTCTGATTAAGCCTTTCATGAATAGAAATGTTTCCAACAATCATAGATTTTATGGAAATGTTTAGTTGTTCTGTGGCAACCTGTGGGTCTCAAGCCTAGGAGGGTCTCGTTATCCCTGATTGCTGACACCTGTGACTGCCCACCAATAAATACTGGGGCAGGCCCCGTCCACACGGAGACGCTTTTTGATGTTTTGGCCGATCGTCCACACGAATCCTGTAAACGCATCGCTCGTAAACGCAGCTCTTGAGTTTTCATGCGGACGCCGGCGAAAAACGCATACATGCATTTTGATGATGTCATGGCCACGCTCAAGCTTCATGCTCCGCCTCTTCCTCGCCGTTTTTGGTGAATTCCTGAAACTGAAACAGCGCCACCTATAGGCCTGGAACATGAAGTAGAGTTTGGAGTTTGAAAACAGAGGGGGAAAAGCTCTTCTTTCTTTCTGGGTTGTTTTATTGTTTTGCTTACATTTTCTGCCTCCTCTGAGCCAAGTCGTGACAGTACTGTTATTATAATGATATATTAGAACAGTAGACTGTATTGTTTTGACTTGTTAATGTTTCTAAATAATCCCTGGACTCTACGGCGGTGCAGAAAGCTTTGTGACTATAGACATGCAACCTGTGCAGTTTAAAACGTACAAATGTTCCCTTAAAAGGCCACAGCGTAAACTCTGACCTTAACTTGTGAATACTCTTTGTTGAAGCTCTAATCCGATCCTGGCCGTCCACCTGTAAGAGCTCAAACTCTCTCTCTCTTTCCTCTCTCGTCTCATATTTCCATCACTTCCTCTCCCGCTGCCCTTTAATTCTTTTTCACTCTTTCTTTCCGCCTTTCTCCTTGAAGATTACAACCTCTCACATCTGTGTCCGCTCTCGCCTCCCTCTTTCCTGCTGGGCTGGGTGAATGGGAGCAAGGGCTGCTGGGTAATCTTTACTCTGGATAGCAGAGATTAAAATCTCAGATTACAAGAGGAGAGGAGAGAGAAGAGGAGGGATTACAACTTTTTTTCCCCTCCTCACTGCGTCCCAAAGTCAACGTGGCCGTGTAAAGCACGTTATATAGCCACTGATCTACCCTTCCTCAGATTGTGTTGTACATCTTGTTCTCATTTTTTATTTTTTTATTTTTTAAAGGAACATTACCTGATTATAAATCGACGCTGCGCTCCACTGATAGTAAATCAAGTGCCAACATTTCATCGATTTCGAACTCGACATCCATCCACAACTCTCTTTTTCCTCGGCGTGGGAGTGGGGTTTATTGATTCACTCTGTTTCCCGGTTTCTCTCCGGTGTTGATAAACCACCGTTGTTGTGGACTGACGGTGAGCGTCGATCATTCAGCGCTGCTCATTTCTCCGCGTTCGGCTCTAAAAATTTGCATTTACTTCGACTCGAACCACAGCGACAACCCTCGAGAGCTTGATATGAACCCATCAGTTGGAGGGAAATGACCCAAATCAATTGCGTATAAAACTAACTTTAACGTGCCTCTCTAAATATAGCTTGTTGTCATCAAGTGTCATTAGCGCCGCTCACTCGGGGACATTAGTGTAATTACCACACACACAAACACATGAAGCCAGATAACGCTGCGCCTCTCCATCCGTTTTTGATTCCCGAAACAAATCAAGCGCACCGTTCTGCTTAGTTTCACCGTTCGTGCTCTGGAAGCTTGTGTTGTTAAAGGCTGTTGTTGACTCTTCACCCCTGTCACAATGCAGCAGAGGAGGGTGAAGACGAGGAGCCGCGTCCTCTCTGCATCAGGACGTTTCATCTGAAGAAGCAGATAATGGAGCGTGCAGCACACATAAGCGACAGTGAGCTAATCTCTTATTTCTGGCTTTTGCGCTCAGGTGTGAGGCCGGGCTCAGCGGTTAGCACTGATGCATCACGTTAGCATTTAGCTTTGCTCTTCTAATGCGTGCATAAGCTTGGCCAGCGTGAATGTTTATTTTTATTCCAGTCTTTTTAAACTCTTCTCGTTTCCGTTACTTCATATATTTAGGCTCTGCGCACTGTAAGCCACCACAGCCGTCTTCCCCTCGGGGGCGTCTTAACTGGTCACAGTTGAAACGGGAGTAAATGAGGAGAGGATGACTCAGTCAGACGTACCCTCCATCCACTCTCACCCCTCCATCTGGGGTTTGTTAATGAGGCTCTGGGGTTGCTCCCTGGGCCGTGGACGCAGCCTGAGCAAAAACAGAGCGCTGCTAGAAACCGACTGCTCATGGCTTATCTTAAAGAGTCGTGTGCAAAGTCTCAAAAGTGTCACAGAGTAAAAATTCAAGAGGAAAACACGGTACGAATCCTGCGCCAGCTCACCTTTAAACCCCGTTTATCAGCCCAGTCAGGAGTCACACCCTCTGTTGTTGTGTTTTCATCCAGATTACACAAAAGTGACACACCTTTCCTGTGGCGCTATAGATTTCTATAAGGGACGAGGTGCAGACTAAAAGCTGATTCTGTGTTTTTTATTATTATTATTATTATTCAAATCCATAGTACTTCTGTCAGCGTGTCAAATAAAACGTCCCAGTCACAGTGTTTTCTAATGATTTCCTATTATCTCAGAATATAATGACACTTGAGTAAGGTGCTATTAATCAGATAAAGAGTCTCTTAGAGCTCGATTAAATATGCGACTGATGGCAGCAGTGACTGGAAGGAAGGAAGTGCTGCGGTGATTGAAACAACACAGGAACTGAGCAGAGTGTCAGAGATTTTTTGCATAATTTTAGTGAATCAAAGCTGAAGCTGAAGCGAGGAAGCTTGTCCAGGGAGTGAGCCATCAGACAGATTGCGGCGAAGGTCTGACGCCGTCCTCTCTGTGCCTGGAATAACGTGTCCTGTTCCGCCCGTCGTAAAGTTCAGTATGTGAGCGGAAGAGCTGCCTGTTAGGACCGGTGCAGGAGTGAGGCATGTTGTTTACCTGAGCCACACCTTTCGTCTGGACGCTGAACTATGGACGGAAGAACAAAGAACAACCAGATAGTGGATCAGCTTTTTTCCTCCGTCACGATCATAGAGTGTGCGCAGTAATCTGGGTGACCTATATTCACAGCCATAACATTGTGACCACTAAAACACACACAGATTACCTTGCTATCATGCCACCTGTGAGTGGGTGGGATATATTAGGCAGCAAGCTGAACATTTTGTCCTCAACGTTGATGTTAGAGGATGTGAGTGGAACCTGGCTTGAGCCAAACTGAATGACTAGACAAGGTAAGCTTGCACCATAGAAGGAATGCAAGCAGGTGGAGGCCGCGTGAAGCTTTGGACAATGTTCTGACACGTTATCTAAACATTTCAAACCGAACGGTGGCCTCGTTCAGCGGGATAACACTTCCTGTCACAAGGCAGGAACGGTTCAGGGATGGTTTGTTGGGACAGAACAAGTTCAAGGTGTGAACCTGACCTCAGACTTCGCCAGATTTTAATCCAGTGGATCATCTGTTGGTAGTTTTGGACAAACAAGTCTGAGCCATAGATGCCCCACCTCGTGACCTGTAGGACTTGAAGGAACTGCCCTTAACGTCCTGACGCCACATCACACCTTCAGAGGTCTATTGATTGTTGAATTTAAAGTCTGGGTTTATCAGTTATTATTTATTAAACACAAAATAAGCAGCAACTCTGGTAATTGATTCATTGACTGCATTTACATGGTGTTTAGTATCCCGGTTTTGATCGGGTATCACGTTTTTGTGTTTGTCCATGTAAACACCATATCCCAAATTCAGAAATCTGGATATGCCCATTTCCTGATTTCAAGAAACCCGGTTTTGCCACCTGGAGTACTCCGATAGCAGCCGGGATACTGGAGCATGTATACACCTTATCCCGATTTCTGACGGCTGCCCACTGTCTGCGCAGGCGCGAGTGCCGCCAAGTGACGTACTAGAAATACAAACAACATGGCGGCAACGAGAAGTTCTCACTTTTGGAGCGATGAAGAGACTGAATTTTCCTTTAAAATAATGAAAGAACTAAACATAACGACGTGTTTAGACGGCAGAAAACAAAGGAAAAGCTACGTGACACTGGTTTTCCACCACGCAATCTGTTGTAAAGTAAAAAAAAAGACGTAACACTCGCATGCACAGATAGGATGCAGTCATCGGAATTCCGATCACTGCATGTATACGGGGATATGAATAACCGAGTTTCTCTGTGTTCCATGTAAACACCATATCCCAGATACGCTCAAAGCCGGGATAAGCCTCAAAATCAGGATACTAAAGACCATGTAAACGCAGTCAATGAATCAATTAGCTCTTAGTGAAACAAAACAAGTAGTTTGGGCTGTTAGAGATCGTAATACCCGATAACATTTTGATAGCAATCTGCAGATTTATTGGTAGTGAAGCCGTTGCAGCCTTAGTTAAAGCGTAAAGTAAACGTTAAGTATTAAACGTAAAGTATTAAACGTAAAGTATTAAACGTATTTTTCTGATAGTAACATCTCACCTGAAGCAATACAATAAGCGGTGAACTGTGTCCCATGATTATTCAGTGGCACTTTGGAATCATTAACATAATTTTCTGCAATAACAGGGGCGTAACTAATTCTAAATTGTTGCTATCATGAATCGAGACAGTTTAATTTATATATTTTATTCTAAGGTCTTATTACACCTCTATAATTAAACCTTCATATCAGATAAGACCCCCTCCCTCCAAAAAACTATCATGGTGGGAAAAAATAGGTTAGACTGAGGGATGCTGAAATAAATGTTTCCATATATGTCTGTGTTTGTGTTCTGGCCTCCATCTGTTTTGTGACTGCCTCAGATTTATTCTCTGGGTAATTTTCCGTTGAATCTCTGGAGCCCCCCGTGGGGAGGTGTGCCCGTCTGCCAGCATCTCTCTCTCCGGTTACAGAGTCACGGTTGATCCCCTCCAGACAGGAGCCTCTTCAGTCCTATTCACGAGCCGAGTGTCTCATTTTGTCCTTAACTGTCTGTTTTTTTTCTGTCTCTGTACGTGGTTTGAATACGCTTTAATAACGGCAGCAGTGGAAAAAGCTCACCTGGAGGATATTCCCCCGCAAAACAACCTTTTTTTTTGTTGTTGTTGTTGTTGTTTTTTGAATAAATTACTTTCTAAGAATTTGACATTTGCACAAAACAAAACAAGTATTCATTGTTAGCTTTTTTCCACATAGATAGTCAAGTGGTGCAAAGAGGTTAGCATTTCATTGGTTGGCGTAGATTTAGGCCTCGTCCACACGTACCCCCTCCGTTTTCCCTGGCATCGTTTCAAGAATATCTGCGTCCACACGGATCCGTCTCAACACGACCCAAAACATGCGCAAAAGCTTGAGCGCTGTTGACAAATCGGCTTTAGAAGAAACCAAACTCAAGGAGAAATTATATTTAGTCCTAGTAACTATTATAGGCTCAATATCTTCTCCAGCAGGAACACGAGCATGTAGTCCACCATTGTTGTTGATGTTGTTAGGAGACGGGATATAAGAGGTGGAAGGCTGCTCCAGGGGTGTGGAGACATCTTGAAACACTCGTATGCATTTTTCCCCGTCCACATGAAAACTCAAGAGCTGCGTTTGCGAATTTTTTCACCCTGGGACCAGGTTTCCAAAGATTCGTGTGGACGATCGGCCAAAACGATGCAAAACATCTGCAGTTAAACCAAAAAGTGCCTCCGTGTGGGCGGCCTCTTAATTACTCAAGTGATTTTCACTGAAGTCATCTGAGATAAGAGAAGTTTACTTTAGAGATAAGAAGAGTTAATGGGCCCCCAGATCACATTAGCGGAGACAGAAACCAAGCAAGGAAATGACAAAATTGGTGGAGACCTGGAGTCCTGTTTTTCTAAGATCACAAGAAGATAATGGGAAAATTATGCAGTATAGTGTTTTATAGCCTGTAGGGTAATCGTAATGATGCACAGCAGTGTTTCATTTATTATTTATACAGACTAAACAATACTTTGGTACCGATATGTGTTTGATTTGTTCCTGCGTCGGTCTTAGTCGTTAGTCGATCCCCTGCGTTTGTGACTCGCAGGTTGAACGGATGTGAATTCAATTTCAGGTGCAGTGATTTGAGTAACTTGCACCTCATCCCGTGGCTGCGTGATGCATTGTGCCTGATGCACGAGCTCTATCCAGAGCCCTCAGGAAGCACAGTCACGAACAACCAGGGATATTCATCTGCGTTACTCTCTGTCGGAACAGAGCGGCCTTGGAAAGCCTAACAAGATTTACTAAATCAAACCTTTCATATCGTGAGTATCTAATTGTGTCTGGGGTACATCTCCATATGAGTCCAGAGAGCAGCTGTTCTTTCTGTTTTGAATCAAGAATGTAGGAGGACGTCAGTGATGCTTCTCATTTATTTAAAAAGACTATTTTAGGAGTGAGGCACGTACAGTATATCCCAATACCAAAGATGGCAATCACTTATTGAGGTAAACGTGTCCTGTTGTTCCATAGATGGAAGTGGCAGTCCGTTGGTTTGTGTGGTCCAATTTTGGGACAAGCATCAATTAATCCTACTAAATCTGATGATAATCTGATTGTTCCTCTTGTTTCCTCGATGGATTGAGCCAAAATCTCCTCTTAGCTTTTATGATTACCAGAATACTTTGACCTGGTAATCCTGTGACTGTCCCAAAGAAATTATTAAAAACTTGTCAATACTTGGGTTCATATAAAAATACCACTGATCCTGAAGAGCAATTTTGAAGCTCAGTGCATTCATTTTGGTCGTCAGCCTTTTGGGGGTGCATCCTAATTGTGACAACCGGAGCTCTTAATTCCTGACTAATTCAAAACTGGTTGATGTCTGTGAAGGTTCTCAGTCGTCCAGGCTACTATGTCCAAAAATCATTCAAAAACCATTGATGCAAACAAGCAAGTTGTAATAGAAGTTCCTAAACCTTAAACTTCCCACCATTCCCCTCAAACTGAACTTAAAAGCTTTATTGCATAAAATTGGTTGATGATTCAGAGACAATGACAACATTGAGGAAGTCATTAGTCCCTCAGGCCATAAGATTGTACAGTACCTCCTCTGTTTCTGTGATGAAGCTGCTGGATGCTGAATTTCCCTTGGGATAGATGGATAAATGAGGCATCTATCTATCTATCTATCTATCTATCTATCTATCTATCTATCTATCTATCTATCTATCTATCTATCTATCTATCTATCTATCTATCTATCTATCTATCTATCTATCTATCTATCTATCTATCTATCTATCTATCTATCTATCTATCTTTCTTCCGTCCGTCCGTCCGTCCGTCCGTCCTGCTCCTGGAGCCTCAAGTGGTCATTGGAGGAACTGCAGCTTTTAGCATTTCTGTGTTGGCGTCATGTTGTTGTTTTTAGCCCCAAAACCTATTGAACATCAGTGTTTAATGCGTTTGAGCGTTTAGTGTTAATTACATAATGTTAGCATGCTAGCACGGCGGTCTGCGACAGATGTGTCTGTAAAAGCTTCACCTCACATGGCCGCTAGAATGGCCCCATATGCTTTTACACAACTTTCACAGTTGGTGGCTTTATTGTTTCCTCTAATGCATGTATCAGAGCTGTTGCCGTGGTTATGTTGTTTTTGTGGCTGCGTTAGCATATATGCATTGACCTCCATTTCCATCCACTTTATTGCGGCGTTAATATGAAGCAGCTTTCTGCGTTTGGTTTTAGAAAGCCGCCTTCAAACATCTATCCCCCATCACACCAACTAAATCTCTTGATCTGCCAATCCTATTATTTCTTCCACAGCACTCAAACATGCACCAGTTACAATCAGCCAGCATTAATCTGGTGGCTCAGGCGCCGTGTGTTGCCCCATGCTGGTTTAGAGCCGACTAATAGATGCCTAATGTAGTGTAATCTGTGACACTCGCTGATTTAAGAACTCGTTTGTGAGGAGGAGGGGAAAAAATTAATGAATTGCTTTCACAGGTTTAATTCTTCACCCTCTGAGCATGAATTATATGTACAGTATATTTAATTAGTTTATCTTGGTGTTTGTTTATCAGAAAGTGAAGCCCAGGTGTCATCTAAATTTTAAATTTACAGTCCAGTTGTCAGATTCTCAAAGGTGAAACCAGCACAAACAGAAAATACAGTTTAGCTGCCACTGTAATCCATGTTAATGTTATTTATGCTCATTAATCTCCTCAGTTTTCTCTATTACTGATCAGAAAGTTGGTCCTTTATCGTCCAAATGCATCAAATCTACAAATGTCTGGTGATTTTTCTTCAAATAAATAAATGGTTTATCTTTAACTTATTTTTTTTTACCTTACATAGTGATCTACATTCATTTGCTGTAGGAGCGAGACATCTAATCAGCACATTTAATGTTTATTGCCGTTGCAAGTGACACTTCTCTTGCGATACCATTTATGTCGAGCACTTATCTGACCAAGCTTTGAGAGGGCTTTTACGTTCCCCGGCCTTGAGTTGATGGATTAGTGTTCGGGGATCGATGGTGCCATTTGTCACCGGCGGACAGTCGCTGATTGGTTTTTGACAAAATGTTCTCACCTCTGCATATCAGCCCTTTCCGCTGATTAGCTGCAGGGAAGGAAGATTGCGTCGTTCATGAGGGACGAGGTGTTTACCGGCGTTTTGGACTCGTCCCTACCTCTGGCTCGTGTTAGTGGAAAATAAATTGATGGATCGGAGGCAGGAATAAATAGCGTGTGACTCTTGTGCGCAGGGAGCAACGGCAGAAGAGGCTTCCCATGGCAATTTACTGTGTGTTTGCTGCAGGCAGTCGTCTCCCTGTGGCAAGGTCCCTGCTCGGAGCTCCATCAGATGAGCTTAGTGGGAGTTGAAACACAACTCTGGGATCTTTTTTTTTACATACGCTGCACAGTCTCTAATCTCTCACTTTGAATAAAGAAGTGATGCAAATACCAGCTCTTAGACTGACACCACTCTTCCCCCAACTTATAGGGGTAGATTTCTTTATCAGGTGACCTTTAGAGAGTTTTACCTACTGGGCCTCAAGATATGGCAAGAATAGTTTGTATGTCCTGATGGAAATATCAATAAATATTGGATGATTTAAACTAATGACAGATGAGATTAGAGACTTTTTGTTTTAGGGCTGCTTTGTCTGTGTTTTTTCGGTTCATCTGAAAATCAACTGTTCTAACCCCCAGAGATTATTTGATTCTGCCTCTGGTGTCATTAAGGGACAGTCTTCTGAATTTTGCAGTTTTTTTTAGACATGACTCTGGATTCTTGATCAATTACAGCTTTGGTCCAAATGGAAAGTTTAACCTATGTAGAGACATTCTTCATAAACACCTGTTGCACAGTCGGTAGTTTGATATTTGTGGTTTCTATTAAAAGTAGTTTCTTAATGGTCCCCCAATGTGAGACGGCTTTTACCTTTTGGGACTGCTGGTCTTATCATAGCTTAAATGTATAAATGTTTGCGTGACAGTCAGGTGTCAAAGATATTTCATTTACCTTCTTACGAAACACACAATCCACAAATTCTCTCACGGCTCGCTCGTTGCCGTGCCGTTTTATTTCCTGCCCGTCTATAAACCGAGAACGATTTATTTTTATTTCTGCTTGTGGGAGTCAGAATGGGGACATAATTGGGAAGCAGAAGACCGTGTGACGTTTCTGAGGGTATTTAGATGGTGTTTGTATGCATCGAAGCTTCCTGACCAGATTTCCACAGAGAAGGCTGCAGCTGTTATGTAAATCAGCCAAGACTTTACATATTTTCTAATGTGAAAAATATGTCACTGAGAATTTTTGTGGCCGAGTTTAAAGGCAGTGGTTGTTTTCCCCCAAACAAAACAACTAGAGCCCTTTAATTCGCACCAATCCATTACATATTTTTTCATTTCTTAAATCGCCTTGTTTCAGAGAATTGAATATCCAAATATCCTCTTTCAGAGGCTAAAAATATTTGAGTAGTTTGAGTGTTTTGGCTCGGCCTCCTCCTTCCATCTGTATAATAATCTAAATGGCCGGCGTGCAGTCCGGGGTCGCAGGGGCGCGTGGCGACCGGATGTCTGCTCTGTAAAACGGACACGTGTGTCCTCCCCGACATGTGCTCCCGCTGTGTGTTCACATGTTCATCGTCTCCCACTCGGGGGCCTCAGACCCACTTTCCAGTGGAAGTCCGATACGTGCGTTGACTGCAGAGCGCGGTGCATATTTACACTCCTGAATCCGCTGAATCCCAGCAGCTACATGGCCTGGCTGTTTGTTTGTGAGAGGCCACAGACGGAAGAAGAACGACGGAGAGATTGTTAAATGTAAACAGATAGTTTCATCAATTAGCAAACCCAACGTCTGCTCCGGCTAAAGGGTGCTTTAGATGCTGCCGCTATGACAAGCCACGTCAAATCTATAAATGTATTTATAGATTAGAGGCTGTTTTTTATGTTATTGAATTCAGGTTAGTGGCTCCCATAGAGGACACAGAGAACATGCCAGAGTATATGGTGGTGTTTATTGGGATTGATCAGTGTTTTAACAGGCGCGTACACACAGGAAGTGACTGGCAACGGTGGAAGGTTTATTTTTTTTACTTTCTTGACATAACATAGTGCCATCATTACCCACAATGCACCTGAACTCCCAGATATTAAGTGAGTTCTGGTGTTTTGTGCTAGTAGCGGCTAAGGCTACATGCTAGCGACAAGCTGAGGAGCTAAATTCATCTTTTTCTGCTGCTACGCCTGCTAATATATATTTTTTTCTCATTTTCAGACTCGGTTTTCAATCCCGATCAACCTCTGTTATATTTTATATTTTGAAATTATATGTGTATTACAATTTTGAGGAATTAAGACAGCTGTAAGCAGACCTTGAAAACTGCAGTAAAATGGACAAAATAAAAAACACGTGAATAACCAAATATCCTGAAAAAGATATTTGTTTATAGTGAAGTAGATTTCTATTTGAGTTTTTTTCTCAAATCATCAGTAACTTTTGATTTTAATAATTTTTTTAAATGCCCAGTAGGGATGTGCGATAATTCATCGTTTACGATATATCGTCAAAAACATTCCCCACGGTAAGAATATGTCATCCCGCGATAAAAAACGATAAATTCCCATTGATGACGTATATATATCTGCAGATTATTTAACTCTTTATATAATTTAAGACCAAGCAGATCTTTTTCTTTTTTTTTACTGCATCAGCTTTATTTAGTGTCTTCTTGCTGCTTCTCTTCCCTTCTGGCTGCACTGATGGATGCGTTATGTGCGATAATCCCGGGCTGCCTTAATTCAGGATATTACATGAATGATAATCTGATGAAAAATTTAGCGTTTAATACAGTAGGACTGTTATGCCCCTGCTCAGGGGGCTGATTGCTGACTCAGGCAGCACAGCTGAAAGCCACAAGACACAATAAAGCTGTCATATATTCTATTTGTCTGTGTGTAAGAGGGAGAAAAAAAAAAAGAGAGAATGAAAGCATTAAAAAATAACCGCCCTCGGGGTATGTCAGCAGTTTGCTCATGTGCGCGTTTTTAGAGCCAAAGTCTTGTCTGTGTGTGCTCCGCTGCCGTGGCAACCAGAGCTACCACATACTAATATTTTAGGTTTCCTTACATAATCGTCTGCTTTTGTCAATGCAGAGAGTGGATTTTCAGAACAAGAGGCACCGGGGGCGGTTTGTTTGGAGCCCCGGGCTCCTCGCTGCTCCACTAACTGACCATTGTTCGGTCTTGAGACAGGTTTACTGTCCCATCAGCTGCCTCTCAGTCCTCCTTTAATCCCCTTGTTATTTTTATTTTTACTTTAAGCTCTTTTTTTTTTCTTGCCAAGCTTGCAGGCAGGCGAACTAACGAAGAGACGAGACGGCGGTAGAAGAGACATGAAAGAAGCTTTATTTTGAGGCAGCATAGACACACCTGCTACTACACACAAATGACAATGCAGCAGGTTTTTTCAGACCGTCCAAAAAAAAGAGAGTCTGTCCTCTGTCTGCAATTATGTATTTGTGCCTCGCTCTCCGTGCACCACTCACTCCGCTCTGAAGAGTTTTCATTTTCTCTCTCTGGGGATAGTGAAAAAGATTATTTTCACCTCTCATTCCGACGTCCAACAATCATGTTAGAGCTGCGGCTTTTTAAGGATGGCAGTGTCAGTCGGTCCTCCGCTTTGGTGCAGACTGAAACATCTCAACAGATATTACATGACTGCAGAAATGGGATTTGTCATTTTGAGTGAAATGTCTTCGTGTTCACCGGGTTGGTTGTTCTGGAGGCTTTTTTGCACAGATCAGAATTTAAACGCTTTTACTTTACTGGCAGCACCGTTGGGTTTAGTATCAGATGTTAGCATGCTGCGTTGTTGAACATGGTGAAGTTAGCATTTAGCTGCAGAGTCTGGTGACCTCCAAAAATATATATATTTAAATTAAAATCAGTTCCTGCAACTTCTAATTGAGAAAAGTTGCCCGTATACGTTATTACTTAAGATTTGTTTTTCACATTAAAGAGCAGATACGAAGCAGTTAATCTGAGTAGTTGATTAATCTCATTGAATAATTTTCATTTCTCACGCTTTTTATTGATATTTTAGCAACTGACACTTTATCAAAAACAATTAACGTATCCACTTTTAATGAATCAGCAGTCGCAGCGCTAACATCCTGTCATTGTGTCCGCAGGCGGAGCGCAGCGGCTGCGATGTCAACATCCTCAGCATCCCGGTGCCTATCCGTCGCGGTGGCTCCGAGTCCAACCTGGACGTGGTGGACAGCGTCGGGCACGACGGCGTGGGTCTGGACTTCAGCAAGGGAGCGCTGGGTATCGACAGCCTGCAGCAGAAGATCCTCAAGGTCTGAGGAAACGTCACTCTACTTCTCTTCGCTCTGGATTTACTGTGTTTGATTTGCAGAGCGGCGTGTACACAAAACATCAGACTAAGTCAAATATCAAAAGCAGCTTTTTTTTTAAAAATAAATAAAGAACTGATTCTCTTTTAAATGTCAGTTATGACTTTACAGATACCAACAAAAAAAAAACAAGGCTCGTCTAATTAATTTTTTAGTGCAGTCCTTTCATTAGAAATCAAAGAATAGTTAAACGACTCCTTCCACAGGAGCATGAGCAACTTTTGAAAGAATTGAAACTGTTTAATTTGCTGCCGGTCTCAAGATGTTTTCTTGTTTTGAGCTTTTCTCAGAATTAAGCTTCATTCATTGCTAAAATCATTCTGCCTTTATTAAAGGTGCTGTATTGATTTAAAAAAACGATTATTCTCATTTTCACTGAGCAAAACTAATTTATTTTTGTATAAAACAGTTTGAATCTGGCTTGTAACTTGCAGTCTTCTCCTTCTCAGACAAAACTGGAACAATACTGTTTGGAAAAATAGCTCTATAGCGCTACTAGTGGTCAGAAACTCCATGGGGAACCTTTAAGCAGATCAGGTTCCTGTTTTTCCAAATTGACTGATATGCTCCATTAATACTCATTTCATTCTTCCTTCAGGTGACGGAGCAGATCAAGGTGGAGCAGACGGCTCGGGACCAGAACGTCGCAGAGTACCTGAAGCTGGTGAACAATGCCGACAAGCAGCAGGTGTCACGGATACGTCAGGTCTTTGAGAAGAAGAACCAGAAGTCTGCGCACTCCATCGTCCGGCTGCAGAAGAAGCTGGAGCAGTACCACCGCCGCATGAAGGACAGCGAGACCAACGGGAAGCACAACCACAAAGACGGCAGCAGCAAGGAGTCGGGGACTCACAGTAAGGAGGGCAGCCTGCGGGACGTCAGCGTCACGGGACGACACCCGGCGCTGGATAAAGTAAAGACCATCGGGCCCGGCGTTTCGCTTTCGCCGCCGTTCTTCTTCAACAAGTCGCGAGAGTTCGCCAACCTCATCAGGAATAAGTTTGGCAGCGCGGACAACATCGCTCACCTGAAGAGCTCCATGGAGACGGGGTCGGGGCTGCAGGTGGAGGGCGGGGCGAGGGGTCTGAGCGGCAGCGCCAACACTGTAGCCAAGCCGACCAAGTACCAGAGCGACGACGAGTGCTCCACCGGCACGTCCGCGTCCGCCGACTCCAACGGGAACCCGGCGGGAGGGTCGGGGTCCGGAGGCCCCGGGAGGTCGGAGTCTAACGGGCGCATGGTGGAGGTGCTGGACATGGTGCGGGAGATCAGGGAGGCTCAGTCTCAGCTGGCGGACGACATGGAGACTCTGAATACACAGTTCAAACGAGACTACAGCTACTTCACACAGGTGATGCAGGAGGAGAGATACAGGTGAGCACTAGAGCCTTAAACTTCTGAACAGTCGAACAAATCAATAGTCAGTCGGTCCCATCAGTCTTTAGTAACACTAATTACTCCTAAACTGTCTCCTGTGTCACTTCCAAAAGTAAAACACACTGTTTTATGTGTTTAATTAGAGGGTCGACAATAACAGAAGACAAAGTGACCTCCAGACAATGACAGCACTATAACCTATCACTACTAAATAAATTATGGGAGGTACAAGCTGCTGTTTAGATTAGGATCCAAGAACAATCTGTCAGGATTAGAGCGATAATTTAAGAGATGAGAAAACCTGCTGTTTTACTGTATAATTCATGTCTGCTAAACATATATTTAATCAAGCTGCAACATGTTTTCTGACACGCAGATTGAGCTAGCTGTAGCCGTGTTGCGTACTTTAACCTTTCTCAGCCTCTAAATCTGTCATTTATATTCCACACGGTAAATATTTACTTGGATTACCTGGATTATGCTGCTTCGTGCCCGTGTTTTCGTCAATAATAGGCAAGAATCTACCGACATGCTAACTGCAGAGCTAACTACACTGATTATCGTGTTTAACCTGCAATTAATCCAAATATTTCTCACAAGAAAAATGTAAAAAAAAATCACTAATATTATGATTTATTTGACAAAGACACATATTTACACTTCTGCTGCAGCTGTTCCCAGTAGCTCTCCTAACCGGGCCGATTTTGTTTGCAGATGAGCTGTTGAACTTTGAATAGCATCCGACAGTTAAGGAGGCTTTTATTATGAGCTGCGGTAACTAAATATAGACAGCAGAGCTCTCTCTCACGCACACACACACACACACACACACACACACACACAAACCCAGGGACTGTTGCTAAGTCAACCAAGGGCAAACGTTTGCAGCAGCGCATAAACTGCTGCTGTTCTGTTACGTGCCCACACACACACTCAATTATGCATGTTTTCTCGCTCTCCCTCCTCGGCTCTCGTCCCACTCGCTATGTCCGTGGGCGTCTCTTGTCTGTCAGGTATGAGCGGTTGGAGGACCAGTTAAACGACCTGACGGAGCTCCACCAGCACGAGACCAGCAACCTGAAGCAGGAACTGGCCAGCATCGAGGAGAAGGTGGCCTACCAGGCTTACGAGAGGGCCAGGGACATTCAGGTACAGGATGTCTCTGTTTGAGAGGCTGTTCACGCTGCACACACTCAGTTTCATCCCCAGAACTAAACATGTGAACATTTCAGAGAATAAGTATGAAAAAAAGCATTACGTGATCAGTGAATTTATCAGTTAACTAGGAAGTTAGGAAGAGCTACTGTTAGCTAGGAGGCGAGCAAGTTAGGAAGAGCTAATATTAGCTAGGAGGCTAGGAAGTCAGGAAGAGCTACTATTAGCTAGGAGGCTAGGAAGTGAGGTAGAGCTACTGTTAGCTGTGAGGCTAGAAGGTTCAGAATAGCTAATGTTAGCTAGGAGGCGATGAAGTTAGGAAGAGCTAATGTTAGCTAGGAGGCTAGGAAGTCAGGAAGAGCTACTATTAGCTAGGAGGCTAGGAGGTGAGGTAGAGCTACTGTTAGCTGGGAGGTGAGAAAGTTAGGAAGAGCTAATGTTTGCTTCGAGGCTAGGAGGTGAGGTAGAGCTACTGTTAGCTAGGAGGCTAGGAAGTTAGGAAGAGCTAATGTTAGCTGGGGGGTTAGGAAGTCAGGAAGAGCTACTGTTAGCTAGGAGGCTAGGAAGTTAGGAAGAGCTAATGTTAGCTGGGAAGCTAGGAGGTTAGGAAGAGCTACTGTTAGCTAGGAGCTGAAGAAGTTAGGAACGGCTACCATTAGCTGGGAGGCTAGAATGTTAGGAATAGCTACTGTTAGCTAGGAGGCGAGGGAGTCAGGTAGAGCTACAAACCATCAAGCAGAACCGACCTTACCCGAAACATTTGTTATCAGCTGGTCTACAGTTTATTCATTCTTGATGATCATATTGTGAAGATATTTGTGGATTAGGATGCTCAGATTAGATGATGTGAAAATACTGCGTCTCCTACATGTCCCTGATCTTCTCCTCGCTGTGTGTTTGTTGTGTGTTTGTGCGCAGGAGGTCCTGGAGTCGTGTCAGACCCGCGTGTCGAAGCTCGAGCTCCAGCAGCAGCAGCAGCAGACGGTGCAGCTGGAGAACACCGACGCCAAGGTGCTGCTGGGGAAGTGCATCAACATCATGCTCGCCATCGTCACCGTCATCCTGGTGTGCGTTTCCACGGCAGCCAAGTTCACGGCGCCGCTGCTGCGCAGCCGCTTCCACCTGGCGCTCACCTGCGTGGGCGTGTCACTGCTGGCGCTGCTGTGGAAGAACTGGGAACACTTGCCGTGCGCTTTGGAACGATTGCTCCTCCCACACTGAGCGGCGTGGACGCTCGTCGTCACGGCAACACAGGAGACAGACAAGAGGGGAGGGAGGAGCTTACATGTAGCCTTACACCCCAGCCATTCTGGGCTCCGCGATGACTTGATTTAAGGCTCTGTGCTCCTGCATGTCTAAAAGTGGGCGCACACAAATCCACGACTGGGCGCAGAGCCTTTACCCAGAATGCACCTCAACAGCACACAGATATAAGCTCATCAAAGTGAACAGAGATGTAAGAAAGGGTTAAAACATTATATATATATAAAAATATATGGCACAGCGCTGCCATAACCACACTACAGAGAGATCTGTCGGACCGATAAAAGATAAATCAGCCGGGATTGATCCGACGCCAGCTGCTTTCATCTGGTCACCAGGAGATAGAGGTGGCGCCGACAACAACACGCTAAAGTCTAAATATAAAAGAGTGGGATTATATCGGGGACTTGGAAATACAGTTGTTATTATTTCCTGTCCTTAAAAGGGAAGTAAATCTGTTCTAGAGCCACCACTCACCTCTAAACAAACGCTCGCTGTGGCTGGTGAATCAGTTTTGAACCCACACACAGTATGCCTCCTCGAACACCAGCCAGCTGTGACAAAACACCAAGACACGTCCACCGCCAGAAGGTCGATCTGTCCGTATTTTACCGTATTCATGTGATTTATTTCTTGTCAGTGTCTCATTCAGAAAGACGTCTTGAAGTCGTTTGTCTTAATCTGTCTGAATGTGGGATTCTGCGTCTTTGTGTGCTGCACGCCGGCTTGTATGTGTGTGTGTCTGAACCATGTGTGAGTTTCATAAAGTTTGGCATTTTGGGAAGTTTGAACAAAGCTGGAGCCAGGAGATGTTTAGCATAGCTTAACTTAGCTTAGCTTAGCTTAGGGGAAACCGCTAGCTCGTTTGTCTTTAGTTTGTCTGGCTTATTATCTCTAATTATCATTTATTTCATCGACCCTTGTGAAAAAATAAAACACATCCAAAGACGCTAACTGTAAGATATATAAACTTTGTGATTTTAAAGTTACTTTGAGAGCATCATGCTAACTTAATATCATCCGTATTCATAAAACAAGAGTCTTAACAGTCTAAAAAAATATCCACATCCTCCTCGTCCTCGTCGGTTTGAGGTCATGTGACATCAGCTGCTTCTAGGAAATTTATTGTTTTCTAAAAAAAAAAACTTCATGACGCATCAAACTACTGGAATTGGTTTCACTTCACTTCTTCTCTTCTACTTAATTTGTCTAATTCGTGCAAAAAACTCCCAACTGGTGACTTTACAGGGCATAACCATGAAAGTCCTGAGAACAGCGTTGCTAGGCAACTGTTGCCGCCTCGAAACGAGTCAGGCTAACAGCCAGCTAGCTTAGCAAGCTAACAATCGAGAAACTTAATGTAAATTTCCACCCACGAGGTCGTGGATACCACCAGAGGGCGCCAGAATTTACGTATGAACACACGAACGGCGCCCTCAGAGAGATCAGAGTTGTGACGTGTTTTAAGTTAATGTTTACTTAGTTATATAGATTTGGGAATGTTTGGAAGTAATGCTTTCTTTGAGTTTGCCGGTTGTTTACTTGCTAACTGTTAGCTTTCATGGCCTCTAGACGTCAACAGTTAGCTGGCAGTGGTTTTTTTCACAACTTATGTCCGATGTTAGCACTTGAATGTCAAACAAATTCATCAGGTAACATCTGTCAGGACTGAGCTGCTTCCCCTTGCTTCCATCCGTGGAGCTGAGCTAAGCTAACTGCTAGCTGAACAAAAATAAAAGAGTGAAAATTTCCCAGAATGTCTAGAAAAGCTTCTGAACTGCCTCCTGTCTTGTTAACTGAATTGTTTCGGAGTCGTTTTTTTGTCATAATATCTGTTTATGTTGCTTCTAAAAGCTTTTTAAGTCAAACTATGGTTTCTAAACGCTTCACTCTAAAGACTGCAGCTTTAGCATCAACCAGCTAGCCTGTACATAAAACTGTGAGGAAGGAAGGACGGGAAGAAAGAGAAGCTGATTTGTCTTTTAAAGCTCTAAACGTGAGCACGTCTCACTTAAAGATCCTGGTTTCAGTGATTTGCCTTTTTACAGGCGAACAGAACAAACACGTGTGAAGCCTTTGTGCTGCGTTCATGTCCGCGGGGGAATAACCGTGACAAGATTCCCAGCTCCTTTAAACAAGCACCAACATGAGTGATTACTGCCGCACATTTTTAATTGCTCATAATAATTCCTTTTAGCCTTCTCACACTTGACACTATCACAGAGCTGTGACTCATTCGAGATGTTGTCTGAAATCCTGCCCTCAAATTTTTCAGACTTATGGTTGGAGATTGTTCAGTTTTGGTTCTTTTACTCGAATTAAACGTGTCTGTTGTTGCACTAGAACACTTAAAATTACCACAAGTGGTAATATCCGTATGGTAGCGGCTGTTTTTCCCGCGTGGCATGAACACGGCATCGCAGACTGGACAGGAGGACGTGAACAATGTAGCTGTAGCTCCCTAAACCCTGTATCACTGTGATGATGAGGGGCTGGGACTGATGCCTTTTCAATGCAGCTTCTACTGTGTGACTGTTTTCTGTTTGTGTCCCTTAGAGTAAAAGCCAAATATGGAGACTTTTAAAGAAAGCTTTTTTATTTTATTATTATTATTATTTCCAAATCGGCTTCAACACTAGTTTGTTTTTTTCTTTCAAAGTGTGTGTATTTTCAAATCTCGGTCTCTCTTCTGTGTGCTTCGGTTTCCAGTTATGGGATTTTTCCATGACGATATTTTTTTCAAGAATAAATCTTTGTTTTTTCTAAGACACGGTGCCTTTCATTCCTCAACATCTCATGCATTATGCAGAACGTGATCCATCGGGACGGCGCTGGCGTGGTGAGGATCAAACCGCCTCTGCGAGCGTCATAAGGAATTCATACATAAAATGGGTGTAAATGACTGAGAGCAGCTGTGGATCATCGCTGGTTTGAGACCCTGAAGAATGTAAAGGATCTGATTTTAGTCTTTAGTTTGAGTTACTGGCTCTTCCCTAAACTTTAATACCTAAGTCACATTATTTACCAATGACTGACAGGAACTTCCAGTCACAGATTCATCTTAATTAAGACATCACATGCTTGTACTGTAGGAGTGCACTGTTAGCGTATATGAGCGACAGCTGATTTAAAGGGAGGGAAGACTGACACCTAGCTGTCAGACTCAATAGGTGCCTCAAAATTACTTTAAATTACATCTGTTGCCTCTGAAGTCAAGACATTTGTGATATTATATTATTTTATTTACCTTGTTTTCATCTTTTTTGTCTTTTAACCATGTCTTACTTAATAATTACCCACAATCTCAGCATTACGCATATTTATATATATTTTAGTAAAGACAGAAGTTGATAACAGCTATATTTCTAGTATAGATATGTATGATAGAGCTTTCACCCTTCTACTAATAAAAAAGGTAATAAACTCTCATCTAGCTAGGATATTTTTACTGTATTTATTCCCTTTAGTTT
Organism: Planiliza haematocheilus; assembly: GCA_005024645.1. NCBI lineage: Eukaryota > Metazoa > Chordata > Actinopteri > Mugiliformes > Mugilidae > Planiliza > Planiliza haematocheilus. Next base: position 89,739 of record SRSE01000244.1, on the reverse strand, counting down.
AGATTTAATAACGATAGAAGAAATTTATTTAAAGAACATGAGAGTGAAGCCGTGTAGATTCAAGATTCAAAGAGTTTATTGTCATGTGCACAGTGTAGAAACGTGTTTCCCTGTACAATGAAATTCATCTTTTGCCATCCGCCCAAATGCCTAACAATATATAAAAAAATCTAAGAAATAAAATATACTTGTAGAGTATAAAACATTAATATATAATGTTTACATAATCCAGTTTATATTAACCAACAATAACAAAGCAAGGTAGGTGCAGGCAAAACTAGATTAATAGCTATAAATTAATAAACAACACAAAATTACATCTGAACTGGTTTATTTGCAAGCGTAAATGCCATTTTGATCCCATAAATTTAAATTTAGTTTGAAAAGAAATGTAATGAACGAGCAGTATTTGACGGGTGTAGTTTTCATCCGGGTCACCAGGGGGGCGCTAGTGAACACCAGTGTTTTGGCGCAAACCGGAAGTCGTCATAACTGTCCACCGTTAACGTTTATGTGTTGCAGCGGTGGTTTGACGCCGTCGTTTAATTTCTAACTTTATTGAAAAACACATTATAACGGTTTAATTTTAAACATATGGCATTGATTTAACATGTTAGCGCGTGGATGTAGCCGCCTGATGCGCTGACGAGTTACATGGGGACGTTCTTGTGCTGTTTGCTAACGTTAGCATGTTCAGCTAACGGCTTGCCTTCCTAACGTTGTTGTCATGAGCTCACGTTGCGTTCTCAAAAAATAGTTCTTGGATAAAAGTTTGCCTTAAATGGACGAGCACAAGGAGAATATTCATGGCAAGGATGCGAATTTGAAGATGTCGAACGGAAAAGAAGATGAGAAGGTTGGTGTTAGCATCCAGCTAGCTTCATGTTGACTTGTAGCCTGACAGTCTTCGTGTAGTCCGTATTAAACTTATAAACGGATCTTTAAATAATTAGATCCACATTTCGAATAGAATCGACAAGCTAATATTTTTTTATTTTTAAATGAAAGTAACAGAAAATGATCATATACACTGTTGTGGATTTAAAAAGGGTTTAAGGTCAGATGTTCATGATTTGTTATGAATGTATTTTGATCATTTATTTCTTTATTTTTTTTGTATATGTGTGAGTGTTACCCTGTGTCTTATCTAATAATAATAATAATGCATTTTATTTAAAGACGTTTACATCATATCAGTCAGTTATTGCTTTATTTACTATATTATATGTAAACATGACTAAACAAAGTGCAGTTAGATATTTTCATGTCTTAGTTGCTATGTGTTGAGCTTAAAAATAAAATAAAAGGTTAAATAAGATCTTAGTTTATGTGGACAACCATTGAGGAGGAATATTAAGTGTCTTTGTGGTCCAGTAGCGTCCTCATTTTGTGTTTTCCTTTAATGATAAAAACACGGATGAATCATTCTGACCCACAGCCGATCACAGATAATGATCTGACATGTTCCCGGACTTCACTTTGACATTACCCCTCTGTAAACAAAATGTTGCTTAATATCCTTTTTCTTTTTTTCTTTTTTGTCTGTGGCACCACATCGTTCTGTCACACCGACATGTTTCCTCTCCAGGAAGCACCCTGCAGCAGAATATGTCCCGCCGGAGAATCTGCCCCTCAGGTGTCCTCGTCCGAGTCCAACGGCGACTTCAGTCATCCCGTGTACAAAGAGATCGCCTTGGCCAACGGACACATCAACCGCATGTCAAAAGAGGAGCTCCGGATCAAGTTGTCGGAGCTGAAGCTTGACACGAGGTGAGGGTTTGGTAAATATTTGAGTATAAAGTGCACAGAATATCGTAAAATGAATGCAGCCTCTTGGTTTTTCCTGAACGCCGCTCTCTTTGTGTGTGAAGAGGAGTGAAGGATGTGATGAAGAAGAGGTTGAAGAGCCACTACAAGAAGCACAAGCTGATGCAGACTGCAGCAGAGGGAGGGCCCACTGACACCTACTACGACTACATCTGTGTGGTGGACTTTGAGGCGACGTGTGAAGAAGATAACCCCCCAGACTTCCAGCACGAGATCATTGAGTTCCCCATGGTTCTTATCAACACGCACACCTTAGAGATTGTGAGTGAATTTAGCGATTTAACAGAGTTTTATTTATATTTTTTGTCTTTTTCCAGTCTTTAAGATGTTTTTCCTTTCTCTTGCGCAGGTGGACAGTTTTCAGGAATACGTGAAACCGGAGTTGAACCCCCAGCTTTCAGACTTCTGCGTGAAGCTGACAGGAATAACTCAGGTTGGTTACGTCGTGTGTGATCAGGAGCTCTTAGTTTTAACTTCTTAGGAATGATGTGTTTTTTTTTTGTCGAAAACAAAATTGCAGAAAATGGTTGACGAAGCAGACACATTCCCAGACGTCCTTCGAAGAGTTGTTGCGTGGCTTCAGGAGAGGGAGCTGGGAACAAAATACAAATACGCCATTCTGACTGACGGGTATGTTTTATGTGAATGCAGCTGCAGATTTGTGCGGCTTGTCTTACTCTTGTTACATTTATGTTACTGTTTTTTTCGTTCTGCAGTGCGTGGGATATGAGCAAGTTCCTGAACATCCAGTGTCGGATTAGTCGGATCAGATATCCTCAGTTTGCAAAGAAGTGGATAAATATAAGGAAGTCATATGGGAACTTCTACAAGGTACGACCCTACACTGACCTCAAAAGAATATGTTTAAACTGGGAAGTTCCTATTATTCAGATATACGTGTTTAGGAAAAGCTCTCCTGTTTTATTTGACCACCAGCCACTCGTTTCCTCTCCTCCCAGGTTCCCCGCAATCAGACCAAGCTCAGCACCATGCTGGAAAATCTTGGCCTGAAGTACGAGGGCCGTCCTCACTCCGGGCTCGACGACTCGCGCAACATCGCCAAGATAGCTCTCCGCATGTTGCAGGACGGCTGCCAGCTCCGTGTCAACGAGCGAATGCACGCCGGCCAGCTGCTCTCGGTTCCCAGCTTGGGCCCCGTGGAAGGAGCCGCGCCGCCGCACAACCCTGGCACCAGACACTAGAGCCTCAAATGTAAACTTGTGCACATCTGTCTTTACCCCGGATTTACAGGAGAATAAAACCCTTTTATTGTAGCTTACAGCTGTGGATGGGGTCAAACATTTGATTTAAGATTGTGCAGGTCCCTCTCCGACCATTTATTTTTACACCAGATGTTTAAAAACAGAATTTCTGTGTGTCGTGGGAGGATTTTTACAAACCGTGTCAGTGTGTTGAACCTGCCTCAACCATGCCTTATTGAGCTGCTGAGCTGCACCTGTAATGGTGCAGGTTTTACCCCCAAGAACAGAGAAAGAATAAATGTGCAGCTTTACACGAACATCAGTGTCAACGTTGCCCTTTAAAAATCCCATGTCTGACTTAGAATGACTACTGTTCTGTTGTAAACACAAAAAAAAGCTGCTGCTATTGCTGTGCTGTTTTAAGTGCTACATAAAAACCCAGCCATAACATCAAAGTATTTGTCACCTTTCCAGAGTGAGTTGGTCCTTTTAGCTCCTTAATGATTCATAGTAATTATTAAAAATTCATTCAGAGTGAAGATGAACTGCAGGAATTCAAATTTGACGTAAGCACTGTATGAGTTGAGATGTGGCGTTCTCTTTATGTATGGATGCTGAATTCATTTTTATTTCGTGGAGGTCCATCGATTTTAACAGGAGTGAATGTTCTGAATGATGAATAACACAAATAAAACATGTTCTCTGTTGTTTTTTTGTAAAGTTGCTCATCTTTGTTTAAGCTTGTCCTGAAAGGATTGGACGTATTTATCTAGTTCCCATTTCCTCTCAGTATTTTATGAGTAGTTGTGACTCATTACACATAAGAATAGCCACTAATATTACAAATAGTTGCGTAAATATCAAATGTAAAGGCTGAATGCCTGTTGTTGAAACTTGAGGAAGCTAAATAAACAATTCTTAATATGAAATAGTAGTTTTAGTATTTTAAAGTATTTTTCTGTAGGTATGAAAAGAAAACCTGCGATACTTAAGGACAGCAGATTTAAGATAACGGCTGAATTTGAAGTTAGCTTTGACACAGCGCTATGCTAGTACTGAGTAATTAGTTATTCCACTTTTTTTTTTTACTTTTAGGAAAAGATAACCAGGTAGACCAGCTCTCTAAAGCTAATTTATCTACTTTAACACCTACCTGATTACTGTAATAGACCCCTTTTTGTGTTTGTAAACAGGGTGACGTGTAGTGGGCGGGGCTTCGCTGGAGGCTAAACAATCCACAGAATACGTTTTAGCTAACTAGATTGTGTAGGCTTGTTTTTTTTTTACAATGGTGGAAGAAATCGCGATTTTTTTTAAATCTAAAAATGTACAACCACTCCAGTCAATCACCAGGATCGTGATTATGACTTGAAAAAGTTTAAATTAAGGGACGGGATCTGATTGGTCAAGCAAATGGATGGATAATCTGACAGGATTAGCTACCGGGCAAACGGTTGGTACTCAGTTTTTACACATTGCTATTTTAATATTGAGTTATAGATACTGCATTAATGTGGAAATAGCGAAGTTTAACCACCACAGGTAAAAATAATAACACGTAAACCAGTTGTGGTACAAGCTAGTTAGCCTAGTTTAGCAGAGTAACGTTAGCTTTGCTGCTAAACGAAACTAACGTTAGCTAAAGCTACCAAACAAAGACAGAAAACAAAAAAAAGGCAGTTAAAATCAAACTTTAATATTTTTTGGTTTCACAAATAATATCTTTGGTCGTTTTTAGTACAATTAAAACTTAAACACAGATTGCCCTACACATTTAAACTGTTCTATATCTTCTAAACATTCTTGTATTTGAGGTCACATTGGCTTCTAGTGGTTTCCTTTGGGACTCATATTCAACACTTTAATGGCAGATTTAAAGCTCGTTTCTGTAGTAATAAACACTTTTTGGCAAGATAACGTCAAATATATTACAGTGTTCTGTCTTATAAAAAGCTATAAAAAGGGAGCAGTCTCTTTGGAGCAGTACGTTGAGGTGCTTTAAAAAAAAAAAACACTATAAAAAGTCAGAAAAGGCCAGAGACGAGTTCTTCACACACAGGTGCTGTACAGCGTCACTTTCTGGCTGATCTCCTCCAGGATGCGACGGGCTGTTCGCTCCAACTGGGCCAGCTCTTCAGCTTTGTCCTCCAGGACTTGCTGATTAAGTTCGTAGGAGCGCTCCAACTCTGAAAGCACAACAGGTAGTAGTTATTCTCTACCTTGTTTGAATATTTAGTTTTTTTTACTTGCAAGTATGACAAAAAAAAAAAATGGTTACCTCCGAGTCTCTGCAGCTTGCTGGTGCTCTGGGCGAGCAGCTCTTTGGCCTCCAGTTGCAGTTCGTTCGCCCTTCTCCTGGCCTTCTGCACCGACTCACCTTTATCTTCCACCTGCCCCTCCACCTGCTCGAATTTATCTTTCACGGCCTCTTCAAACTCCTGCACATACAAACAAATAACACTGATGACAGCAGCAGCTAAAAATGACCTGAAACAGATGAGTAAACGGTTGTTTGTGCGACCTGCTGTGCCTCCTCCGCGTTTTGTTTGGCCTCGTCGGCGGTTGCCGTCGCCGTCGCCTCCAGCCGGTTCACCTCCAGGTTGTCCTGCCTCAGGAGCCTGACCTCCCTCTCTAGTTGCACCAGGCGCCCCGTGGTGTTACTGAGCTTCAGCTCCGACATTTCCGTCTCCGACTCCACCTGACACGCAAATATTGAAAGATGCGAAAATCCTGTATGTCATTTATTCTCTGTAACGTTTTCCAAAATGTGAAAAACTTATACACACATCCTTTCATTTCCTGATTCTCTTCATCTGTGTCTTGTTATAGTTTGGACCAGTCCTGCTATCTGAGGTCATACTCACGGACTTCAGCAGGTCCTGGGTCCCTGCAGTGTTGTTCTTGGCCAACTGGATGGCGTCCCTGGCGATGTTCTGAGCACGCTCAGTCTCCTCCAGTGCTGCCTTCACTACATCTGCTGTCTTCTTCATGTTAGACGCCTCCTCACTGATGAGACATATATCGTTCTCCAGTATTTTTAAACCTTGAACTTCCCTGTAATGTTATTGTAACTATAAATGTGAAGGCATCTGCCACCTTCTTTGCTTTCCTTGTCGTTACCTGGCAGCCTTGGCCTTTTTCAGCAGCGACTCTGCAACCTGGATGTCCTCAGCGCTTTGACTGAGGATCGTCTCCACGCTGGTCAAGGTGCTGACCTTCTCCTTGATCTCCTTCGTCAGCTCCTGCAGCTTTTCCGGCGACGTCGGCATCTCCAGAGCCAGGACCTCGTTGGCCACAGCCTCGATCACGGACACATCCACTTTCTCGTCTGAGGTACCAGAAATAAAACATTATCTTTGATTTGTTACCAAAAACATGCTTTTTGTTTTCAGTTACTCACTGGTGAGAAGGTCTCGTATCTCTTTGATGAGGTTGCGGAGCTGCTCGTTGTTCTTCTCCACTCTCTCTTTGCTTTGGTTGGATTTCACCAGCACCTCCATAGCGTTTATCTTGGCATCATTTGCGCGGATACTGGCCTCCCACACCTGAGCACAAGCGAGTCCAGCAGATTTGCTCACGTTCACCTGGAGTTACTCTCGGATTATGACAACTGCCGACTTACCATCCTGGAGAGCTTGTCCACCTCCTGCATAGCCGCTACGATCTCCTGGTCCAGCTTCTCGGCTGATTTGAGAGAAGTCTGAGAAGTGGTGACGACGCCTCCGCACCCTTCTCCTCCACACCGAGGCTCCCCGTCCTCGCTGGCACAACCCAAACCACCGCAGGGTGAGCAGTTGTCATCTTCAGCAGCAGCACCGCACGTCTAAAAAACAATGAATACATGCAACTATCAAAATAAATATTTAAAAGGTTTCGTCTCCTGCGGTTGTCCAGTGTCCCTCACCTTCTCACTGACTGGAGACAGGTCAAACTTATCCAGCTCTTTGGAGAGCTTGTCCAGCTTCTGCGTGTTTCTTTGGTGCTTTCGGTCAAATTCCCTCTCGCTGCTGCTCAGTTTTTCCTCGGTGGCTTTCCGTACCGCGGCAGACTGCTCCACTGTGTTGCCTGGATCGCTGGTAGAGGCTTTGGCGCGGAGTTCGGCATTCCCAGACTCCCTGTGTGCTTCGGAAATGGTGTCCATTGCACCTAGAAACAGAATGGTTCGGGAGCTGGTTTTGGCATTTTTGATAAAAAGGAATGGACTCTAAATCTGCACAAAGGGGCGTTTTAAATGTAAAGCCTTACGCTGATGATGTACTTGTTTCCCCACAAGGTGAAGTTTTAAATAAATTCACTGTGTCTCCCATCACAACTTGATCATTGACACTATACCCCCCCATGGACCGTATTCCCTGCTAGCCTCTGCTCTAGGAAGATCCTCTGCAGCATCCGAAGCAGAACAACAAGGTTCTGCAGCAGCTTCAGTTTGTAAAGCTGCTGTTTTGAATGACAATAAAAGTCATTTCCTACCCTGGATGTTGGCGTTCTTGATGTCGTGCACCTGCTGCCTCAGATCCTGCACGGTCTGCTCCAGTCGTTTGGCCTCATCGGTCAATTTGTCCAAGTTTTCATCAGTGGCGTTGGCGTCACTATGGAGAAGGTTCAAGCCGTCCTCTGTCGTGTTCAGCTTTCCGTTGAGGTAGGACATCAAACCGCTGAGAAGACAATGAATCAGTGCTGAAAAGGCGACTTTAAAATGAACTGGCCAGTGTTTGCTTGTACGCTTACGTAATCTGATGCATCAGGTCCTGAATCTCCTCGAACTTGACTGCTGCAGGATTGCTCTCGACTAGGTCTCTGACCGCCTTGGCGTTCTTCTCCAGGCTGTCGATCAGCTCTCTGTACGGCGCCGTCACCCCGACGGTCTGCAGCTCTGTCACTTTATCCTCCAGGCGTCGGGTTTGGTTGGTCAGCTCGCCGACCACCGTGTCCCAGACGGGGAAGCACTGGTGGCAGGGTTCACAGGCGGGGAACTCACCCCGGTACCCTCTGGCACACTTGTTGCAACGCGGGCCTGACACGCCCTCCGCACAGGTACACTGTCCGGTAGCGCGATGGCACTGCTCGCTGGATATTCCCCGAGGGTCGCAGTCGCAAGCTTGAATAAGAGTGGGAGAAAAAACTGCTTTTAAAATAAATAATTAAGTAGAAATCTCTTCTGATTCATGTTTCTGGGCAACATCCAAAGTTCTTTTAGCTTTACGTTTGGTCTCCACCTACCCCTGAGAAAACCTTTTAGCTGCTGAATGCTACACAAATCTTTTCTGTTAGCTAAAATAAAGTTCCAAAGACCAAAACAATGAGCTGCTAGATGGTAAAACTCTAAGATAAACTGCAAAATGTCTCCATTAGAGGCAGCAGCTGCTATTTCATTTGGAATCCATCCAGTGATTTGCTGTTTTCCCAACAGCTTACACCAATAAAAGTAAGACATAACTTCTGTTTTCTGCTATAAACGAAGCTGTTTTTACGTCTCCTCAGGGAAATAGACCTTATTTATTCAGCTCCCATCACTTTTAGTAAATAAACTTAGACGTGAAGTGGACCTCGGAGGTCACGGTGATCCCTTGGGTTCGGGTCACTCCACTTCCCTCGCTCCATAAAAAAAAATAAGGAAGGAGGAGATAGGATCGCGTGAGTCAGATAGAAGGAATGGAAACTTTGGTTTAATTGTGTGATTTATGGAGCAGAAGCTTTTGAAGTTTCTGTTTCTGTTGCAATGAAATATTACACCTATCAGGAGCCGGAGATCATAGGGTGGTAAAAGCTGCATACCGATAACACCCGCTAAATCACACTGACATCTCAATCTGGCCATAAGAACAAGCTCTTCCTACTTAGAAGGCTTTACTATCAGTACTCTGACACATAACAACCTACGACTCCCACACATTTCTCACTGAGTTGGCCACATCTGTGCAGAGAGGACGCGCGGTCCAGCTGCTTCGCCAGCTCGAGAGACCGTCAGGGAATGCGGCGGGAATAATTCAGGATTCCTGGCTCATCCGGGTGTCCGTCCATGACGAAGAACGGGATGCCTGGGAGTTTTCGGAGAACATCTGGTTCTCATGAGGGCGGAACGAGAGGTCATTCCCAGATCTGATCCCCTCTCCTGCCCTCTTTCTCTGAGGGCGAGCCAGCCACTGTGAGACCTCTCAGCAGTTTGGTTTGGCAAACACTACGACTTTTTCTGAGAAGCTGAATGTGAGCGCCAACCTGCTGTCAGGCAATCAGTGTCTGACCCAACAACTGGAAACTACTTTAAGTTATATGATACATAAACACACAAAGCACAAATGACTCAGACTTTAAATAGTTGGAAATGAAGTGATTCAAGTCGGTTTAAAAATCACTGGAGTAAAACACTGACTGTGAGACTTCTTGTGTTGGAACATTATCCTGATCCTTTACGGGTTAGCATTAGCATGGTTTTTAGCTTTTATCTTACTCCAGTCATGCTGGTAATTTATTTCAGCTACTAAAGACACTAAAACAAGCAGAGGAAGCTGCAGTCTTGACTCATTCCTTTATTTCCTCATCTTCCTCTTCCATCTTTTCACTACAGGAATCTGGTTTCCTCCACCACCATTATTCCATCTTTGCATTCAAACCTGCTGAACATCCTTCCTTGCATCTATCAAGGCTATTGAAGGAAAGTCTTTGTTCGTGAAATCATCTCTGGCCATGTTGTCATTTTTATGTCCACTTGGGGACAGCAGAAACAAACCTTCCGACCACTTTGCTCCCACCTTTATCTCTGTTTTTGGCTCCACCAACCCCAGACTGAGATATCTTTTTCTTTAGCTGATAACTTCACCTATATGTTTGAAGTTTTAGAAATGGAGCTAATACATTAAAGGGGAACTGCTGTTTTTTACAACCTAGACCTCATTTCTGGCATAAAATACGATCGTATACTCACCCATATAACTTTGTTATCGTCACCCGGAGTCTGTAGATCGACCTGCAGACCCCAGATGATGTTTTCTGATCTTGATGATGTCGTCTGCTTGTTTACCTGTAATTTGCTACTGCTAGTTTTTTGTAATATTTTTTTGATTCTGAGGTTGTGGACGAATAACAACGAACCAAATGTGTCATTTAGAGGCTGCGTTTCGGTGCCCCATTCACTCCCACTATATGGATATATGCAGATCTAAATATCTCCCCGAACGACTACAAATGACACCAAAGTTATATGGATGAGTAAACGATCGTATTTTATGCCAGAAATAACGTCCAGGTTGTAAAAAAACAGTAGTTACCCTTTAAGAGCGACAAGATTTGTCTCAGTTATCAACACTTTTCTTTACTTCTTGTTCCTTCTTCATTAAAGGAACGAAGTGGCCCCTCCCTGAGTCTCTTTCCATTGGTTTTGCCAATTAATAAACTTCTTTGCATCAATTAAGTTGTGTTTTTTAGAGAATTGTAGATTCAATTTAGTTGCTTAACCTGTAAATATTTATCATAGCAGCTTTATTACGTTTCCTTTCAGTTCTGTTATGTTTTAAATGAACCTTTGTGTGTGTATTTTGCACCTTACCGTGACATTTGACCTTCGGATTGCCCCAGAAGAGCTCTTTGCACTCCCGACAGGTCCTGCCGCCAAAACCGGCTCTGCACCTGCACTGTCCGGTGACCTACGGCAAGAGGAACACCCAGAACCAGACGATCAGGTCAGAGCTGCAGAATATGTTGTTTTATTTTCAGGAAGAAATAGTGCAACTGTTTGGGACTGATGACTGATATACATTCACTAGAAGAAGAAGAAGAAGAAGTCGGAACAAAAGACATTTTTAGTCATTTTTGGACAATAATAAAATATTATTACAAGCCAGGAAGTTTTCCTTCGCAGTTATTCTGTGCGTTTCAAGGCTCTTCTTCCACATGCGCACACAATGGAGCTTTGTATTTTTCGTAGCCCCTCTCAGAAATATGCGTCTTCAGTTATTCCTCGGTGTATTCTGAGACTTCCTTCCTCCGATGGAGGTCGGCCAGTAAATACAGAAACCCAAATGTTTGTGTGCGGGTGAGTGGGAGCACATATTCATTTCTTTTACATGCACATTTGCATGAGGAGCAGCTGGAGTCCATATATCAAAAAAAAAAAAAAAATCATAAAGAAATACACAAAAACAAGCTGCTGTGATTAAATGGGCGATGAGAGTGAGTGCTTGGGAAAAATTTCTTTGCCAGGCCCCACGTTGTGTAAGAGAGAGTTTGGCAATAGCATTGGGTGGAGAGATTTTGTGGCTCATTCAGTTATATATCATGTTTAGGGGGGTAAATTGGAGCAGCTGCTGCAACGCTAATGCAGGAGATGACGCGGGGACTTGACTCAGATGAAGCAGGAAGAAGCCTACATCTGGACAATTACAACAGCCCAGAGCGTGTTCAGGGTTTGGCCCCAAAAACCAAACAAAACTGATGGTTCTCCAGATTCAGAAGACAATGAGATGGATTCAGATCACAAACCTTGTGTTATAACGTCTAAAATTAAGATGTGATGCAGTTTTATCTTCACCTCGTGGCAGGAGGATCCCTCGGAGTGGTCCGGGTCGCAGTCGCAGCGCTGGCAGCCCGTCCCGCCGGCGATGTTCCACGTGTCGGCGACGCAGCGGTCGCAGTTCAGTCCGACGACGTTGGGCTGGCAGTGACACTGACCTGAGCGCTGGTCGCATTGACACTCGTTGGGGGACGAACAGGCCTGAGGTACGGTCCCCGCCGAGTAACACATGCACTCTGCACAGAGGAGGAGACGAACCAAAATGGAGGCAGCATTTTTTTGAGTTTTGTACATTTTCGTTTTATTTTGTAACTTGCTCCTTGGTGTTTTGTGTCCTGCTTCACTTCCTGTGATCATGAGTGTGTGTTTCCTTCCCTCATTAGCTTCACCTGTGTCTCATTTACCCCTTAGTTAAGTCTGCTGAAGGTGTGTTTTGGTTCAGCTCCTTGTTTGTTCTTTTCTCCTGTTCACTAAGTTTTGTTTGAAGTTATTTTGTTTCCTGCTCCTGTCTCTTGCGTTTTGGTCCTGATTAAATTAAAAACGGTTAAAACTAGATCCAGCAGGCTGTGTCGGCATTTTCTGCTGACGTATCAACATCAAGAAATGTTTGGGATCATTTAAAACGCCTGGTTCGGGATCGAACATCTACTCACTCCGGCAGCTCTGTTGGGCGGCGTTGCCGTAGTAACCCAGTTTGCACTGCTGGCACCCGTAACCATGGGTGTGGTGCAGGCACTTGAGGCAGGCGCCCGTGCGAACGTCGCAGGAGCCCGGGTCGTGCATGTCGATGTTGTTGTTGCACTGGCAGGGCATGCAGCGGCCGCCGGGCACCAGGGGGTTCCCGAAGTATCCGGGGGAGCACTGGTCGCACCTGGCACCTGGACGAAGAGAGGAGAGGAAACGACGTATAAAGGCCTGCGCGCTAATTACAGGGAACTCATGGTGAGGTGAAGACATGACGACCAAAACAATAAATATATAAATAAATAAAAAGCCCTCTGGGGTGTTTAGGTAAAAACAAACCTGTGAAGTGAAGTGTCTGCATACCTTTGTAGCCGGGGCTGCACACACACACCAGCTGGTTGATGTTAGCCAGGAGGTAACAGCTGTCTGCAAACTGGCGCCCGCTGCGGGGCCCATCCGGACACATGCAAGGGCGGCAGTGGCCACCTGAACCCAACTCCGGGTCACCATGGTAACCGTCCAGACACCTGGAAGCATTCAAGGATGTGTTTGACTCAAGAACATTTTATCTGCTGGAAGGAACCAAGATCTTGATCCATGAACTTGGAGGTGGAGACTGAACCTGAAGCTTAGAAACTCCTTTGACACCTTTTGTGGAAGTATCATTAAGACTAAAAAGGTCAGGAGTGACGGACGGTAGCTGTTTATACGTCGTACCTCTCACAGAAGTGTCCGGTGGTGAAGTCCCTGCAGCCCTGACACTCCCCGGTCTGAGGGTGGCAGTACTCGCTGTGGCCGTTGCATTGGCACGGTTGGCACTGCGGGAAGCCCCAGAATCCCGGCAGGCAGTGGGAGCACTGGCGACCCGTGGCCCCCGGCACACACTCGCACTGGCCGGTCGCCTCGTGGCAGAAGGCGCTCACCGAGCCTTGAGAGTCGCAGTTGCAAGCTGGAGGCGAAATCAGGACTGTAAGAGAGAGATTCAAACGTGGGATTTGTTTGTAAATCATTGGCGACACTCACGTCTGCAGCCGGACGGGCTGAACAGGAACGTGGATGGGGCGCAGTGGTCGCAGTTCCTGCCGGTGACGTTGGGTCGACACTGGCACTGACCTCCGTAGGGGTCGCACACGGTGCTGAGAGAACCCTGAGGGTCGCACTGGCACGCTGGGAGATAAAATAAGACGTATGAGGATTAAAAGAGTTTTGATTCTGATAAAGTGACCTTTAAAAGTCAATAAACACAGCACTAAACAAACCTAGAGACACAAATTGAACTCAAAGGAACGCAAACTTTCCTGAAACCAACCTCTAACCCCAGACCCTGGGACAAAAGACTCAATGCAACCCCAAAGAGACACAAGACAAAGTCAAAGATGGACCAATTCATTAAAGAATAACCCTAAAGAGAGACAAAATGACCTCTGTAAGACAAAAGACAACCTATTAGGAACCCAATCCGACGGAAGACAAATGAAACGGCCCAAAGATGTGCAACTGTTGCTTCGTACCCATGGCTCCTTTGTGCAGCAGAGCGGAGACGCTGAAGATGTAGTCATTGCAGATGTCGGTCATGGGGCTTTTCACGACACTCTGGCTGCTCTCCAGACATCGGTAGCGCTGGAACGTATCCCACGCTCCTTCACCGTCGACCCCGTGGAACATGTCCATCTCTCTGACCCGGGGCATCAGCACCAGCTAGAAGGAGGGTGGAGGTTTTAGGGAGCAGTGTGGGAAGAACCAACCTAAGGTCTGAGCTCAAACCTCAACGCCTGAGCGGCAAGTTAAATCCGGTGCGACAAAGACATTAAGAGCGGTGCGTACCGAGTCGATGAGCGTGTACGGGCTCTCGATGTCCCTGACGGACGAGTAGAGAGGCAGGCTGAGACGGATCGTGTAGTTCAGTCCTTTCTCGAAACACACTGGCCTCACCAGCAACACGTGCCTGCGACGCAACACGGGAAGTCAGTGCATGCGTGTTTGTGTGTTTACAGTATGCGGCGGGAATGTGAGACGTTAAACAGCACCTGGATCCTGGTGGAAGAGAGATGGTCTGCTCGTCGCCGCTCTGGATGGAGTCGCTGCAGTGGCTGGAGTAGTTCGGAGGGTTGAAGACGGGACGCTCGACTCGCATGTTGACCTCCTCCCACTGCTGGGGCAACTGTCAACACACCATAGATTATATGTTACTCCTTTACTTCATATAGTCCTGTCAATGACGTAAGGGTTGTTATTCTTGGATTAGTATTTCTGTTTGTGCTTTGTTCTTTTGTTCCTGTCTCAGATAATCTGTCACCATCCTGTTTATCCTCTTTGTTAGACGCCGTGTTTGTCAGTTACCTGTGGCTCGTAGCGTATGAGGACGTCATAGTCCATGGACTCTGGGATGTTGTCGATGTTGAACTCTAGATAAGTTCCTTCCGGCACATTAACAAAACCCATCCCAGTCCAAGTGGGACTCCGATCCAGAGGGTACGGCCTATGTACCACCGTCACACCCTGAAACGGAGAAAAGCAACATCACAACACAGCTCCAGCAGGGTATCGGGGTTAAAGTCAACAATAAACAGAAAGTGCAACAAACACACTCACGGGTCCGTGCTTGGCGTCCTCGGCCTCATACGTGTAGTGATCGAGAGCGATGGCGTAGAAGCCGGAGTCGACCTGTTCGCAGCGGCGTCCAGACATGTGTTCCCTGCACTCGCACTGACCGGATCGAGGGTCGCAGCTTTGAAGAGAGACGGGAAGATAACATGTATGCTGGAATTTGTATGTTTTTCTGGTTATTCCAACTTATAATCCACACACATGGAAAGTGACAGTTCTGACTTTATTTGGAATTCTGACATTTTTCTCAGAATTCTGTTTTAATTCTTGGAATTCTGACTTGATTTCCGGAATTCTGGCTTAATTCTATGAATTCTGACTTTTTTTCCAGAATTCTGTCTTAATTCTATGAATTCTGACTTTTTCTTTTTAGAATTCTGACATTTTTCTCAGAATTCTGTCTTAATTCATGGAATTCTGACTTTTTTCAGAATTCTGTCTTAATTCTATGAATTCTGACTTTTTTTTTTGAATTCTGACATTTTTCTCAGAATTCTGTCTTAATTCATGGAATTCTGACTTTTTTCAGAATTCAGTCTTAATTCTATGAATTCTGACTCTTTTTTTTTTTAGAATTCTGACTTTTTTCTCAGAATTCTGTCTTAATTCATGGAATTCTGACTTTTTTCAGAATTCTGTCTTAATTCTATGAATTCTGACTTTTTTCAGAATTCTGTCGTAATTCTTGGAATTCTGACTTTTTTTTAGAATTCTGACATTTTTCTCAGAATTCTGTCTTAATTCTTGGAATTCTGACTTGATTTCCGGAATTCTGGCTTAATTTTATGAATTCTGACATTTTTCTCAGAATTCTGTCTTAATTCATGGAATTCTGACATTTTTCTCAGAATTCTGTCTTAGATCTTGGAATTCTGACTTTTTTTTTAGAATTCTGACTTTTTTTCTCTGAATTCTGTCTAAATTCTTGGAATTCTGATTTTTTTTTTTAAAAAAGGACTTTTTTTCTCAGAATTCTGACTTCATTCATAAAATTCTGTAATAATTCTTGGAATTCTGAGAATTTGTCTGCCCATTACACATACTTGTTGTTGAGAGCGCCACCCTGGTCGCAGTCACATGGTCTGCAGCCGTCCATGTCATGGGACAGACCCCAGTGCTGTGGCTGTAAATTGAAAACCAAAAGAAAACATCAACAGAAGTTTGTGAGACAAACACAGATCAAGTCGGACAGTTGTGTTTGCATCCGTACCGCGCACTGGTCACAGTTGCGTCCGTCGACGAGCCGTTTGCAGAAGCAGCTTCCTGTGACCGGATCGCAGGAGTTTGGTCGTTGCAGCGTTCCCAGAGGGTTACAGGTACATGCTGCCAAAAAAAACAAAAAAAAAAAAACACAATGAAACAATGAGGCAGCAGATTCATCTGCGTCAGGCTGTCTACTGTATGTTTGTTTACATGCTGTGTGTGTTCAAGAAGTTTGTATTTGGCGTGCCAGAGGAATTCACCTCAGGATATCTTAGAATTCACATAAAAAATGCAATTAGATCTTAATAGTGAGCATGAATGTGACTCACGCAGGCAGCCGTCCGGCCCTTGTCCCAGCCCGTAGTGTCCCTGTCTGCAGTTGTCACAGCGCTCTCCCTCCACGTTGGCTTTGCATCGACACTGACCCGAGATCAGCCCGGCGACCACGTCTGTCCGTGAGTCACATATGCCGCCCTCCAGCGAGCCGGCCGGGTCACAGTTACACGCTGGGAAAGATGACGTTGGATTAAACCCCGTGGACATGTGACCAGACCAACATGTTTTGGTAGTTTGGGATTATGAACAAATTAAATATTTTCACAGAGAATTTCAGGTGCACTTACCTCTGCACCTCACTGATATGTAATACTGGATCAACTAACTAAATATATACACAAGTATAATTATTTTAATTTAATTTGTCTGATTGGGTTCTCTTTGCTTACTTTTAGGACCTGTGTGTAAATTCTGACGGGCAGAAATAGCTGATTTAAGCCTTATGGTTAAGCCAGACATGAGTATTTGTACTCCAAGTATCAAGAATATAAAAATTTCGTGGCCGTCTGCCTTCTTGCAAGAAGAAAAACATAAAATAACAATAGCTTATAAACCAGTAGCGTATTTGTGGGTGAGATTGTAATAAAGATAATGTCAAGTAAAGTGCTGAAATATCAGTGTGTAATTTAAAGTCCTGTAGGTGGTTAGAATTAATTTTATGACTCTATTTCCATTCCAGCACTCAGCCTGTAATTACAATCACTCTGCTCCTCCACTACAAAGGCCACAGCTGCAGATGGTGCTCCTCTTAGTTTGTAAGGAGCAAACATGCCTTTAAACGCATGTAATGGGAGGTCGTGACGAGAGGTCGGAGGTCACGTAGGGCACGCGCGACTCACGTTCGCAGACGTTGGGGTCCCGCAGGTCTCTGTTGGGGTGCTGGTAGAAGAAAGGCGAACACTGCTCGCACTGTCGGCCCATCGTGTTGTGCTGGCAGTCGTCGCACACGCCTCCGCTCACGTTCCCGGTCGTCATGTACACGGCGAGGTCGAAGTGACACGACGTGGCGTGGTTATTGCAATCGCACTCTGAGAAGGAACGGAAGCAAGTCAGGGATGTACTCCTGGATTTTATTTGATTTTAAAAATGATGTACATGCTTTGTAATTTTACTTTTATTTGTAGTAGAGCTACTGTTTAATGTGTAAATGTTAAATTGATATATTTGATTAAAGAAATTAATGTAGACTAACAATGTCCTCATACAGTACTGAGTCAATGATCAGCACACATTCAAACTATTCTTTTTAATGGAAATAAACAAACTGCAGCTTTCTGATTTGTGTTCATGCTCTTACTCTTGCAGGCGTGGGTGTTTCGTCCCTCTGCAGGTCTCCAAGGCAAGTCGTGGTAAAAGTCTTGGCAGCGCTCGCAGTTCAGTCCCTCCGTGTTGTGATTGCACACACAGCGGCCGTGGACCTACACAGACGAACAAATAAATAATGCATTTTTAAAAAGCTTCACACAAAGTCTAATCTCTCTCATATTGCTCGTATCACATGCTCTTCTTCTGCAGATGTTTGCGGCTGGGAGCTCGTGACGTACCATGCCCTCGGCCACCGTCGGTGCCCCGTCGATCGGAGCGCACTCGGAGGCGTGGCCGTAGCAGAAGCAGTTCCCCCTCACGACCATGTCGAAAAGGCCGTAGTAGTACTTCTCCGTCACCTCGTCGCGGGAGTCGAGCAGGTTGTCGCCCAGCGTGTGGAGCTTCATGAACTTCACTCGGAGGTTGGTGATCTTCAGCATGTCTGCACGCACACAGGAAGTCAGGGAGTTATTCCTTGCAGTGCCTTGCTAAAGGGCATCAATGCATCTGTGTCATGCACTTTAGCTGCATCATGTGAAAATATCCCCTTGTTTCTGTTCATGAAGGATGTGCAGTGGACTTTTTAAGGTTCAATATGAAGCTCCTGTCCCCCCACGGCCCTTCACAGGACACGCGGTTACAGAAGATGAATGAATGACTAATTTAACTTAACTTTGGTATAAAACTAAGGTGTTTTATTTGACTAATGGAGGAGAGACGTCATACAGAGTTTCAGAGCCACAGTTCCTCACCACCCACAGAGTTTTTAACCCACAGTTAAAATGACGCCTCTCCATGTGCGTGTGATCGAGGAAGTGAGCGTCTCGGTCTGGATGTAGGTGAGTGTACAAAGCCCGGGTCGCTTCCACATGTGAAATTCTTCCCACTCCTGCAGCTCTGCGACAGGTAGCTGGATGACGGACGGCTAAACTAGAAGTTACTGGAAATCCTTTTCAGTTTCGTGAAAAGCTAACTGAGAGCTTCTTAGGGACAATAACACAATGAAAGAGACTTTTTTTTAATATTAATCATATTAAGATGCTGCTTACTCTGTATCCTCAGACTGTAGGGGTCGTCAATCTCAAAGGCGGGGTCCAGCACACGAAATATAACCTGAGAGAGAATAAAATAAAGGAAATAAAGTGTTAAAAACCAAAAACATTTCAAATATAGTGCATTTTCTGTAAAAGATAAGCGACTCACTTCTCCCTCTGTGGATGGTTCGATGTCTGAGTAGCGGGAGTCGCAGATGATGTAGTCCACTTTGAGCTTCGGGCCCGAGGAAACTCCAGGGAAGGACGACTCGCAGTCGTAGGCGAAGTAACGGTAAACCTGCCACGTCTTCCCGAAGTCCATAGACCGCTCGATCACCATGGCAGCCGGACGAAACGTCTGCGAGCGGATACAGAAGAGGTCACGTTCTCATATTCTCATCTGAGATTTTTTTAGATGAAATATGTAAAAAGAGGATAAACTACAGCAAAAGGTACTACAGCGTGATCTTTCCTGGTATGAAGCTAAAGAAAAAAACAGGATAGGTATGTTTCATGTGTGTGTTTTCAGTGTGATGTAGAGCTGCAAAGTGACTACAGCTGGCCCCCGTCAAAGCCAACCAGCGATGAGAGGCGAGCAGCAAAGTCTTCCGCTCATTCCTCCTCCTCCTCTTCTTCCCACCGCTCCCAGGAGACCGATTTTCAACGCTCCTCCACCGCCACAGCTGTCCGACGCTGTGTTTATCTCCGTGCCGTGGGTACGGCCGTATTTATGTGGTGTATATATACTGTATACATAACGTATGCGTGTGTTTGTGTGAGAGAAAGCAGACACCTTGAAGGTCATGATGAGGTGAGTGAAATGAAACTCGGCCTCCAGGTCCAGCTGGATGGTCACATTCTCCACACCTGCAAGAAGAAGAAAGGAAACGCAGCCAAACAGGAAATTAACAATTACGGTCCTTCCAGTTGTAAAAATTCAAAACACACCCTCAGCACTGACTTTCTCACAACATACAGTACGACGCTCAGCACTTATTGTTTCTGCAGCAGAGTCAGCTTGGTCTCAGGCAACGCCCAGCTCCAGTTCTGGATTGTGTTCAACCAAGATCATCGTCTCTTCATTTATAACAGGTTTGATTGTTGGTGCAGGACGTAGAAATATCTTAGAAAGAAAATTCCTATTTAAATTATTATTAAACAGTTTGTAATAGTTCATCTCCACTTAAGTTTTTAATTTAAATCATTGCTAAACAACATTTTTCAGAACTGTCACAGCAGATGACATCAAACACGACCCGGAACACAAACAAGCTAATGTTAGCTCTGTCAGTTAGCTAGATTAGTTAGCTAATGCTGTAACGTTTGTTATAAAATCTGTTTAAGGAGACATAGTTTAAGGGTTTCCTGTTTAATTGATCATTCAACAACAAGCAACAATCGCTAGCAAGCTAATGTCAGTCCTGTGAATTAGCTTGTTCCGTTAGCTTCATAACAGTGCAGTTACTGGGTGTTCGTAACTGTTAATCTCCACTTAAGAGACAACTTTAGGAGATTTGATTTGAAGTATTTCATTTAAATCACAGTGTCACGGCAGGCACGTCAAACACTAGCAAGCTAATGTTAGCTCTGTCAATTAGCTAGTTCAGTAAGCTAATGGTGTAAGGTTTGTTTCAACTAACTAGTAGTTTAAGGTTTTCATGTTTAACTGATTATCAAACAACAAGCAACAAACGCTAGCAAGCTAATGTTAGTATTGTGAATTAGCCATTTATGTTAGCTACGTAACACTGCAGCTACTAAGCGCTTATACCGACTGTTTTCAAATTTATTTAATTATTTAACTGCATTTTGATAAAGTGTCACATCGGATATGTTGATCACGTCATGCTAGTTTTATCAGTTAGCAACTTAGCAATGCAGTTCATGGGTGCTAGCTAACAGCTGATCTCAATTTAAGAAACAGCTTTTTGAAATTTAATTGAAAGTTTTCAAAGTTACATGATTGTTTTGATTCTTTTAAGAAGTGTCATACCAGATATGCGGAACACAACCCGAAAAACACTGGCAAGCTAATGTTAGCTCTGTCAGTTAGCTAGTTCAGTTAGCTAATGGTCTAACTTCTGTTTACTCTTTTGTTCATATCTGTTTTAGGAGACATAGTTTAAGGTTTTCATGTTTAACTGATTATCAAAGAGTAGGTACCAAGCATTAGCGACCAAATGTTAGCTCTGTTAGTTAGCTAGTTCTGTTAGCTACATAACATTGCAGCTACTAATTCTTATTTTAGAATCTGTTTAGGACATTTTTAAGAAGAGTCGTACCAGATATGTGGAACACAACTCAAATATTAGCAAGCTAATATTAGCTCTGCCAGTTATTTAGCTCTGTTAGCTACTTAATGCTTGTAACAGCTAAGGCTTTCAAGTGTAAATATTAACAGTATTTTAATAAACAGCGTAATGCTGTGTGTTTAAATTTAGCACAACTCCATTCATGAACTACTTAAAACCAGGATATAGTTCAAACTTAACAACAGCGACTCTGGAGCCAAGACACAAGTGGAGGACAAGAGTGAGGGGAATTAGGAAATCCCAAGTGACGCCATTGTGTCTGTAACTTCCTGCTGTATCTGAGCTATCTACACTGCTGCTGCCTCTATGACTCACACCTCTGACAGATTCCCACCACTCTGCAGGAACACTGTGTGCATGAGCAGCTCGAACGTTGGAGCGGGATTCGTTGGTCTGCATGGAAATCTGCTGTAATGTGTTTGTCTTTTTTGAAGGAACATTGTTTTCATTTCATGGCAACCATTAAAATGCAATGGCTTGTCAGCTTAACTGGAGTGGATGTTTGATGGGACCAACCCAACACAACCACACTGTATATTTAAACTAGCGAGGAATCTGTTAGCAGTGTGCTACGCCCGTCAGCTAGATTAGTGTTTATTTACATCACAGGAGACACAGGTAAACTTCCAGCTGTGGTGAATGTCTTTTGGTCTTTAGCTGACAACGTTGTGTCCGGCAAAACACGTGACTGTGAACTGGGCAAACGGCCGCCTCAAAACATTTTGTTATTCCCTAGTGACTGAGGCTTTCTTTAAACGTTTTCATTTGTATTCTGCAAAACATGCCTCTTAGATAGGACTGAAGTTTGGAAAAGAATCTGCATAAATAATCCTTGCAGAGATTTTCAGCGAATGTTGCCTGAAGGCTGCAAACTTGAGTAATTATTTAGCAAAAAAAGTGGATAAAAATATCTTCATACGATTACATTAGAGGTGAGCAGAGCGGTAAATTAAATCCCTGATTTTGCTGTGAATGTCCTTCCTGTTTGATTAGACGACAGTAGAAAGAGGGATACATGATTACAGATCCTCAAACGTCCGTCTCATCTTCCACTTCCTTTCTTTCCTCTCTAAAATCCTGTGTGATGAGCCACATCTGTTTCCCACCTGCACACCTGTTCTCCTCTGCACACCTGTAAGCCCCGCCCCCACTCCCCCCATAGACTCTGCTGTGATTGGCTGCAGTCTCTCTGTGATCTCCTCTCCTAGTCATTACTGAGCCCATGAGTTCCCATGAGAACAGCCTCCGTGGGCGCTCACACGCTTGTGAACTTCTTCTCTTTTTAACTTGAGAACAAACCACCCCCTCCTTCATTGTTTCTCAGGTGCGCTCTCACCGTTCTCCGACTGCCACCAGGTCTTGAGGCGGTTGGGGGCGAAGGTGGTGACCACGTTCTCGATGGTGTGGCTGTTGGGGTTGCCGTTCACGTCGTAGATCTCCCTGGAGTCGCACAGGAAACATTTCTTCTCCTCCTGAAGGCCAGGAAGTGACACAGGGTCAACGCACCGTACGGTTTATAAGACTTCAGCTTTTACCCATAAACAGTTTAGACACAGAGTTTACTCATTGCTCTTACTACTACTTATCCTGGACCATCCCTTGAAACCACTAACAGGAGAAGTAAATAACGTTGACCAACTTCCGACAATTCAGTGTTCTGCTGGGAAACTTCTGGACCTGGCATTCATTCTTTCATCGGTGTGGATGTTACTTAGACATGTAGCACCCACCTAGACCAGACCAGGCCCCCCCACCCCAAAGCAATGACACAAAACATGAAGAACAGCACAAGGTGTTGACCTGGCCTCCAAATTCACAAATTCATACCCTCAGAAGGCCCATGTCCATTCTCTGATAAGTCACAGCTGCTTTGGAGGCACCATATGAAGAAGGTGGTCATAATGTTATGCCTGATCGGTGTATATGAATTGAAACCCCCATTCAGGGTGGAACTACAGATTTTTGGCTTACAAATAACTGTTGATTAATTATAAAACAGCTGCCAAATAGTTTTAGTCCTTGTAAATTTCAAAACTGTTTTTAATCTGTAAAACATTTTATCACTTTAGTTTTGTTTAATGCTTTAATGGCTGAACTGGAGTAAGTTCAGAGGAAGCTTCAGATTAGTGCCCATCAACAATCACATATGCTTCCATCCGTCGGTCTGTTTGCATCTGTTAAATATCCCATTCGCCGCCTCTGGGATCTGCACAGATGCTTTGGCGCGCACACAAACTAAACTGCGGTTCACACACTGTAAAGCGACGCAGTATTACAGAATGTGGATAAACAAAATGGGTTTCTCAATTTCACCGAGCCCCGGGCCAAACTACGTCTGTGTTGAAATGTGAGCGGAGTCTGGATAAGTGGCGCCACTTAGCAGCGTGTTTTCGAGTTCGAGGGAGCTTCCTTCCCTCCTTGGGCCGACGCTCATTCTTGGGGACTGTGCTCATCCTCAGAGAAAGGGCCCCGCAGTGTGTCATGAAAACACCATTCACGCTCGAAACTCGCCAAAAAGGGTGTTTGATAAGAAGGAGAATATCCTCTAGCTCGCCCCACCGCCCCCGGCCCCCCGGCCCCCCCGGCCCATATGCACACAGGGCAGGGATTGTGAGGCACACAGTGCTTTTATTGTGGAGGGGAATGTCTGAACTCCCACTCGAGACAAGACAGCAAGCAGACGCTGCTGCATGTGCACGCTCCCACGCATGGACACGACAACACGATTGGTCTATCTCAGGTTTTTATCGACACAGATGAAATAAATCCTCCCACAAACCGACGTTTTCAAGAATTCGCCGTTACAGAAGTGGCATCTTCAAGGCCGACCGTCGTGCTACAGTTTAGACCGCTGACCCACTTTCTGTCATGTGCATGAGCTGACTCCTCGGCAAATCAGCTTATTGAATCAAAACGGTTTAAAGCGAAGATACGGGTACAAAAATACCATCGGAAGCACAAGGAAGCGGCTTCTCTTAAACAAAGTATAACCGTTAAATGTAGTGTAGATTACTGTGGAAGCAAAAAGGAACATAAAATAACTCACACTTGTGTATGTGTGTGAGTGTCGGATGATTTTCTTTGAAACTCCAAATAACCGTTTAATTTACGACGCTCATGTTCACGTTTGACACGTTTCTTTAAACTACTCTTAAGTTTATTTATCTTTCTGAAATAGAAGCTGAAGCACAAAAGCATCCAAAAGACTTTTTTCTTTTTCCCCTGTCAACTTTACGATCAGTAGCTCATCTTGTGAACATCCAAAAACAAACTAAAACTAAAACAAAGTCAACTTGACTTGTAGAGTTTCTTGAAGGCGTTTCATCCGAGCCTTCGGTTCCTAAAGACAGATGGTGGAGTTGAGGTTTAAATCAGAACATCTGTGCATGTTGTCCATCTGAAAATCACAAGACTAGTGTCTATTTATGGCCAGATACTAATCTGTAGCTTGGGGAATATGTTTTGATCCTGTTTTCTTTAACTCTACACGTGAACAAGGGTGAAATATTTTTTGGGGACTGATGTAGATTGATGGCAAGAAGGATTTTCTAAATTTGACACAGACTGTCTGTCAGCTTCGTCTAAAAGGCAGATGCCGTTGTCTTCAAATGAGGTGTAGATGAACAGCTGAAGTGAAAAAACCTAGATGCAACGTCTTCAAAAACCCCTACGAGTCCAGTTCCTGTTGTTTCAGCTTGTTCTTTTGGATATATCGTGACCTGGATAGTAACGTTTTAAGCTCCTTTTCCCAGATACCATGTACAAAAACATAGTTATCAAAAAGCTGCTGCGTTCAAGAGCAGGACAGCGATTAAGCACATTTCCAAACCTCCACATATCATGCTGTTTCTGGAAACCTTCCACAGCTCACCCTGCTGATGCCCAGCTGCTTCAGCTTATGTTTCATGCTCCAGGTTTCCAGCTACCTTTCCCCTCTTACCTCCAGATGTCCCACGATGCAGAACTGCTCCGGCTCCTTCAGGCCGCAGGTGGAGGAGGCGGTGAGTTTGTGCGCGCGGCCGATCAGGAGGTCACCTGTGGCTGGGTAGCAGCTTCCCTCCGTGCAGACATCCCCAAACTCCGGCACCAGCGCCCTGACAGGACACCAGAGGGCTGCTGCAGGGAGGAGAGACGCTGTCAGACTTTAAATCCTCTCACACAGCAGCAGAGAGAGTGTTATTTTTGTTTTAAATAGGAAGCAGAGTAGTTTATTTAACTCTGCAGCCGTGGGAAACTTATAGAAAAGCTTCTGGAGCAGCTTCTTGGCACTGATTCATTCCCATTACGGGGAAATAATAGTTTGCATATGGCTTTCATTACATGTGTAGCTGCTGCCGTAGAGCTGAACTGTCAGAGCAAACATAAAGAAAAAGTCTTCAAATGAAATCTTTAACTCACCCAGAGAGGTTAAAATGTGGAGCGTGAGAGACATCTCCAACTGTGGCGCATTGACAAGCTCTTCTGAGACGCTGACGGCTCCTACAGCAGAGAAGTGTGTGTGCAGATGTGTGAGTGTGTGTGAGTGTGTGTGTGAAGTTTGAGGGAGTTGCCTCATAGAAAGTCCGCATCCCACTAAACAACTCCACCCCGCTGTCTTCAGAGCGCCACACACAGCTCTGGGAAACGTACGGTCTCACCCTCTGCTGGCAGCACAGGACACAGCTGCTTCATCACTGTGGATGTTTTAATATGTCACAGTCAGAGGTGTAGGCTTACATATCTATCTTGCTGTCAATAAATAAATAAATAAATCAAAAACTACTAAAATATAATATATAATAAAAGTATAATTTATGCAATTGTCCTTTTCAAACTAATATAATATAATAAATAAGAATAAAACTGCAGCTGCTTCATTTAACTAATCTGCATTAATTAACTGTATTTTATTTTGTAATATTTATATATATAAAGTATAAAAGTACAGTACAAATATCTTAAACTGTAGTCTGAGTTTTCAGAGGCCAGCATTATATTTAAACGTAAAGATAGTACATCATAAATCATCATATCTCTGTGTTGTCTGAAAATAAAAAGATGAAACTATAAAGTTTATATTTTTACAGTCATACTCTGTGATTATTAGATGCTGCATTCTTGGCTGAAAGAAACATGTGTAATAAATTAAAATAAAGTTGGGGTATTTTCTGTTAATTGTCTTTGGAGTTCGGATCTAATTTTATTTCTCTAATTTAAATTATGTTTTTCTTAGTACGGGAAAGTTTGGTTGCATGTACTACACATTACTGCACCTTATTAATCCTTCCTGTGTATAATCAAAACATTTATCATATGCCAATTTTGTACATTTTCTGCTTATACTATTTTATTTTATTTTATTTTACTAGATTTTTATACTTATAGTTTATTTACTTGTTTATTAAAAGTCTAAGTACGAACAAATTGTCACTGAAATTTACTTATAAATCAAGCCGAGTGTCTTTATTTTTACACTTTAAATAAAAAACATAAACATTTGTAATACATTTAAAAAATATATCGTAGGAAAACAACAAGGATATTTTTTAGTAAGAAGAATAGTCTGTATGTATTTTTATTGCTAATTTAAAATTATTATATATCCACTTATTATTATTATTATTATTATTATTATTATTATTATTATTATTATTATTATTATTATTATTAATAAACGTGATCTAATCCCTTTATTTGTATTTTATTTGTATTTTATTTTTCCGTCTTAATCTTGAAGCGGAACGTTAACGACCTGCCGCGGAACCTCGGACCCTTGTTGGAGACGGACCGGAAGCAGCGTGAGGGTTACCGAAGTCTCTTCTGCACCTGGTAAGTTTCTAACAACCTCCTTTCTCCTTCAAATGCTTCTTTCTAGCCACGTTTTTCACTAAATACGTTCCCGTTCAAACGAAACAACCGTTAACACCGTGAAACCGGAACGAGTTCAAGAAAAACGTCCATTTTTATTCCGTTTCTTCTCCCAGTGGCGGGAGACTAATAATGAGATAAACCGGTGTTTTAGACGCTTAATGCTTTCAAAATGTGTTAGTTTAGCTCATTTAACAATAAATATTTCACCTTAAATAAAAAAAAACTTAATAATAATATAATAGTGTTTTTTACGTGTTGCTTGAGTTCAATTTTATATTAATTTAGCGTTTGTTGTGTGTTTTTTTACAGTCAATTAGTAGATTGTAAATAAAACAAATGTTATAAGGACAGAGGAGTTAAGAGGTACGCCAATCAGCCACAACATTATGACCACTGACATGTCATATCTAATTATCATGACTCCTGTCAGTGGGTGGGATATATTAGGCAGTGAGTGAACATTTATGGCTCGTGTATAGAGTGGGATTTAACTTTTGTGAGTTGTGTAATTGTCACCGTTCATCCTCACATTAACCATTAACAGTCATGTTTACCAGAATCAGAGTCCTTTATTAATCCTCCACGGAAACTGGAAGAATGACGTCCTGTGGTGTTGTGTGGTGCGTCTTAGTTACCTGCACCGTGTGGTCGGTGGTTTTAGTGAACATACAGCGCGCCTCTTTCTAGCTTGAGAGATGCACATTGACTGTTTTGTGTTTGCAGGTTTTCTGCTGCTGTTTGTCGTCACTCAGAGAAGATGTTAAGAAGGGCCTCAGCTCAGGTGACTGCACCGTTAAAGTTACACTGAATACACAACAACCTGCTCGTATTTATATTTACTGCCAAAAGAGTAAAAGTGTGTCAGTGGGAAGGAGCAAAGAAGAGATTAAAAACATGCAAATGTTACCGATTCCTTCACAGATCTTCAGACAGGCGGTGAGATACCAGAGCACAGACGCCAACTTAATCCTGGAACGATGTGAGTAAAGTCTCCAGCGTTGTCCTCGTCGTCCTTTATTAAGGCGCCGTCCCCTAATCTGTGTCGTCCGTCGTCTCTTTCCCAGCGATAAACCGCGTGCAGCTCTTAGGCCGAGTGGGTCAGGACCCGGTGATGAGGCAAGTGGAGGGTCGGAACCCCGTTACGATCTTCTCCGTGGCGACCAACGAGATGTGGCGCTCCGGAGATGGAGAGGCGACCCCAACGGGTAGGACGTCAGGAAACTTGACACGACCGTCTCCTGTTGTTCTGGTTTTATTATTTTATTTTCACATCTCTTGCCTTTGTCTGGTTGGTGATATGACGCTTGACATATTATGCATCCGCTTAAGGACGAGGTTTGAATAAAGCAGTCGTTTTAAATCTGCTATTTGTGGATTCCAAACTCTTCAGAGATGGTTTTGTGACAAACGTGTGTTTAGAAGATCAGACTGAGACAAATCCCTGATTCTTTTTAAACTGAACGAGACACCGAGCAACGCTGTTTACGTAGACTGTAAACACTTTTGAACAGATGGATGAAATTAACTTAAATAATCCTAAAGGTGCTCTTCACATATGTGTAATATTGGCTCAGTTTCTCAAATAAACAAATACAAGTATAACATTTTGTTACCTGCGCTGTATGTTGCTGTTTTAGTTTAACTGAAACTAAGGATGACAGATGAATAGATGGATTTCGAGGCTTTTCAAAATAAAAGTTGCTTTACGTTAGTGTCATTTAACTGTTAATAGTAAAGTTTGGTAACATTTAGTGGCTTTAAGTAAATGATTTAACAATAGAGGTAAAAAATAAAGTAAAGTGATGTTTTACTTTCTGCCACTAGAGGTCACCAAATACCACGATAAAAAAAATCCTGTTGTTGGATTTCAAGGTTTCTCTTAAAGCAGCTGCTGCTTTTCAAAGTGCGTCAGTATTTATTTAGCTGTCAGACCTCAGTGGTTACTTCACGATCCTCGTTAGAAATGATAAACAACTCACGGGGCGTTTACGTTTTTTTTTCTGAACTTTAAAACATTACAAACAACCTTCAAAATGTTTTAATGCAGTTTAATCACCATGATTGATTCTTCTACGATACGTTTAACTGGAGATGATTGACACCTTATTGATGTCTGTGTGGTGTTTTTTTTTGTGTGTTTTATTTATTTATTTATTTTTAGTTTAATTCATGTTCATATTCTCCGACTCCAGGTGACATCAGTCAGAAGACGACGTGGCATCGCGTGTCCGTCTTCAAACCTGGTCTGAGAGACGTGGCCTACCAGTACGTCAAGAAAGGGTACGAAGAGCAGAACGTTTAATTTTATGGTAGTAACACGATTAAAATAAAGTTTTTTTTATTATGTATGTAAAACTAGAAGTGTTTTGTAGCTGAAGAAGAAAAAACAATGATTTCATGGCTCTCCACATTTAGGGGCTCTGCAGTTAAATACATTTTTATGCCATAATCTGCCTAAACTGACGCATCTCTCTGTTATTAAAGTAAACTCAAACCTGTAGGCGTATAGAGAAGAGACTGAACATTATTATTTATGTGTCTGTCTCAGGTCGAGGGTCCTGGTGGAGGGAAAACTGGACTACGGGGAGTATGTGGACAAGAACAACGTCAGACGTCAGGCCACCACCATCATCGCAGGTCAGATTAACCCTCACGCACACTCACTACTACACAACTACTCCCTCTGCACATCAGCTCAACATCCACACCTCTCTCTCTCTCTCTCTCTCTCTCTTTAGACAACATCATCTTCCTGAGCGACAACGTGCGAGAAAGAGTCTGAGCGACGTTCCCATTCGTCTTCAGCTTCCTCTTTTTTTTTTTTTGTATTTTCTTATTTGACAAGAAAAGATGAGACTGTGAGACTGAAGGACGCTGAAGAAGAAGAAAGAAGAGGGACTGTGAGCTGTGATCATGTTTGGCGCCTCCTGCTGGTGGAAAAGAAAACTTCAGGAGGAGCAGAAACACCTGTACATAGCAGTTATGACTATATATAAGCTCTTACTGTGTGTTTGTGTGTAAACTTAAGTTTCATGTGTCAAAGGAAGAGTTTAGGGAATGGAGATGCATCCAGTGTGCTTAAAAAAAAGCTTGCTCTTATATTTGAAATCATAAACGACGTCGTTCTTGTTCCTGTTTCATCATGTTGGTGAAGATGACCTCTCTTTGACAAGCTGAATTGTTTCACGATGAAGGGATTTCGCCGATGTTTTGATCTTTAAGTCCAAAGAGCTGCAGCTGAAGTAAACTTTGAGGATAAGTTTTCCTTTACTGGTTAAAGAAACACTTTTAAAAGCAGATTGGATTGTCTAAAAAAAAAAAACCACAAAGATGAAAACATGGAGGATGTTTGTTCTTGCTCACGAAATGTTGACATCTTCCCCATTTTGGATTTGACACTGAGGACGTTGCACCATAGTTTTGCAATAAGATTCACCAAAGGATGTCTGAGCGGCGCCAAGAGTGATGGATGACTTTTTTGTTGTTGTTTATCAAAACTGAAAGTTGTCTTGTCTAAACCTGCTATGCTTTTGACTTGATACTGACAAAACCCTCCCTTCGATCTAATTTATAAACCGTTTAAACATGTTTTAGTCGTATATTTGAGCTTTTTTTTTCCTAAAACAAGATGCTTTTCTTGCAAATATCTCACGGTTGAAGAAGAGAAAAGACCAGAAAACTGAAACCAGGATGTCGGATTAAGGGGAAGCCACCGACACCAGAGAAAATTTACTTTCTCCTGCATTTTTCATTTCCCGTTTAATTGTTTGTAACCGTCCATGTTGTCGGTTTTATTTGCTCTTATTTTTCTGCCCTGTCACTCTTCTCATCAGCTGTTATCGCACTTGATCTGTTTGTCATTTCCTGGACTGGCTGGTTGCTTTTAGCTAACTTCTGTCACTTAATTCCTCTGTAAAAGTCGCCATAATACTCTTTTTTCACAAAATAAAAATAAAAAACTGTATAAACACTCATAACATATTATATCTAACCGCCTGGTGTTAATAACTGCTTCCTAAATTATTTATTATTAAAATAAATAGAAAAATAAAATAAATTTATTAAAAAAAACAAGCTTAGAAATATAAAATAAATCGTAAATATAAGTTTTAAAAGTGAAATACATGTACTTTTATTTTCCAGTATATTTAAAATATAAATATTCAAGTTTAATGTACTTGATAAACTCGTCGGTTTATTCCCTCCCCGTGTAGGTTGTGTTTAAAGTCAGAGGTTGTCTTGGCCTAAAGCTATTGGTCGCCGGAAGTCCAGACGTCCTCCTTGATTGGCTGCGTCACTTGTCAATCAAACGCTTGACGAGGAAGAAGGAGCGATCTGATTGGTTAGATTCCTGTCTGTAAATCGTGAAGGAAGCTGGAGATCAGTTGGGGGAAAAAAAAAGTCAAGTTAGGAGAAACAAAGATGGCGAGACCGGAAGTAATTGATAGGACTTGATGATAACGAAATGATTATTAAAGCGGTTTGAACGTTTAATTTTATAATCATTATTTAAGAATACTTTGTAAATATGTATATATTTTTAGATATTATACATTTTTGTAAAAATAATTATGATAATAATGACGATGATGATAATGGTATAACTACTACCACTAATAAAATAAAATAATATTATTAATAATTAATATTATTTATTTTGATAAACAGTAGCAGTACTTTCACTTTTTAAATTGACATATTTAAATTGAATTTTATGTAAAATATTTTATGAACATTGATTATTTGTTTTTTAAATTAATTAATTAATTAATTATTTTAACAGTTAACTCTGTGTCTTATAATCTCTTGACTCTTTTTTTTATCAAATTTATATTTATTCATTTTTTATTTATTTAAATTTGGACTCACTTAATCGTATGTACCTTTTATTTACATAATATAATATAATAATAATAATGATTAAAACGGTTGACTTTAGTTTTCTATTGCTATCTTTTATTTTGAAATTTCATACCGGAAATGTTAATCAGTGTGATGCGATCAATCTCTTTTTAAAGCTGTGTCACAAACAGCTGGAGAAGGAGACTGGTGATACATCTAATACGCTGCATTTATGCGCATAAAGTTTATTATGTTGTTTTGAGCCGTCGCGATTAAAAGTCACAGTATTTTATGATTAACTTCCTGGATGTGTCGATGTCTTTATAACTCTTTATCTGTGACTCCGCCCATACATTCCTGGGAGTAGTAGGAGTAGGAGGAGGAAAGAAAAGGAGATAGAGTGTGTTGGTCGCTGTCTGTGGAGACTGGAGCAGAGAGGAGATGATCAATAATAACAACAGCAAGTCTGAGCCTGAGTCCACATCAACCCTGACACCTCTAACCCTCTGTGTCTAAACCAGCTGGACGCCTTTCTGTTTTGTTTTTATTTTTATTTTTTTCCTGCACTCACACAAGTTGTTGGGAACTTTCTGGCGGAGTTGGACCCTGAGTTTTGTGTTTTCTAGTCGGGACTAGGCTGCAACCAGACCCCGCTGTGTTTTACTGCTGCTGCTGCTGCTGGAAAGAGGAAAAACACAACAACAGCAACAACACAAGGCCACGGAGAGTCTGCGTGGAGGAAATCATGGAGATCCTGGACAGCAGTGAACCGTTCCTACACTGGGACAGGAACCTCAGCGAGCTGTCCGAGGCCGGGGAGATCGACTCTGTGCTCTACACCAATGTAAGTCGTCGATTAAAGACAAGTTCGAATAATCGATCAGGGAGGGCCTGGTTGGTCACTGGCTCTGCAGCTGCTCAGTGGCGAATAATCACCTTTATCTCACTTTGATGAGTAATTAATGTGAGGAGGCGTGTGTGTGTGTGTGTGTTTGTGTGTGTGTGTGTGAGTGTGTGTTTGCTACCCTGCTCTCCATTCACAAATCTGAACCTAGGGGTCCAGGATGCAGTAGGTTTGAGCTGCAAACGTAAATCTCTGTTAAACAAAGCACGACATAGTATTTTTTACTCACACACTGAACAAAAAAAGGTATTTAAGTTAATTTCAGATAAAAATGTTGTGTTGTTTTCTCCACTGCATGCTTCTAACAGAATCTATTCACTGAAATTTGCATGCAAACCCTGATTTATCTATTGTTTTATGTCATGAACGGTGGAGCTAAAGGAAGAATCACTCTTTATGCAAAACCTCTGCAGCTCATTAATTATTTTGACTCTCTTTCACTTTCACTCATTAAACTATACTTATAGTTGTTGGAGAATGAAATAATCATAGTTTATATAAAACTCACAGTTACTATTTTATATCAAGTGCAAGTTTTAGAAATTAAACAACTGCATTTATAGACTTTTTGTGCATCGTATCCTGTTGATTAGCAAAATATAAACTTAATTTCTGCAAGAAAGCATGAGATATTAAAGAAATTTATTTTGCACACAGTTTGCGACTGAAATTTGAAAGTTTATGCATCAAGTTTTGACATTATAGGAGATTATTTTACGTATGTTTTGTTCACTCTTTACTTTGATTCCCTATACTTATAATAACGCTGAAATCACATGAAAGTTTAAGGTATCTCAGTGTAGTGTAGCCTCTGCACGCTTATATCTCATATTTGTGTTTAAATGCAGCTTAGAATAATAAAAATAAAGTAAAATAAAGTAGAGCTAGAGAGTTGCAGCATTTAAAGGCTTTCAGTTATGTAACTTGAAGTCTGTCCTCCGGCCATATGTGTTTCTGGGCAACACTATGAGCCAAGGGGAGTGTGTGTGTGTGTGTGTGTGTGCATCGAGTGTGCACATATGTGTTGTGTTTATGCGTCTGGGTTCACAAGGAAAAATCCAGCTGGCTCGCAGGACGGGAATCAGACACCACAGAGGAAGAATGAGACGACACACACACATTAGTGTTTCCATCTCTTCAGAGGAACTCGCTCATATTTATTTCTTTTAGACTCACCACCACGACCTTAAACCAAGTCTTCAGTCTATAATTTCATGATTTTACATTATGAGGCTTTTTGGTTTTAGTCGTCTTTAGTAAAAAATGAAGAAGTCCTCACTTTGTGCAAATTAATTCTGGTCCCCTCAGCGTGAGTAAAACAAGCGCACACACACAAAAAAAGTCTCCTGTAGACAGGTAAAGACTTGTGTTAAAGGCTTCAGAGGGAGTTCAAGCTGTGAATGTAGGTCTTTTAAACAAGACCCGAGGCTACACTTCCTGTCAAATACCAGCCGACAGAGTCAAACAGAGAGCTGCTGTTTCAGGAATAATGATGGAAAAAAAAAACCCTCAGAGAATTTAACAGGTAAAGATGCAAAAAAAACTTCCGCAGGGGTTGGAGGTGGAGACCAAAAACAGCTGAAAGAGGCCGAATGTCAGATTTAGATTCAACAGGTGGACACAAACATGACTTCTTTTTAATATGCACTCATATATAGTCGTATTTCAAATATACTTCTGTGTATTTTTACATAGAAATACTTCCTGTACGCAGGTGTCTTGAAGATAGAGGCTTAATCATCTTTTATTTGTGTTTCCGTACTTTTTAACTGACGAAAGAAGTTTCTTGTTTAAATTGTGGTGAATTTAAACAATTTCCTCAAGGAGTAGGAGGTGGAGACCAAAAACGGAGCTAAAAGAGAGTGAATATCACGCAAAAACACGACTCCAGGTGAATTAATAAAACGTCTTTTCAATATTTTCTCATATATTTTAAACAGTCCATCTATAGGTTGTCTACATTTAGGTGGAAATGTCGCCTGTATGTGACCACAAATGATTTTAGTCGCTAAAGAAGGAGACGTTTCGCCTCCAGTTGGAGGTGTGAATGAGTGAATATCAGACTTCCAGGTAGATGGTGCATTATTTTTGATAAAGAGGCTTTGTTTCGTTGGTGAAACAAAGTTCCTCTTCAGGTGTTAAAAGTTAAATATGAAAATGTTGCCCCAACTCACAAAGTTCAGGTTGTGTTGAGAAGCAAGATCCTCTTGTTAGTGGGTGTTCTAAATATAGTAAAACATGAATAGTATGTGTGTGTTTGGGCGGAGGATGGGTGAATGTAAAAAACCAACAAGACTGTAGTGTTTGCATCTCAGGCAGTTTGAGACTGGAGGTCTTTGTTCCTCCACCCGGTCGTGGGGTCAGCCCTCACTCTCGCTTTCTCCTCCTGAGGGTTTTGTTTACGTTCGCAGGGATTCCTCACAACAACGTAAAACCTTCTCCCCGCTGAGGCATGTGTGGGATCCTCATCCTCAACCCTCCGGTATCTCCGGCTGTAATCAAGTTTCTCAGGTTCTATTGTAATAACACTTGATCAGCAAGAACTTAGAGGCGTGATTGCTCCTTTTATCTCCACTCAACTGTGACAATCGTTTAGCAACGCTGTGGTGAAGTAACCATTGACGTTTCAGGCTTTTCTGTGGCACGTTTTTTTTTCGTGGACATAAAACATGAAACAAGAGGTGACATCTATCACTCAGTGTTGTCTTCTGAATCACCAAACCAACATTTAGCTAATATTTGTAGGAATTCAAGTAAAAATTGTTATAAATACTTGATCTTTAGTGTTTATTTTGGGTTTAAAGTATAGATCCAATGCAGGAGGCGATGCCAAAATAAATATGCGCGTTTGTTATTAGGGAAGATTTACTTTTCTGGTTGATCGACAACATGGTTGATAGATGTTTTTTATAGAAGAATATTTTTGTCGTCATTTTTTTTTGCTTCATCTTTGGTCTTCACTACTTTCTAGTGATATCTAGCTCTGTAGCTTCTGGTTTTGTAGAAGAAACGTGTTGCACTTAAGGTTTTAAGAAATTACTCTTTTATCTAGATTCAACTGAACTTTTTTGTTTTTTTGAATCTTTGAATCTTTTTTTGAATTTTTTTGAATGTTAGTAGCCAAATTTTTGCTCCATTTTTGGTCGCTAGTAGGAACATCTACCTCTGAATTCACCAGATAGTTGCTATCTGCGTCTCTTTGTGCATTTGGTGTTGAGCAGGAAGGGGTTTTAAATACTTTTTTCTTGGTTTAGGTCTTGAGCCTGAAACGAAAAGATGTGGGGCACCGAAAACCAAAACTGTGAACTGAAAGATGCAAAGATTTCTCACCATGCGCGACGATTGTTTGTAAATTCCAATCCAAAGAGTTCAAACCTTTACTTTGAGTCCCACACAGTGATCATACACCGACTCTATAAGCTGTGAAATCAAAGTGTGCACAGGAAATACAGTATTTGTCTTACTTTTATCTATAATCCCTTATTCTTTGATGTTTTTTACATCTCCAGCTTTGAAAGGATTATTTAATGATTCTACCAGGTACAAAACCAAGCTCTTAAGACTGGTTTAATCAACCAAACAGAGACACAAAGCGATTCTCAATAGATGCGAAATCCTAACAAGTCACAAAAGGATAAAACGTGGTAATAAAAGGAGCATTAGTTGATGCAGAAAGAGTCTCAAAATGAACAGCAAGAGGCACAAACTGAGCATGATGAGATGTTTTTTGTGTCTCTTTCAGTCGGTGAGTCTTCATTTTATGTAGGACAATTGAGGGGCCTTTTTACAAGTCTGTTCCCAGGGGCCTGTTGTCAAATTATACGTTCAGGCTTTGGGGGGGAAAAAAGGAAAATCACTGCTTTCACACAGCTCATTCACCTGAAGGCTTTTATGAGGGCTCGGAATCAGATGTAGCTTCAAATGAAGGTAAAACTTTTATGCAAGACGATCAGATTTTTCTCAAATATCAAGACCGTGGACTCACATTCCTTTTCATTCACTTGCACAAACTTGCGTCGTTGAGAAGTGTGAATGCTGCCAAGCACATGTTGTACTCGTTGCACTTGAGATCTGGAGAGGCGACTACATCCAGAGAGTAAATTTGTTCTGCACATGCTCCAGGCCTTTCCAAGAATGTGTCTGCTTACATAATGCGGCACACCTGCAGACAAACACTCGTCTGCGGATCGAAAGCCAGCTGATATCTCTTTACATTTCATTTCATTATTATTATTAACGCATGGATAATGAGTTTGCTTTGGCAGCTCAGCACTCGCTCAGCATCGCTTCATTTAAAGACTCGCACAGGAGTGGAGGGTGAACAGCTTGCTCCATGTGCTCACAGTGCAGAGCCTGTTCTCCGTCGGGGCAGGGCATCCTGCTCGCTGGTGGCCTCGCTCTGTCTCCGTCTCCGTCTCTGAATGGTCCATGTGTCCGCTGTAACATGAGTGTCAGTGTGCAGGAGGAGACGGTCAACCAGGACACCGGGGCACGCTCTCTCTGAGAGGCAGGCGTATTTTATTCTTAGAATAACTCGGAGACAGCGTTACAACCGGTCTGTCTTTTGTAACGAGACCGGCTTCTCTTTATCTGTCGGTAACTTTAGTCCCGGTTGAACGATTTCATGAAGCACATTGTGTTATTACTGCAGGTGTGGTCCCTGATATTCAAGTTGTGCTAAGAACACACAGCAACGACATAATGACTTCCGGTTTTAAGATTAAGTTACGAGCAATTTTCTAACAGTTTTGTTAGATATTCTGACCTGGACAGTGAAGCTGGTTTGCATGTATTTAAATAAAAATGCAAAGAAGTTCAATAAGATAGTGGTAGTAGCTTAACAGCTGAGCATGTTTGAAATACACTCATGCAAACTTATCTGCGCGGTATTTCCTCCATTAATCAGTGAGAGGACGCAGACGAATGTTTATTTTTGTCTGACTAACAGAATGAAACCTTGAAAAATGTTCAGTTTAATGTCATATAAGGCTAAAGTTGCGGTAAATCGACGCTGGTGTTGTTAACTTTACTCAGTTTCTGCTTTGGTTTTGCAAGAAGACGTAGCAAAACAAAACTTTAGTCTGGGAATTCGAGTCTGGAGCCGCTACGAAGATCTCCTGATCCAATCTAATCGTTCGGACGAGGCGCTAATTCTGCTTGATAGGAGTCAAGGCTATGCAAAACAGTTAGCTAATGTACTCTGTGGCAGGGCACTGAACGTCTGCTGTCTTTAAGAGACTTTAGTTGAACTTTTTTGGCCTCTTCTCGTTCAGTTCTTGCTGTCTGATCGTGATTCAGGCTAGTTTAGCTAGCTCACACCTTTAGCCAGAGGTGCATCTCTATGGATTTTGCTAAAGTTGTGAATAGCAGCGGCTTATTTTATATATTTTTTTTACCGTGACATAAACTTAATCGAGATTAAAGACTCTACTGACGGTTATTAAAGCTGCTGTTTTGATGTTTTGAGCGTGCTCTCTCTGGATCTCTGCAGAAGAGTTAGCGAGCGCAACTTTAGCGTGTTAGCGTGATTCTCGATCACCACGGATATTAGAAGAAAAACTCAACTTTGTCAAATTTACCATAACCTCTCTGATATTCTTCTGCACTCACATCTCCAAAGATTTATATTGTCTTTCTGAGGTGACACCGGTCTCCAGATGGTGCGCACATGGACGCAAAGGACACATTTTTCTCTTTGCCAAATCTGATGCAACTTTTCTCTCAACTCTGAAAGTGGGACTTCTCGTCTGCTGCAGGAGGGCAGGCAGCGAGGCGGCCATTCGAGAGCGAGGCGAAGGTAGTAATCAGTGTGTGAGGGGATCATTATGGAAAATCCACAGGAGCCTCGGTTCTCTGAGGCGAAGCTAAATTTACCCGTCTAGCTGTCTGCCTTTTCCCTTTCTCCCCTTTCTGTATCTCTCTTTGCTTCTGGCACCATAAAAGGTTAAAGTTTTTTTGTGTGTGGTGAGCGGTGCGTGGGTTTAAAATCCCTCTGAGTAGTTTATACTCGCGGCCTTTGAATGAGCCCTGGAAGCAGTTTTGCTCGCTGCTTGTCGAGATGCGGCTAAATGACAACTCCGTCTTTATTTCTGGTGATATTTTCCGCTACTTTGCGTAATTTTCTGTAGATGAATTCGTAAAATCGACAGAATTTAGGTGGATTTAGTTTCTGCATGAGCTCCAGTTTATAAGGTATTAAACATCAAAGCGTGTAAAGCCTCTAAACTGCTTATTAAACAGTCCCCTCAGCTTTTAATGGGGTGTTCCCTGCAGCTCTTTACCAATCCAGACCAGTTAAAGACACAAGTCTCCTCATCCGCAGTCTTGCTAGCCTTCCTCCCCCCATCCGTCTCTCCCCCAGGGTGAGATGAGAGTCAGGACGAGTCGACTCCTGTCCAAAATGCCAGGAACTTCTCTGCAGCTCAACCTTGTCTCTTCCTTCTTTCTGAGTGCATGACCTATTTTCTTTTACTTTACAACCCTTTCTTCACAGTTTGAGCTGTAGATTCTTCTTTAAAGCAATTGTTTGATGATTTGTTGATGGTTTGCATCCCTGCAACCTTTTTAGAGTCTTCAGTTTCAGCTCTCTTCTTCTTCAGCACTATACCGTCCGATCGTGATTCAAGCTAGTTTAGCTAGCTAGCACCTTAAGCCAGAGGTGCATCTCTATGTTTTTCGCTAAAGCTGCGAATCGAAGCGGCTTATTTTTAACGTTTAATCGACTTAATATGAACTAAACGAAGAGTAATGATTCTGCAGACGCTTATTTAAAGTTGCTGTTTTGATATTTTGAGCCCGCTCTTTGTGAAACTCTGCAGAGGAGCTAGCGCGTGCAATGTTAGCATGAAGCATTTGCTCTTTTGAACGTTTTTCTGCGGTTCTTTTTCGGGTAAAGTGACAGCGGTTTGCAGATGGACGCGAAGGACACACGTCACATAATTCATTGCTCTGATTGGCTGTAGGACTATTTTCCCTCCACCCTGTAATGAAATCCAAACCAGCTACACCCGGCTACAGATGCTGGTGACTCCATGTGAGAGTGAAAGGACCCAATTTATGGCTCCCAAGATGTGGCTATGATTTCAGGGCGTGGGCAGATTGCAGAGAGCACCGCGTAGCTTATCTTTGAGCTTGTTTGGAAATGAAGTTGAATATTTAGTCACGTGGCGTAAATCCAGCACGGCCAGGATCGCTGTTGGTCACTTGAGACGGGTGGCGACCGGGGATTAGACGTTTTCTGCGTCACATATTTTATTTGCTTGTTGACTTGATGCAGTAGTCATGAGTGGATCCACCACTTTGTGTCGTGATGGTTCGGGTCGGGCAGCTTGGCGTGCTTTGAATCGATCTCAGT
Source organism: Planiliza haematocheilus (assembly GCA_005024645.1). Classification (NCBI taxonomy): domain Eukaryota; kingdom Metazoa; phylum Chordata; class Actinopteri; order Mugiliformes; family Mugilidae; genus Planiliza; species Planiliza haematocheilus. The sequence continues at coordinate 49,773 of SRSE01000244.1, read as the reverse complement.
AAAGACACTAAAACACAAAACAGAGAGACTTCCTTCCCCCTCCTGAATATTTGCACTCCTTTTTTTATTCCTACGCTAACCTTTCCACTGGAAGAAGCCTGTTCATCCTTGCAAAGTTCAATGTGCGTGCGTCAGTGTGTGACTTGTCATTCAAGCATGAGGTCTCAGAAAAAACTTCAGGAATTAGGACCAGCGGCGCGCCCAAACAAGTTTCCCCGAGTGTTTGCCTTCTCTCAGGTGGGGTACGACCCAGATTTTCACCCTGCAGCCGTACGACAATGATGACGACAAAGAAACGCAAACAAGCGTCGCATGAATCCGTGACGTCTTCCAGACGCTGCCGATTACGCTTGTGGAAATGGAAATGTGCGAGGATGAAAAGAGGAGTGAAGGAGTTCAGCCGGAGAGGTGTGAGCGTAGTTGTCGGCGTAGGGATGGAAAAAGTTATTCATGCGTTTGTGCTGACCCAGTTTTTAACAGGCTCTTGTACAGAAGAGCAGAAAGGGAGCAACAAGCGACGTCTGCTGCAAGAAGTGTTGACTTTAATGATGTCTTGTCAATATTTTGTCCCATAATAAATAAACGCTCTGTAAATGCTAATAGCAGCTGTTTGCCTCAGGAGATGAAGTCGATGTTAAAATTTCCAACTTCTTTGTTCCACGTTTACGTAAAAGTTGATCAAAAATACAAAAACTAATAAACGTTAAAGGCTTTTAAGTTAAAGATTAAGCAAACAAAAAGCTAGATTTATGCTTCAAGTCAATATTTAGGGGATTTTCTGAACACCTACTAAAGTAAAATTAAATATTCAGAGCCCAGTGATGTTGCAGACCACAGTAGCTGTAAGTTTGTCTGAAATGCATTTCCTCTTCAACGTTAAATTAAATTATGGTCTGTTGCAACCTCAGTTTCTACAGTGCTTCCACCATTTCGTAACACTAATTAAATGAAATTAAATATTCAAACTGTTTTTACATGGCTGGATCAGTTTGTTATTGCTCTGTGACATTTCCCAACCGACTGCCACCACATTGGTTTGAGTTTACGCCGCAACCTGACGTGCATCGTTACAGAAAAGCAGCCGCGCGTCTTGTGGACGCAAACCTTCGAGATGCACTTCCTCGTCCTTGTCCCCCGTCTCTCGGCGGCTGCACAAACACCTCCTCTTGCCTCCTACGAACCGTCTACTCACACGTCTTCTCTCTGCTCTGTTGATTTAAAAGTAGCTAACTAGCGTTGTGGACGGCAATGCTAGAAACGGACACTTGCATGGATACAAACAAACCCTTTAAGACTATTTAACAAGTCACGTCTTAATTATTTGCTCTGCATAAAAACTAAAGTGAGGAAACGAGAAGTTGCAGCTTTTAGGGCGTGTGCCAGAATATTTCTTTAATTAAAAAGCCAAAAATATGTTGTTTTATTTATAAAAGCTGTAGTTTACGTCAAACCCTACTCAGCTGCGGATCAATACGCATTTGCTAGAAGGAGTCAGAATAAAGAGCGTTTTGGACAATAATAAAGGTTTATGGCTCGGAGGATGAAGCTGACGCAGGTTATTGTTTTATTCTTGGCTCCTTGTTGGTCCTTTTGCGTGATGTGTTGACGTTAAAAGCCAGACTTCTTCTTCTTCTTCAGCAGCCTGGTGAAGTCATTGTGTAACATCTGGAGGGTCAGTGGGGGAAACAGTGGGGGTTGTACTCAGCTATCTATCGGTCAGTATGACCAAGCACGTCTGGAAAGTTTGCGTCGCTCTGTGTGTGTTTGTGTGTAGCGGGGGTTGTAGTTTGAACCATTGGGACGCTCCAGGAGGCAGTGGAGGGGGGGATTTTACTAGAAGAGGCAGAAAACGAGACGTTCTCTTTTCCATTTGTCATCGTCTCTCTCTCACACACACTTTTGCCTTTTTCAAGATCAGCTCGGCCTCTTTAGATAAGAGCTGAGTCACAGATCTGAACTTTGACTCAATGCTTCCTATTTTTAACAAACTTCCTGCCGTGGCTCGGCACAAACGCTCCGACGCGGAGGCCCCCGCTTCGGCCTGAAACATTAATGAGAGCCACAGGACGGTTTCTGAGGTGTCGAGCAGGAAATGGACGTTAATGGGTCGGCTGTGACTTCTGCCACAGCCCGACGTTTTGTGTGTTTTGTGTATGAGTGTGTGTGTGAGAGTAAACACTTACACCTCTGCTGGACGTCACGCCTCTTACATCCTGCTGTTTACATCCGCGAACCGTCACACATCTTTGTTTGAAGAACAGATATGGTATAAATATCAACGGGGTCGAGTTTCCTTTTCGTGTTTCTAATTTGGGAGGCTCACATTTTAGCGTAAGTGTCTCATTAGTCCCCAAATTAATCCATTAGTTAGTATTTTAATCAGTCGTTGCCAATAAATAATCAGATTATAGTTTAAAAATGCTGTTTGCAAATATTCAGAGCTCAAGACGATATAGCCAAGTTGCTCTTTTTGTCCAAATGCAGTAAAAAGCTTCACATTTGAGCGACTAAAACCAATAAATACATGATAAACTATGACTTTTTACGTAGGAAATAACATATAAAGAGCGTACACAAGTTTAGTCGCTATTTCCAGAACATAAAAAGAAAAATAAGGAGTTTTTTTTGTCGTAAAACAGAATAAATCCATATTATTGATTCCCTTTTCGTCCTCATTTGTCATTCAGCTCTGGTTCATCTTTGAGCGAAGCTTGGATCCATATAAATGCATCTTATCTGGTATCGTATGGAGGCTCCATCATTTGATTGTTTAGTCTATAAATGTCAGACAATAGTAAAACAAAATCCAGATATTCAGAGCACGAGATGATCTAGCTAAGATATTTGAGGATCTAAGACCAATAAATATTAGAAATCTTTGATTGGTCGCTGTTGTTGTTTTGTTTTTGTTATTGTTGGGAGGGCAGGGGGCATCGATGTCGGTGAATCTGGGTCAGGGCACGTCTTCCTTGAATTCTCATCCTTGTGAGAACCGTCTCGAGTCTCCCGTGGAATGGGGGCGTTTTTGTGAAGCGAGATCATGTTTTGGCCGACTAATCTGCAGATCCTTAGCGGCACGGGCAGAGTGAAAGCACGTTGAACCCGATGAACTTTTACTGTTTATGGTTATGTTAAGAGTCTGTAAGCGGCTGGTTAACAACAATAAAGCTGCTTCCTGTACGTATTTAAGGCCGGGCTCGCCTTATCCTTCCAGATAAGTCTCAGACAGCAGAAGGCTGTCTCTGAGGTCTGTGATTTGTCTGGTTCTACTGACACATTCGGTATCAATGCCACAGCTGAAGCAGTGCCAGCCTCAGAGCTCCTATGACAGTGATTTATGCTCCTGTTATCCGTCAGGGTTATCTCATGCATGGTATGACTCATTTGAAGGCTGCGAAATCTCTAAAGGTTTCAGCTTTAGTTGTTTTAAAGAGTGATGTGATACTGCTTGCTGCTTCTCCATCTCCACAATTTTCAAATTGATTTTTTTTTTTGGATCAATAAAAATGGAACACATCATCACGAGGTTAACTGAGGATGTTTGGAGATAAAAACATTTGTACGGCTTGTGTTTGACGAAATTTCTGCAAAAATTTCAGTCGCCATTGTTGAAATTGAAGCAGGAAGTAGAAACAAAAATACACACAGCGCCAACTAGTGTCTGGGTGGAGTTTTTACAGCCAGACTAACAAGCGTACAAGTATAAAAGGCTCACACCGCAAGGCTAGAGGTATAAACTCCGCTTAAGTTCCCTGAAAAGTGATTTTGAAGCTCAGGTGTCGAGTCTCTGGCCGCCACCATTTTGGTTTTCCCTGCTTCCGCCTAACTCCCTGTCGATTTAAATTATATTGATATAATTAATATATATTGATCAGGGGTGGGAATTACAAGAAAATTAATTAATCGCAGTTTGCATTCCAAACAACGCGGAACTTTTGTCCGTGCACGATTTCCCGGTACGCAGATTACACTGATGCACACGTCAGAGCTCGGCTAACGGCTAGCCAAAACGGAGGAATCGGATGAAAGCACGTTGCTAGGACTGATTGAAGGCAAATTTATTTATTAAAAAAAAAATAATAATACCTGGTGGAAGCCTTGATGAAAGCAGAGTTTTGTGCAAATTATGCACAAAAAAAAAAGTTAGCATACCACCGAAGCACTTCAAGACTACGCTGCCATCTAAATGCTAAACGTGTTGCACAGAAACCGCCGGAGCTGTTGGCGCTAGCAGTCCCGGTCCAACTACGTACATGTGTCGGCAGCTCAGGTTTGACTCGCTTTTAAAGCAGCCCTCTAGTGGACGTTAGTGGAACTGTAGCTGCTCAAGCGCCAATTAGTCAATTATACTTTTTATGTATTATATTTACATATTTAGCCCTTAAAAACATATTTGTAAGACATTAATTAAACTGTCTAATACTTGTTTTCAGTTTTAGAACTGCTTTATTTCAGATTAATTAGCAAGTAAAACCTAAAGATGCTCGATACCTACACGTACAGTATCGACAATGGAGCAGTTCTTCATCCTTTAAGGTCAGCATTTGCATCCTAAACTTTTAGTCTTGCTTGTTATGCGTCAAACTGCTCAAACCTGAGTTTCCCGTCTCTGTATTACTCAGTAGCACACACTGACAGGTATTAAAGGTCGTATTTGAGGAATCTCTGCTGTTCTGCAGATGAACTCCTTCAGCTAACTGTTGAAACAGCTTGCACACATTGTCAGCATTCCAGCGGGCGCTTCCAGCTGCAGGATTTATGAATGCTAACAACGCTAAACCTCTGCTACTACAGCAGCAGCATTTTTATCTTTTGGGAACTTTACCAGAGGGGACCTGAGTGATGAGACTTAGATTAGGACGAGGACAAACTGGATTTTAAAAGAATCTGGGACCAGTTATGGGAGAATATTTGACATTTTCGCCTCTGAGATAGTTAACCCTGAAGGAAGCAAGACAAAACGTTTTAAGTTTCTTGGCTGAAATGTATTATTTGACGTCTTTAGATTTGATTTTACATCTGGATAATTCATCATATATAGACAGGATGTCATATTATTTATGTAAATTGTAAATTATTAACACTTAATGAGATTTTATTAGAAAGCAGTACTTAAAGTTACACCTCTCTTCCTGCAGCGCCCCCTAGTGTGTGGAGGCTGGAATCTACGAATTGTTTACATTTGAAATTAACTTACATCTACAAATATGTGAAATTTGAAGTTTGTAGACATCAGCGCTGGTTTTAAATGATTAAACATGCAACCATATTCATGTTTTTACACACACAGTCAGGAAATTTAATAGTCTAAGATCCTGTTTCTGTGGTGTTTGCAGGAGAACTCATTAAGCATTAAATAGAAGTCTGTAAAGTCACTGACGATAACAAACAGCTTGTTAAGCAGACAGGGTGTTCTTGAAGCACAGATAACAGCTCAGATGCTAACTGAACCTCCCATGCTTCGTTATCTCGTAGGAATCGTACGCGTGTTGGCGATCTGTGAAGGTCCAGTGACATGTTTATCCGAAGCCACCTGGAGCCAAATCAAACTAATGACTCACTCAGTTTGCCCTGATATAAATTCACATGTGTGTTTACCCGTTTTATTAGGGCGAAGTCGTGTCATCGACAAAAGTACACACGGATGAGTCCAGGGCAAGGTCCACTCAGCTGGACACACGCTCAGCACTAATGAGGCCCGCGTGGGGTTCTGCAAAACCTTTTTTTTTTTTTTTCCCTGGTGTAGTTTTACACATCTGGTTTGTCTTTTAAAGGGAGGAAAGTGTTACATCATCTGACTTTCCTTTTTCTTAACCACGAAGCTTAAGGCACTCATCATTAAAGGTCAAAGCAGACACACATCCTACTTCACGGCAGAATTACAGACCTGGACGGACATTCCTTCCTCTTTGCACACACCGTTAATTTGTGTGCTAAGTAGTCACCGACACAGCTGTCGAGGCTTTTATTGTTGAGTCTTATCGGTCACTGCTCGACCCGGTAACTAGCATTTAAGGAAACAGGACTATAAGTCAGTGCAAAAGGTTTTATTGCTGCTAAACCTCAGTACACCGTTCAAACTTAGTCATGTGATAAAACTGACATTTAAAGTGCATTAAAGGATTATAAAACAATTAAATTTACATGTTAGTGACCGCCCCATGATACAGTCAAGTACACAATGCATGTCACATATTGGAGGCCAGGATACGGAAGTTCATTAGTGCCAGAACTGCATGAGATTTAAGATTTAAAATGGGTAAATAGAAAAAGAAAAAGTTGTACGTCTGGACAAATAAACAACATGATAGATATAATCTGGAGATGACCTGTGTTGATACAGATAAATAAATCTGTATTTGTTGGTAATGACTTCCTCCTACAGACAAGTGTCTGTTGTGGTCCCTGATCTTTCCTTGTGTTCATGCAGGTTGTTGACATTTTGAGTTTTGAATGAAATATCTCCTGGATGGATTGTCAGGAAATCTGAGACACATATTTCTGCTAAACCAATGGCATTCACTGTAGGTATGCTAGCATAAATAGAGACATACTGTACATGCTAACATAAAGACTTCAACACAAGTGAGCTAGCATAAAGATCTCAGTGCAAGTGAGCTAGCATAAAGATTTCATTGCAACTATGCTAGCATAAAGATTTCAGGGTAAGTGAGCCAGCGTAAAGATCTTAGTGCAAGTTTGCTAGCATAAAGATCTTAGTGCAAGTATGCTAGCATAAAAATCTTGGTGCACATGTGCTAGCATAAAGATTTCGGTGCAGGTATGCTAGCATAAATACAGACATAAATGCTAGCATGAAGATCTTAGTGCAAGTTTGCTAGCATACAGATTTCAATGCAGTTATGCTAGCATAAATACAGACTTTAATGAGCTTTTCTTCAAGTTCATGCAGGATCTTGACATTTTCAGATTTGAATGAAATGTCTTTCTTCACTAAAATCTGATGATGTGTAAAATGAGTGTTATACCTGATGAACATCGGCATGCTAACATTACGATTAGCTTTAAATGCTAACTGGTAGCTGACTCGATATGTTTCAGCTACCAGGCTTCTTTGACCCAGTTTGGAGTTCACACATATTCCTCTGTTTTGATTAAGATCAGGCTGATTAAAAGTATCTGTAAGCTTCTGTAATGGTTCTCCTACTTTACAGGATTTCCGTTCACGACACTCGCCATAATCCGTCCTCATTTCCTCCTCCAGCTACACATTTCACCGTAGCTTCAATTAAAAGATTACAATCTGCAAAGTCAGCTGCGCAAAGTTTATTCTGAATAAACATGAGAGTATCTTCCTAAGACTTCCCACCAGCGCTTCTTCACCACTGACCTACTGATTCTTGCCCTACTTCCAGTTATCCCAGTTTTCCCACTCGGGCTTCGACCCGGGTGGTTGTTTCCCAGCTGGAGAGAGTCGAGTTACAGCCGGCCTTAAATAACACCTCTCCCCTGGGCTGCAAACACAAAGAGGTTTCTGTTGTGTGTGTGTGATGAGTTACACCCCACCAGTGACCGATCCCGACGCTCGGTCTCCTGCCCGGCATCACTTTATTTTATTTTTTCTCACACGACCACAAACTTTAGAAATGACAGGGAGCTTTTAAGGCCTCGCTGTGTGTTTTTGGTGTGGTTGTGATTTCACGCAGGCGGCGCTGGACCTCTCCCATTTCCTGCTCTAAAACAATTACTTTCTGTGTCCTCATGTTGCGGGATTTATTCATTCGTATACCCTCATATGCGTGATTTAACTTTTTAAAGAGAGTTAGGATTGTGCAGTTGAGAGAAAAGAGGGGTGGCGTCTTATAAACCGGATCTGAACCCACAAAATATGGCTTTGTAATGACTGTAATTACGCCTTTCTTAAAAACTACACCCAGTTTCTTTGTTTTTCTTCTAAAACGCACTTTTACTTTGTAAGTTAAAGACTTATTTCAGCAGTATTAACTATATAAATTCCTGTAGAGTCACAGGAAGTTGTTTTTTTCAGCACCAGTACATATTTTATACATTTTAACCCGACAGTTTAATCACTGTTATGAGCCGTCAGATCTGAAGGGGAATAATAACGGTTCTCGGCGCAGATGCCGTCGCTAGGAGACGCAGAGGAGGAGGTAAAGCGTCGTAAACTACTGCAAATGTTTGCACACTTTCACACTGTCACACTGACGACACGCATTAATATCTGATGGCGTGTTGCGTTCGGTGGCTTTCACAGCGGCTGCGGCTAACGAGGCTAGAAAACGGGCCCACTGGTGGATGAATGTGTAAATATTTGTCTTCCCCCTTGAATAGATTCACGGTATGCTGCCGGTGTTTGCATTACACACACACTCTTGCTCAAACACACACACACACACCCATATATACAGAGGCCGTGAAGGCTGGCCATGTAGGGCAGCGCACAGCGGCGGGAGTGTGTCGGCGAAGAAGTCCTCTCTTTCTGAGTCTGTAATCGAAGCCACATGCTTGGCATTCATCCGTCCGTCCGCCCTCCTCCTGTTGCCTCGCTCCCTCCATCTTGATTTCACTCTCCCTTTACTTGCTTTTTGTCGTCCGACGTTACATAATGGAATTAGATTTACAGATCTTCTTGTCTTCGGCGTCACGTGTGTGTCGTTTAAATTATTTATTTCCCTTTTGCCTGCTGTGAAAAGTTGCATCAGAAATTTTGTTTTCAGCGTCCTCTGGGAACAGTGGGTTCAGATGAGGACGGGAAAAGGGGCCGTTTTTAATAAAAATGGGTTGAGAAACACGTCATTTCAGTGTGAACAGTAAAAATAAAGAGTAAACTCTGAACATGACCCAGCTGGTAGTTAGAATAAAAACAATAGACACAGTGACGGTACAATAATAAGACAGAAACTTGTTGTATTTACATGGGAATTAATGCAAAAAATTACAAAATAGACATTAATTCTGTTCATAAACTGAATATAATCACTTATTAGAGACCAATACGCAGGAGTTAAGTAAAGACTTAGATGATAAGATTTGAGATTTAACGCACAGGGGGAAATTAAGAGCAAGAAAACTTGTACATCTGAGTAAATAAATCAAAAACCAGACATAATCCCGACCATAAACGCTTATATTGTTGTATTATTATTATAGCTTTTATCAAAGTTTTTTATTTTCACATTTGCAAAGAAATAATTTTTTGAGAAGTTCAGTTTAGTTTCTAAATAAGATAAAGAACAGAATATACGTACAGAAGGAAATATTTGCGAATGCACAGTGTTTTAAAATATATGAATATTAAATTGTGCTCTATAAAACTACAAAAGACAGAAGAAGGAACTGAGTTTTTAATATATACATTTTTAAAAATATTTTAAATATTTTAGGTCTCCAATAAATAGTTCATTTATATATTTTTATCTATTTTTCTTATTTATTATTGTGCTAATCAGTGTAAAATGTCTAAATTAGGCTTATTTCTACTAAAAGAAAGACACTGGAGGTAATCATTAATAATTAATTAACTGGAAACTGATTTCACGTTGTGTTTCAATCAAATCCGTCATTATTTATGAGTTTCTAGTTTCTTTTCGGTTAATATTCAGTGAAAATCGGAATCAGAGTTGAGCAGGAATCCAGGTGTTTGCAGTTAGATGCAGGTCAGACGCTGTCGGCGCGTCTACCTTTTGTTTGTGTTAGTCATAATAACACCTGAACACGGAGGAGGGTCCCACACAAACTTACCTTGTCGGGAGATGAGGAATGCGGTGAATGTGGTGGGACGATAATGGGATGAAAGAGGAGATTAATGTGGGAGGAAGAGGCCTCCCCTCTCTCTCTCTCTCTCACTCATTTAACTTGTGTATGTGTTTTGTAAATGTGTCACCACACTGAGAATCACACACACAGTGATTAGTGGGGTGGATTCTCAGCCACTTAAAGGTTTTGATTGCTCTCCCCCCGAGGCAGGAGCTGAGGGGAGACTTCAAGGAAAGGTGCCAATAAAGAATTTAACAGTGTGTAATTACAGACCGGGTGTCACAGACTCCCAGCGATGTGGCTTCATATAATCATCCGTCTGTCTCCTCCTGTCTCTGATCTGCTGTTAAATGTTTTATTTATGTTTTATCTTCGCAGCACTTCTCCGAGCTCCTGGACGACCTCTCCCAGGATGCTCTGCTGGGCCAGCTGCTCAGCGACCCCTTCCTGTCCGGAGGCAGAGGTGGAGTGGAAGCCATGGAGGGCGAGGACGGCAGCGACCTTTCCCCGTCCTCACCTCTGCCGCCGCACATCACCGCCGAGCACAGCTACTCCCTGTGCGGTGACAGCCGGCCCCAGTCGCCCCTGTCGCACCTGACCGGAGAGCAAGGCAGCGAAGCAGGTGAGAGGCTCACGGATAGAAAATAAAAACACAGAACTGTTGTTACAAATAAAAAAATGTGACTTAATAATATGTTTTTTCAAAGAATAGTAAGATACAGACAGAATTTGACATCAGTATAGCACAATTAATTAAAGAAAGTGGACAAAATCGCATATTATAAGTCAAGGTACGGAAGACCAACAATGACAAAACTACAGCAGCTTTAAGATTTAACACAGAAAGTTTTTTAAGTGCAAATAAACAGACATGATCTGTAGGTGACACAGAAATACTCAATTATTTCAAAATAAAAATAAAAGAATTACCAACACTCAGATACCAAACTTAGATAAAAACACCAATTGATCGAAATTTGACGGCAACAGCCGCAGACACGGTACAAAATAAGACAGAAACATGTCAATACGATACAGCCTGCCTCTATTTTGTTGATTATTTTCTTGATTTTCACGTCAAAAGTCCATTAATTATCTTCTAAAATAGGTTGTTGTATAATATATGGAAGTACATTAATGACAGCTCACTGCAGGTGGCAGGAAAAACTCTCGTTAACATCAATCAGTCGGGAAACTTGAATAAAAACCTACTGATTGATTAAAATTTGACGGTAATAGACTCAAAAAAGAGACAAAAAAATATGTTTACACGATGCAGCTTGTACCTTTGACATGGGAATTAAGACAATATTTGACAAAAATCACACATTACAAGCCTACATATGGAGGACAAATAATGACAAAAGTTTAAGAGGTAGAAATATCACATGTTTGTATTAAATAAATCATGAATTAGAAACAAAAAGAGAGAAACATCCACATTTTTTAATCATAAAATCACAGACAAATACAAAATTGGCATAATTTATTAGTAGATTGCGATATGTAAATTATTTATTTTTCTTAAATTAATTGTGAAAACATTAACCAGCTTTAAAAAAAAGACAAAATCACTTATTAAAGGCCAATATATGGAGGTTAACACGCATTAGCTCATGGTGGCTAATGTTAGCAACAGATATTGAGACGCTAGTTGTGTCACTATATTCTAGCTTGTTAAGGACACTTTTGGGGCGTCGTTTATTAACGTTACACAGACTCACTGTTTATATGACATGCAGCTACTCATACTTTATGAACTATTAATAAGAGCAGCCTCCAGGTTTGCAGAAAGTCCCTGCACGCCTACACCAGAACTCAAAACGTGTTGTCGCCCGTTCTCCTGCAGAGTCCGACGGAGACTCAGCCGAGTGGCCGATGGAGCAGGATGAAGCCATAGAGGGCCTCCTGTGTGCGACTCGCTCTCTCCTCCCGACTCTCTCCCTCTCTCTGGTGTCCGGTGACGGGCCTCAAGCAGCCGAGGGCCCTAAAGTGGCGTCCGCCACCGCCCCGACTCAGACCGCAGTCGGCAGCAGCAGCCAGATCAAAGGCATCAAGGTGAAGAGATCAATAAAATGTGATATTTGTTCTGATTTATTTGGACTGCTCCGGCTCTTATCACATCTCTTCTGGTGGCAGATGAAGGAGGAGAACATCATCCCTCAGATTAAACTGGAGCCTCATGAAGTCGACCAGTTCCTCAATATTTCACCCAAAGGTCAGATATCACACTTTCTCTATGTTTGACTTGTCTTGTGCTGCGAGGACCCCTGCTGGTTATATCTTGTTGCTGCTGTTACCCGGTGGCTAAGCTAACCCGCTAACCGTTGTGTGTCGCAGGTCTGGAGCCTCTGCAGATGCCTCCCACTCCTCCCAGTTCCCACGGCAGCGACTCGGAGGGCAGCCAGAGCCCCGTCCACGTCCCGCCCGGTCTTTCCTGCCCCACGTCCCCCACCAGCCCCTCTCCATCCCAGGCTAGCATGAAGGTGTCGCCCCGTGCTGCCTCCTCCCTGTCCAACTCCCCTCTGCTCACCGCTCCTCATGTAAGCACCGATTAGATCATGTTTTACCATCTGTTTGCAATAAAAGTCACAACTTACTTCTTGGTATCAGTTTTGCATTTAAATTTTTAAGGAAATATAAGAACTCGAAGAAGGAATACAATACAAATTTGAAAAAGTCCACCCTTTTTTTCCACAAATTAATGTTTCTCTCTTTTTAATTTAAATTTTTGCAGAAACTTCAGGGCTCAGGGCCGCTGATGCTGACGGAGGAGGAGCGCCGGACGCTGGTGGCCGAGGGTTACCCGGTCCCCACCAAGCTGCCGCTCACCAAAGCCGAGGAGAAGGCGCTGAAGAAGATCCGCAGGAAGATCAAGAACAAGGTGCAAACCAAGGACAAGACTAAAGCATGAATCCGACATAGCATGACATCTACAAGTACCGGAATCAGATCTACAAAGCTGATGCAGTCAATTCTGCGTAAAATCCACCTGTTTATCATAGACGAGCTGCAGAATTATTGCAGAAAATGTCACTAGTTTAACTTTTTAGGCTATATTCGTACCAAATTCTTTTATTCTAATGTGGTTTCTTTCTATTTTTCTTTTAGATTTCAGCTCAGGAGAGTCGCAGGAAGAAGAAGGAATACATGGACACTCTGGAGAAGAAGTAAGTCCCTTTGTTCTGATTGAATATGAGTGAAAAAGTTAGAGTTTTGCATGTGCACGTGTCCGCTTTTGACAAATTAAATATAGCTTAACATAAAAAAGTGCTTTAAAGATTGTTCGGCTGAATCTTAGCAACGTCGGTGTGTGCAGAATAAAAGGCAGCAGATAAACGTATTCATCGCAAAATGAACAATAAGTGATGCATAAATAAAAATCGCACCGCAGCCTTTGGTTTGAAACGTTTAGATATATGTGCAGAATGATTAGGAGAACACGGGGAGTGTGATAGATTTATAACGGACGGATGCAGTGACAGGGAATTTGTCTGAAGCTGGCTATGTCCAATCACTGACCCTGCAGTTCCTCTGTTTGACCACAGGGTGGAGACGTGCTCTAATGAAAACAACGAGCTGCGCCGGAAAGTGGAGACTCTGGAGTGTACCAACAAGTAAGACCCTCGTTTTCCTAAAACTCCACACTTTGATTTAATATGATGCTATAAATATGTATTTTAGATTATCGATTACACCTGAGGGTTTCTCTTGTTTTTTTTTCACAAAGCTGCGACTTGAAGCTTTAATTTTCCTCATATTTGTCAATTAGACAGTTAATTAGACTTGCTGACAGGTGACAAATAAATCTGGGAAGCATTTTTTAATAGATTCAAACTCTTAAAGTGAGTGAGCCTCTGCCACGTTGACAGGTTTGACTCCTGTCAGTCACAAAGACTCATGGATGGTGACAGTCGGACCTAAAAATGTCCCTCCACAGATTGATGCCTTGGTTTTGACACATCCTGCAGGATTTCACTCTCAGCTCTCTGCCAGACATTTGTATTTCTTTTTATCCTGGGAGCTGAGAAGAGCAGCAGCGGCGGTGATGAATCAGGGGAAACACTGACTCAGTTTTATTATTTGCAAATAAAGCCGAATCAAAAAATAAAAGCTCTCCGTGGATGTGTCCAGCTGCAGTTTTGCATCCATGCATAATCATGAGGCTATTTTAATGTGAAAAGCTCAGGCGGCATCAGACACACCGTGCTGTTTGCTCTGGTCATGCGTGGATAAACTGCGTGTTTGTTAAGTACTGCTGACTGGAACGCAGCTGTTTTGGGTCGTGTTGTGCACCCAGTGGTTTAAGTGAGATTCACTGTCGGCGTCAAGGAGTTAAATGAACCGGTTGCATGCGTGTTTGTTTTAGTTTGGTGAATCTGAACAGTGTGCTGGAAAGGTTTTGCTGCACACGGTGAAATTAAATCTCAACTCAATATGCGACTAATGCCAAATAAGAGACATTAACTGTAAACAAACAGCAAGAAATACACAACGTTTAATTACATATTAATTGCAGTCGAAAAGAAAAGTAGTGAATAGTGATGAAGATTGGCCTTTTATTATTTATTCTGATAAATTAGCATTAAAAGATAACAAAAGTATGGGGGTGGCTTCTAAATTTGCATCTTCACACTTTAAATTAAAAGTTTTTTATGATGTATCTTGCACCATATGTTAAATAAACACTTAACGTTTGCTAAAAACAAAACCTTTAAAAATGTCTCTGACTCATCCTGCACTAAGAGGCGTGTCCTATTTGTTTGTGTCCAATCAAACGCTCCCTTGCCCTCACCCTGTGTCTCTTCTTCACCAGTAGTCTCAAACATGTGTGGGCGGAGCCTGGATTTAGCCGACCAATCAGAGCGGACTGGGCTTCCTGTTTCCTGTTTTTATAGGAAACGCTTAGCACACAGCTAGCTGTTTTACGCGAACTTTAACCCTTAATTCTTTGCAAATGCTCATCAAAAGTAAATGATTTGTCATAAATAATAATATTTATAAGTACTACTATTAAAATAAACAGATTTTAAGAACAGAAAATATTAAAAAACTAGATATAATGATCAAATTTAAAGCTATTTAGCTGTGTTGGAGGTTTTCTGTTCTATTGTTTGCTTCTGAGCACAAATCCTTTCATGGAGATATTATTTTTTTGTTTTACAGAGTAAAACTAGACACCAACCTTAGCGTTTTGGGGTCTAAACTCTATTTCCAGTGCTGATTTAACAATAAATGCATACATGCAAACATCAGCTAATCCTCTGAAGCTGGAGAGCAAAGTAGCAGAGTCAAAACTAGAGTGAAAACGTTGACATTGTGTGTCTGCGTCTAACCTGTGTGTTAGTTTTTATGTGTTTAACCGGTGTGTGTGTTTGTGTGTGCTCCTCTCCAGGTCTCTGCTGCAGCAGCTGCAGTCTCTGCAGGCGGTGGTGGCAGGAAAAGTCCCCAAGTCCTGCAGGGTGGCTGGCACCCAGACATCATCATGCTTAATGGTACTAATGTGTGTGTGTGCGTGCATGCTAACAGGAGATTGTGGTGATGAAACATTGATGAAAATATTGAATTGGAAACATCTGCTTCCATCATTCATTAGCAGCTTAGCATTTTGTGTGATTCATAATTTATTTACCTCCCTCCCTCTCTCCCTTTCTCTCTCTCCGTCTGTTTCCACTCTTCTTCTTCTTCTTCTCATTCTGTCTTTGTCTTTCTTTCCGTCGCTCCGCAGGTGGTCGTGTTGTGTTTTGCTCTGTTTTTGGGGAGTTTTTGCCCCAGCGGCCTGACTTCGTGTTCCTCCATCACTGAAACAGGCCTCGCTTCCAAAGAGTCCATCAAAGAGTCCTACACAACCACAGGTAATCACACAAACTAAACCACAAACTACATGCATGTGCATACACTGTATGTACTAGTTCTGTTAGAAGAAGTAAATGCATGCAAAACTGTTTATTTTTGGTCGTGCAAAATGTCTTAATGGGTTACATTTGTCCATTTGACAGTAAATATGAAGCTATGTGCCTAGCTTAAAGATGGCAGAAACACGCTGCTACCACGCTGCTACCAAGCGGACCAGTCATAGCTCTTGCTTGCAGCGTTAGGGTCTGGGCTGTCACATTGAAGCAGAATCCTAAACCGCCTTTAAAGCAGTGCTGGTGGAGACCAAAACGGAGCTAAAAGACGAGCGAATAAACTCAAGTTTTTATGCTGCTTGCATAATATTTTTAATTACCTGAAGATGAGCCACTAAAGCGGCGCGCATCGTTGAAAGTAGACAACTTTTATAAAGTCTTAACGTGCATGCCCTGCCGTCCCCGCTGCGATGAATCATCACCGTCGGTTTCCAGCTCCAAAACTGTGGCTCTCCGTTGTAACAGGGCCGCTAATCAGATTCCACCTACAGCCGTGCAGGAGCAGCTACAGAGACTGATTAGAAGAGTTGACCTTTCACTGCGTCCTCTGTGTTGGCTCCCACACACACACACACACACACACACACACAGGCTTACTATTGTAATAGAGAACAGATATAATTTTCTTAACAATCAAGCTGAGTTTCCTCTCCCCTCCTGCCCACACGCACACAAACACACAAACAGACGGCCTGTTTTTTAGTTATTTTTTAGTTGTTTTTTTAATGCAGACAAGAACAGAGTTATTAAGTGCACAAGGGCTTGTGTGTGTACTTTAAAAACTTTTAAAATGACAATGTATTCATGTTCTTCTCTTTCAGTTAAGTCCAGAAGTCTGTTATCGACGTTCGAAGACGAGCAGCCGCACCTGCTCGGCCTCGGCGGCGAATACCCCGACCAATGGGAGGACGCGCCGGCCGTCGTCATGGCGTCGTGGCGTCGCTCCGAGCAGCAGAAACTCGTCGTCGAGCCCGGCCAGGTGGAAACGCACCCGCCGTTCAGGAATAAAAGCAACGAGACGCAGACAAAAAACCTGCTTCTGCACAGGTAAACGCACACACACTGACTGATAAACAGAAGAGTAAAGAGGAGCAGAACGCGGCCGTGACAGTCTCTGCGTTTATTTCTCTAGATCTCTGGAGCAGAGGATCAATGAGAGCAGTAGTAAAGTGATAGAGCTGGAGCGAACGGTCAACGAGACCTCCTGAGATTGAACCCTAAATGCCCCCCCCCCGTCATGGCCCTTTACCCTCACCCCACCTCTGGAGCATGGTTCAGTGTCCTGGAGCAAACCTCATACAGTAGCACCCAACCCCCCCCCACGCTGCTGTTTATTTAAGGTCATTATTTTTATGCCATCTCTGTTTAATCAGATACACTGAATTAATAATAAGAATATTAATAATAATAATAACAAAGAGGCACTGGTTGCCTTAATTTCTGAAGTAAAGTTGCACTGAATAGTTTTATCATGAGTCAACTTAACAAGTTGTAATTTTTTGACCCGACTCAAGACTCGAGTGTTGAAAAGTCACATTGGGATCATTTCAAACGGATCTAGTGAATAATGTAGCGTGGCATTATATTAAAATATGACATGTTGAGGCTTTTTACAGGACACTGATGAGGACCTCTGTATTTATAGAAAGCTTTTTGTTGTTGTTGTTGTTGTTTTTATTTTTATTGCTCTTTTTAGTCATTAAATGTTTTTTTATGTCATTCCAGTAACGCATACGTCGCATTTTTGATACTTCTTCGTGTTATTTTATTGTATTCTTTTATATATATTGTTCTTATTTTCTGAAGTCTCTTGCATTGACGGGTTAGCTTGGGGTTCCTGTGCTCCTTTGGAATAAAGCGGATATTTTTAGATGCTAAAACATTCTTGCAAAAAAAGATAAATGTTTAGGGTTGACAGTAATAATGCAGGGTAACTGTCGTACACTTCTATAGGCATTACGTTTGGGATGTTTATATGTTGTTTGACCAATCTTTAGCCGCGCTAGCCTCAAATTTCCCTGTTTCCCATGCTAATGCTAAATTGTGAAAGATGAGTTCATACTTGACACGGCAAAACTTTTTTATTTTTGCTTGTTTAAAGTGTCTTAATGGGTTAAATTGTCCATTTGACACTAAATATGAAGCTACGTTAGCTTAGCCTAGCTTAAAGATAGTTCTGTCCAAAGCTAAAAACAGTTTAAACCTTCGCTAAAACTCGCTAATTGACAACTTATCTAAACAAAACTAATTTGTTTTGTTTGTTTTAGTGTCTTAATGGATTGCATTAAATACAAAGCTATGCTAGCTTAGCCTGGAGGGGCACAGCTAGCTTGTTTTTGTCCAGAGCTACAAAATACTCAACAGCATCTCTAAAACTCACAAATGAATAAATGATATACTCAATAAAATAATAATTTGTACGCTTTAGAGGCGTGGATGAGCAGATGTTGTCGTCTTTAAGCTAATGTTTGGATATCTTAGCGTCTTAGCGGTGCTAGCCTGGACTAGCATAACAATGGAACTGAAACACCTAGCCTGTTTTTGTCCAAACTTATCAAAAACAACCTAAAACATCTCTAAAACTCCCCAATTGACAAATTATCTGTAATATAATGTAATAGTTTGAACATTTTAGAGATGCAGCTGATCAGATTTTATTTCTATGCTAAGCTACGCTAACTGCTTCATAGTAGTGTGCACATAGGTTTCAGTCTCCTCCTTGTGTTTTAAGTATGAAAGCCTGAAAATGTTTCCTTTAACAAAAAAGAAAAAAGAAATAAAAGAAGAAGCACCTGAATGGAAATTTTAAATTTATGATGGAACCACAGAACTCGCTCTCTGCACTAACTTCCTGAGATGCCTTTGCCTTGCACACTTTAGCCGTCGGCAGTCTTTACCTGCTACTTCTCAGCATTTGCCAAAAAGGTCGCTTCCCAGAAGAAAAAAAATAATAATAATAAAAAAAAGTAAAGTATATTTTTGTAAATATGTGTTGTTAATAAAAAAATCTAAATGTGTCTGGGATCTGTAGTTTATGAACCAATCCATAATTCATTCTCACTCTATTTTGGATTCTGTCCCGGTGATGAATTATGAACGTACAAAGCCTTAGCTGCAGGCCTCGTCCTGACTTTCTGTTAGAGTTCAGTCTCAAATGTATTACACATGTTTTTTGTATCTCAGCTTTAATGAAACGCGTTCTCCTGTGTGTTAAATACAGAAAAAAATGAAATGAAAACACTGAAAGTTTAAGGGCACGTTTACAGACGTACAAACTACATTTTGTTCTAGATGATTGCAGATCCGTGGATATATTATCAAAGATTTGTTTTCAAGTCAACATGTTGATAAGATGTATTGTCTTTCACGTTGTGTGCATTCCTCACTGCCAAGTCTGTAAATGTCCTGTTGGAAAGAGATCGGAAGAAACAAAAGACATCAAGTGGAAAACATTTGTGCAAATCAGATTTCTTGTTGCTTATGTGTAAAACTTCTTTCTGTCTCCTTGCTTTCAAATTAATAAAGTATTTTCCTTAGTAAAAGCATAATATTTGACTGTGTGTGTGTGCTTTTTATCCATGCTAAATTGGCGTATATGGTTATTATTTTTGTTATCTAAAGTAATAATCTTCAACGGTTGGTTACAAACACGACAAATGTCTCTCAGCTGTTTCCTCCTTCAGTAGCCGTATTTGCTGCAAGATCAGAGCATTAAACTTTAAATTAAGTTAGGGCCAAACTCTATTAGGCCACAGAGAATTCTCATGGTTAACACGCCGGCCCGACAGACAAGCTTCTACCTCCACTTCTCTTCCATCATGACGAGGATCCTAAAATAAATCAGCAGCAGCGCCTCACGGCCGAGTGCTGCAAATTGCTCCTGACAGTGCAAAGACGATACACAGTCTCACGGCTTCATAACAATCCCGTCTCGTTTTCTGCGACGGTGAATTCCTCGATCGCTCCCGTGATGCTGCACCGAGTTGTCGTAAAATCAATACAAACACCAAGACAAGGCTTTCAAAAAAATATCTGACGAAACGCAGATAACAGGGAGGCAGTGGAGACGTATGATTTCACACTTTCATTCAAGATTGCAAAACTTTTTGAGCACTCGGGTTGTTAATTATAGATGAAGAGGCGTTTCATCAGCGCTTACGCAGAAAGTTACAGCATTGTTGTTTTTTGGGGTTTTTTTTGAGGGGGGGGCTTTGTGTCCTGATGTGAGCTGGGCTTCATTAAATTTAAAAGAGGCTTTTTTACAGTCTTAAAAAAAAGAATATTGCTACCGTGAAAGTGCGTGTAAGCACATTTCTGTCTGCAAAAGTAAACAGAGCAGAGTTACACGATAAGGAATGCTTCAAATATGACGACAGAGTCAAGATTAGTCAAAAAGATGATGATTTCATTCTGTATTTTCACAAAAAACAGACTCTAAGGTACTCAAAATCTTAATATAAGTCAATGTTTACTTAGTAAAAGCTCAAAATGATAAAATATTACTACTAATTGTTGTTTAATAGTTTATCTAATAGAGTTAAAGTTGTCAAACACTAACTCACAGTTAAGATACAAGTCTTAATTCACATGTTGAGTGAAAATATTGACTAAGTAACACTAAAGTTTGAAATATGAAGTCAGAATTATTCACTTATTCGCATTTACGTCAAATGTTAGCTTAGTAAGTCATGAATAATGTGATTTTACATCAGAATCCTCCATTATTAAGTCACGTTATCAAATATTAACTGAGATTTTTGCACTATTACATCAAAATACTGGCTTATTAAGTCAAATGCTTGGTTACAGAGTCAGAGTTATGTGATGTTATGTCAAAATCTTCCTTTATCGAGTCAAAGTTAACAGATGCTAAGTCATAATATTGGCTTACATGATCAGGAATGCATCAAATATGACATTTAAGTGTTCGTTTATAATATTAGGACGTATAAAGTCAAAATCAGTCAAAAAGATGATGATTTAATTCTGTATTAGGACAAAAAAGTGACATTAAGTTACTCAAAATCCTAATGTAAGTCAATGGATACTTGGTAAAAGCCAAAACTGTCAAAATATTCATTAATAGTAGTTTAATAGTTAACCTAATAGAGTTAAAGTTGTCAAATACTAACTTTCAATTAAGATACAAGTCTTAATTCACATGTAGGGTGAAAATATTGACTTAGTAACGCTAGAGTTTGAAATATGAAGTCAGAATTATTCACTTCTCAGCATTTACATCAAATGTTAGCTTAGTTAGTCATGAATAATGTGATTTTACATCATAATCTTCCATTATTAAGTCACGTTATCAAATATTAACTGAGATTTTTGCACTATTATGTCAAAATATTGGCTTATTAAGTCAAATGCTTGGTTACTGAGTCAGAGTTATGTGATATCATGTCAAAATCCTCCTTTACTGAGTCAAAGTTATCAGCTGCTACGTCATAATATTGACATACAAAGTGAAAGGTATGAAATTCAAAAGCAATAGGATCCTAAATTATGATCTGTGTCATGAAAGGAAAATCGAGGTCAGAGGTCAAGCTCATCCACGGCTGTCTCATCACCAGATTCACCACAGACGAGCCGTAAAAAGCAAAGCACTAAAAATAAAACCAGTGTTAACACTTCTGTTTCTCATCTACGTAGCTGGCCGCAGCACTAATGGACACATTTCATACAGCGCTGTTTATTTCTTCTGGGGATTTCCCCCGAAGATCAGACACAGTCCTGAGAGGCCGGCCCGCCGCTGACAGAAACCTGATCGGTAAGCAAGAACCGAGGAGTTTGTTTGAAAAAACGTCTCCGCTGCCAGAAAGTCTGTGGTGCTGGCACTCGGCTCGAGCGTTTCAACATGTTGATTTTACAAGAGGTCGGATAGATACGCGTAAGATTTATGAAGTATATTTTTAATCAGTGACTCGAGTATGGAAGTCAAAGTGCGCCAGTTTAATTGAGGTTTGAAAACAAACAGTTCAGGTGCTTTAAAACATTCACGTAGCTGGAGTTTTATGAGCAGAAGTGAAATTCACAGATTTGTCTATGAAGTTCTGAATGGTGTAACAGTGTGGGGAATGTTTTCAGACGCTTTCATGGAGAAAGGTCGTATTATGTCAGCTGTAAATTTGATGAGCATAGTGAAGCAAAAAAGAAAACAGAGGCTGACAGATGTGGCCTGATGTTTTACACACTGCATGATTTGATGAAAGCGGGATGTTGTGTCTGCCATGAATCCATGAGCAACGCAGCATATGGACTCTGTGTGTGTGTGATTAGTCTGTGAGATACTGCCCTACTTTCTGACTGATGATGCTGCAGAAAGGAGGAGGAGAGGGAATATCCCACAATGCCACGCTGCTCGTCCCCTGGGCCAGATGGACGGATGGCTGGCTGGATGGGTGAATGGATGGACGGAAGGAAGGGCGGACACAGATGGATGCGCGTAAAGATGGATGGACGCTGCAGTTAGTTAAGCTCTGCACACACGGAATGTGTTTAGAGTCGCCGCCCTCACAGCAGCTCGCGCTTTCGCAGGTTTTTTTCTTTTTTTTTTTTTTAAACCCGTGTCATGTCACAAACAATAAAATACCCAACTTCCGGTTATTATTTGGAAATAAAGTTCAAGAAAAGCCGAAGCAACATCGTGAAAGAAACGCTGGAAATAATCAGCTGATACAGTACAAATATATTTTACTCGTTTAAACTGAAATAAAATGACTATTTATGATTAAATACAATAAAATAAAATAAAATACATAAACAATCTCGTTTGTGGATATAAATTGAAAAATTTCCAGTGTTATATACATATAAATATTTATTTTATTTTATATATTCACTTGGCGATATTTGAGAGAAAAAAAATATTAAGAAAAAATAATAATTAGAAATGAGTGGACACACGACACTATAGATAAAATAGCCACATGTTTAGATAACTGTTGTTAAATAATTGAAACTTTATGTTTAAAAATATCAAACAATCTCGTGATTTTATACATCAACTAGTGTCTTTAATCTCCTTTTTTTTTTGTTAAGTTTAACCGTTGGTATTTTATTTTGAAAGGGAGGACCGTTACTTCCTCGCGACGTTCCGAGCTTGACGTAGCTCGCAGCCAGTTGGTCAGTGAGCTCGTGAGTGCAGTTGGTTCTGTTGTCCGGGCGGCTGCGCGTGCTGCCGTACCTGGCTGCAGTATATAAGGACAGTCAACGGTCAGAAGCCAGAGAGAACCGTGAAGCCGTTAAAAGCGTGAACGTTCTTAAATCCCTCCTCTCTGCCACCGGCTCCTGTGTCCCCTTTACAAGCCGGGGGAGAGAGACAGACATAGGGGGGTCCAGCGCGGGGCGAGACACCGAGGACCGACCAGCATGGACCCCCAAATGAAGGACCGCACCAGTCCGGCGGCGGCGGCGGGGGGCTGCAGCGGTCGCCTGGCCTCTATGGGAGCCGACGGGGGTGACTCTGAGTCCGGAGCTGGCTCCGAGGAGGCAGCCGTTGGCTGCTGCAGCGATACGGTCAGCAGTCTGCCCGACATGGAGCAAGAGACTCTGGAGGAGAAATTAAGAGGACTGGCGTTCAGAAAACAGACCTCGTATCGGTGAGTGGAGAACTGGGAGGATGCTGGGACAAGGGGGTCAGAGGGAGATACGTTGGTGTGTTTCACGAATGTATTGATTTAGGCTCTTAATTATGTTTATTTTAAATGCCATGAGCTAATATTGTAAGAAGGATGCTAGCTAAAGCTTGGGGACATAAACACAGGGAAGGACACAGTACACATACTTCAGGTTAAATTGTTAGCATAAAAAGCTAACATACTGTCACTTGCCAGTTCATTAGGTTTACCAGTGAGAACTAATGTATAATAATATAACAATCCTGCACTAAGTCTTAGCTTCATGACTATTCTAGTGCTCAGTTTCTGTTGAAACAGCCTCAGAAAGATAACACTTTAACTGGATGATCATTTCTGGAGGATGTAGTTAAACTGGATTAAATTAAAAGCGTTATTTGGCCAAGCCCGCTGACTAAAATGGGGCTGTCAGAATAATAGAAACATTGGTCAATACAATTCGATAGTACTACAAGCCACGGCCTCCAAAATGAAAACACAGTTGAATCAACAGATCTCTCAGCTTTTTTAAACAAATGCTAGACACCGTAACCTTCATGACGCGAAGATTTATTGCAGGACACTTAGCATTAGAAGGCATTCCCTATCAGAAATGTACCTAATGAACGGGCAAAGGGGGTGTAAGAAGCTACACACATGCTGAGCTATGACAGCCCTGTCTTGTCCAGGCTGGCCACATTATGATCATGCTGATACGAACTGTCACTGATGGATCAAAACAACTTTACATACACAGCGGTGTGTGTGCATTTCCCTGTGGTGTTGTAGCATGTGAAGAGGGGGAGGGAGAGAGGTATTGATTTTTTTTTTTTGGGGGGGGGATTGTGTGTGTGTGAGGGTTATGTATATGAGTGCGTGTGAATGCCAGCAGCAGCCTGACACCCCAGTGCGACTGGCAGCTGCTGTTGATAGTGGTGATTGGCGAGAGCCCAACAAACACAGTCACACAGCAGTTTAGGTTGTCAGATGTCAGGAATGTGTGGCATCTATCTATCTATCTATCTATCTATCTATCTATCTATCTATCTATCTATCTGTCTGTTAAGTCGTGTGTCTGTTAGCTGTTAGCTGCATCTTTTAATGCAGGAAATGATCAGCGGTTGGAGGTCAAATCAATCAATTTAACTTGTTTGTGCAATTTGAGGCGCTGTAGCACAAACTGGGCAACAGTTTATCAATCAGAGGTCCCGAAAATGTCGCAAAAACTTTATTTAAATCAATGCAAAATAGTAATTAATGACACAATCAGCTAAAATATGACTAGATTGATCTTGTTTTTTCAGGTAAAGCCAAAAAGTAAAGGTAGAAATGTATAAAAAGGATATATGTGTATGTATATTTACAATATGTGACAATACACGTATCAGCCACAACATTAAAACCACTGACAGGGAAACTTTTGGACCTGGCATCCATTCATTGGTGTGGATGTTACTTAGACACGTAGCACCCACCTAGACCAGACCAGATCTGTCAGTAGTTCTGTTCATTTTCATGTGTGAGCCTTTGTGCAGGAAATAAATGATCTTAAATCCAAAATATTAATATTAAAGGCACAATTAGAATCTAATCCCGGAAGGAGGTTTGTCCCATTCCAAAAACCACTGGTGCCCTGTAATCATATTTATAATCCATTTGGCGTAAGATAATTGGTGTTATTGGTTATTTTCCTTATTTCTTTGCTCTTTATAAACACCCACTTCAGTTGCCTGTACTGTAAGCCAGCACTATTACCCAGCAGACTCTTCCTCTGTTATTGTATCATCATTTACATAGTCTCTTCCTCCGCTGGGTGTTTCCCCGGGGGAAGCCATCTTTGGTTAAGTGAGGTTTTCCAGGAGATTGTGCATCCTGGGGAGCTCTGCAGCTGCTTCGCCCAATCCAATTTTATACCGGCAGGAGGAGTGTGTTGTGAGAAAACTGTTGCCTCACTGGTAAATATAGTGTAACTGTATCAAACACTTACCTGGTTTGTGTCCTCCGCAGGAAATGCTGATGTCAGGTTGAAATTTTGCAAAGCAAGCAGATGTTTTAACATGTGTCAGTCGAAAAATCGATATGTTTTATTATCGTTTCACACTGCTAACAGTTTTAAACCCTTACACGTCATGATATTTGATTATTAGCCCAACACAAACCCAAGAACCTATTGGGATATTTGGGAAGTTTAGAGGTGCACTCAGCAGTCCTAAATCTGCCATTTTATTGTGGTGACCTTTAGCTGAAACGTTCATGTCCTGTCCAGTATAAAAAAGTAAAGTGTTCCGACCTTTGTCCTGTCTATATTAAGGTAATTGTGCAAGCTGGGAGTGAATATGTGAGACTTCTGCTTTCTAAAGTGATGTTAAACATCTAAAAATGAAAGGGCTCATTTGTCAGGCTGTTTCTGCAGATGTTAAAACAGCTGTGGACCAGCTTGGATGCGTGCAGTCACGCACCAAACTACCTCGACGCATACCATCACGTCACCTTCCCCGAAAGGAATAGTTATTTGTTTACTCTCTCCTGCTTATAAGCTTTTAATGCCTCTGTCAGTGACATCAGTGGCCGGAGGAACTGTGTATTTTTAGGCAGCCAGTCCTGATCTTGTAAACGCAATATCTCTGGAATTTCTTCAGGGAATTCTTCAAGGATTTACTGATTAGAAATTAACGATCAGAGGTCAAAAGCCATGGCCTGTGTGGCCCCAGAAGTCAAATGTTTCGCCCATAATGCAAGATTTCATACACAAAACGATGGCAACATTTCAAACAAAATGTCTAAACCTGGGTGGTTTTGTAATTTGGTTGCATCGGGCACTTATGAAGAAACTCTGTCTGTCTGACAAAACCAAACCTACAATCTAAAATAACCTACAATTTCTAACCTACAAACACCTCAGATGTTAACTATGTGAACATTTTATTTTAATCTGCACTAAAAGTAAATTTAGTTTAAAGAAGTTGATATACAGTGACTTCTCTTTTTCTAAAACCGTTGAGTGTTCACACTATAGAAGACTGAAGTGCTGCCTTTGCTTGTTGGTGAAAGCAACCATGCAAGGTTGGAAACATTTTCCATTCATGTCGCGCCGTGCTTTGTAGCTATTTCCACTTATTTAATTCAGCCCTTATGTATTGTAAATGCTTCAGGGGAATCCCTAGAAAAAATTGGCTCTTGCCTCTGCAGCCATTGTTTGCTACTGTCCACCAGAGGTGTGGTGGAAATAAAAGGCCAGATGGTTAAAAATATGACATTTACTATTAGAGTTTTACGTGATGTTTTCACCATACAAGAGACTTCATTGTTTTCCAAATGGCATTTTTAATTCTCCACAGTGTGTTAATTGTTTGCTAGGATTGGATAAGTGAGGCCTGGTGCATTTATAAATTAGCAGCATTTTCCTTCATACATGACAAAGGCAGACTGGAGTGTCAGTTAACGTGCCTCGAGTCGTTCTGACCTCTGACCTCATCGGATAAGGCTGCGGATAATCCGAGACATAAAATCTGGCCATGTGGAGGAAATGGAATTAGCTGGTCAAGGGAGGAAGGTAGTTTACATAGCTTTGAAGTGGCCAATGCCAAGAAGTGAATTACCATATGTGGTGATATGAAAGAGCTCAGAAATGATTCTGCTGAACATCAAAGGCAGCGTCTGTCTGTGTGTGTGTGTATGTGTGTGTGTCTTTTTATGTTATTATGTGTTTATGGCAGCACCAGGCACGTGTAACTTATCTGCCAGACATTCGTCACACTTTGTCTGTGTGTGTGTGTGTGTGTGTGTGTGTGTGTGTGTGTGCTCCCAGAATACTGTCCCTCCTTTTATCTATTCTTAGACGTCTCACCCATCTGCCAGCATGACAGCCCGTCCTCTGTCAGAAAGGCCGTGGATTTATTTATTTATTTGTGTGTGTGTCATCTCAACCAGTTAGTTTGTAAGACATTACTTCAATTAGCCAGTCAGTCAGCCAGTAGGACACTCAATCTGTGAGTGAGTGAGTCACTGACTTCCTGCCTTTCTGTTCAGTCACTGTTCAGTCTGCTATTCATTTGTTCGTGTAGCTGTCAAAACTCTGAGTTCATCTGCAGTACTGGAAGTAATAAATTATGATAAACCTCTGCTTTCATCCCATAAAACCCTGAACAGCCTGTACGTCCAAAATGTACCTGAACACTGACATTTATACGATGCCACAAAGCCTCAAGCTGCTGGAATCAATAGTAGGGGATACACCGGTCAGCTGTAACATTATGACCACTGCCTTATATTGTGTATGTCCTCGCTTTACAGCCACAACAGCCCTGACCCGTTGTGATATTGTGTTTTGTGTTTCCTGTTTCTGGTCAGAAAGTTTTTTCCTTGGTGTTTTGTTTCTTGTTTTACTTCCTGTGTATTATCCCCTTTTGGCTGTTTGATTGGTTTCTCTTTAGTTTCATCCATGTCTCATTCATCCCTCAACCCTCGTATGTGCGCATCTTGAGACAATTTAATGTTCTGCTGGGAAACTTTTGGACCTGGAGTTCATTGGTGTGGACATGTAGCACCGTCTGTGTAGGTTCTCAGTCATCCAGGTCATGGTAATCCAAAAAAGGTTTCAAAAAAGGCAACTGGACTTGTAGATTTTGGAGAAGACGTTTCACCACTCATCCGAGTAGTAGCACCCACCTAGACCAGGCCAGGCCAGGCCAGGCGTCCCCACCCCATAGCAATGACACTCCTTGATGTTAGCAGCCATCCCCAGCAGGATGCAGCCTGACACAAACATGCACACCAATGCTTAATACTATTACCAACCTTAATCTATAACGACGTAAAACCTAGAGTTCGTACCTGTTGCCTCTGCTGGATAAAATAAAAATGCCAACGCGACTTGTTTGCCCCAGGAGTGAAAACACAAAGAAACAAAAGCTTTGTTTCGTCACCCCAGCTTATCCTTCGTGGGAAATGTTGCAGAAACAAACTGCCACGGGACAGGATGTTGTAACATTATCCTTCCACTATTTACAGCCCAATTCACAAACAACAGGTCACAATGAGCGCACATGTCCACCGTGCAGCATACGGCGGGTTTTCCGCGCCTTCTCCGAGACGGCGTGCGGCAGGGATGGAAAGAAAAGGCTGGAGAGACGCATGAAAAACAAGAGGAGAGGGAGAACATAAAAAGACGTGGATGTATCTCATGTTGCTACCGCTGTGCACCACCTGCAGGGGTAAACAGTGATCAAAGGCCTTTCATCATCTGATGCTGCCAGAATATAAAACTCTATTCAGCCTTCAATTAGGACAGAATACAGAGGGGAGAGGGGGAATAGAGGGATGAAAAAGGACGACCAGAAAAACGGTTTGCCAAGATGTGGCGGATGAAATATTGACGTCAAGATGACAACGATACGTTATGAGATGATTACTCCAAGAGGTGAATTACTCGAAGTAATCTGTCTCTAAAAATAAAACTTGTGTGAAGTAATCGTTCGGCGTAAGAACAAGGCTTTTTAAGGTCGCTGATATTTTTAAAACAGTCTGAGCCCCAGCTGCTAATGTTGACGCTGAACTTTGAGATGATAAACCATCCTGCCAGAAATTAGCGCACGGCAAAACGGCATGTTTGACTCGCTGTGTAGCTTGTGTCAGATTTCATAGCATACTCACCTCTCAAAAGCTCTTAAAGGCACTCATGAATTTTTAACTTTGCGATCCGAGTCTTCGCTTGTTTTATATAAACAATGTACACGGGTCAACGGCCCGAAACAGCCCCAAGGAGAGAGAGAGAGCGACGCCACAGATTTAGAAACCTCTGTAATGTCATTCTGTTTAACTGTAATTGTGTAAGAGAGCGATACATCACCGCGCAGTACAATAGCATCGGCTCTCCCGGGGGAAATTACATTTGAAAGGCCAACAGAGAAGAAATACTCATTATAAACAACAGGGACCAACGTTCAACACATTTACTGGTTCCAAACAGTTAAGTTAAAGGATAAGTACGTATTATATGTTTAATTTATATGTTTAATCTCTTGATACAAAGCAAAGATCTTTGTTATGAATCACATTACAACCAGAAGTCAAATAAATCTGTTTTACCACTTGTTGGAATGGTACCAATGTGTTTCTCCCTCGGTTTTATCCTTTTCTAGTCACCCTAGACAAAACAGGCCTTTGGTATTACACAATTAAATCAGATACTCCAACATTATCAGAGTTAGTACGAGGGAGTTTTTTCACCTCAAGATCCAAGATACCAATCTTTGAATATTGAGTATGGACTGATGCAAGCATCATGCCCCGATCTGTCTGCCTGATCCGTCTGATTCATAAAGACTTTTCCTCTCTTCCTGGTATTCTTCTAGATCACGTGTACACTGTGGGACTGGATTCATTACAATAAACAGGGCTGTCAAAGTTAATGTAGTGTGGAGAAGGTAGCTCGTACCTTGTGTTCTCTACTCCTGAAACGTTCTGGTCATCCAACGCTGCCATAAATTCCCTAACCCTCTCTGGAAGACTTTTCTCCTTGGTAATCGTTGAATAACGATCTCTTACTGTCACCTCAAACATTCAGATTGTACATTTTACATATTTCTGTCTGACTGACTTCATTTTCCAGAGTTCTTCCACACAGCAGACATGTTTAGTCATGTAATTCTGGTTCTTCTTCTTCTTCTGTTTTTGGCAGCTTTGATGTTAACCAACCGCCACTGAAACAAAAGAAGAAGCACTTTGTACACTACAGAGTGCCATAAACCAAAACCTTGGTTTATACATAAAAAAAAATCGGACATTGGTGAAGTTAATAATATGGAAATAGGCCTTTCTGCATATTTAGTGCTTTTAGTTTTGGTACTTTTCTTATATTTTACATTGTCATGCTTTGTTCAAGTCCTTACGCAGGCTGTGTGCTATTATGTCTCCAGTGTGCTGTGTTGATGTCTTTTTTTTTGGTTTCTCTCCCAAGTTCAGACACCTCACTCATTTCAGGTCAGACATTAAGAACCTTTCCTCTTTCCTCTCTTCCTCTTTGTGCTAACAGAAACCGCTATAGATTGCCAGCCTTCACCTTCAAGAACGGCAGCGTAGTGGCTAATGCAGCTGGCATGTAACCTGTGGGTGTGAGCTGGTATTCATCCAACCCTTAGAGCTTAGTGAAATTACTCATCGAGTGCTGGATGGATTCAGCAGAAGGACCTAACCGCTTATACATATATATATATTATATCTCTCCTCTTCATCACCATTACCTCTCATGGCTAAAGTGGATAAAATCAATGAGCAACGAGAGCTTTCGCCTGAAATCACCTGCGCACTGTATAGAGTGCAGCAGAGAAACCTGCTCCTTTATGGATTATACAGGCAGCATATGATCTGACTCTGGTAGTGCAGTCTGTGTTAAATTCAGTGGAGCGATTGGCTTAGAGTCTGGGAAGCTTAAAGACACTCATGAATTTTTAAGCGGACGATCAGAGCACCAATTGTTGATGAAATACAAGGCTCACTGACACAGTTTTCCCTCTTTCCTCGCATCCTCACAAGGCAGCAACAGATATACGGCACATGCATATTTATCTTTCCAGATAGGACCAAGAGGAGGAGGAGGAGGAGGAGGAGGAGGAGGAGAGTAAGCTGTATGGATAATTGAGAAGACACAACAGATTAACAGATACATTTTATTTTGTAAGATTAAACCGGTGGATCAGTTTTATGCGTTACTCAACGGAGCTGCAGTTTGCTTTAATCCCCATTTTTACACGCTAAAGTTTTACTGACACTTATATAACTGTAAATATCCACAGATGTATATTTATGCTATGGACACTACTGGCAGTGAAGGCCGACTGAGACATTGCATCTTGTCTCCTGTTACTTGAACGCACCGCAACGATTACAGCTTACTAGCAAGTGGTTCATGGGTTTCGCACCGGCGTTAAAATAAATATCTCTTCATATCAGCAGGTGGCAGTAGTCTGTATTTGTCATTAAAAAGGGGAAACAGGATGAGTCACCATTGGCTGAGAGGCTTGGAAGCATTAGCTAGGAAGCTAGGAATATGTACTATTAGCTGGGAGGCTAGGAAGCTAGGAATATGTACTATTAGCTGGGAGGCTAGGAAGCTAGGAATATGTACTATTAGCTGGGAGGCTAGGAAGCTAGGAATATGTACTATTAGCTGGGAGGCTAGGAAGCTAGGAATATGTACTATTAGCTAGGAGGTTAGGAAACTAGGAATATGTACTATTAGCTGGGAGGCTAGGAAGCTAGGAATATGTACTATTAGCTAGGAGGCTAGGAAGCTAGGAATAGCTACAAACCGTCATACAGAGCTAGAGACTGCTGAATCATGTTGATGAGTTGGTCTACAGTTTAGTCTTTCTAGATGACCGTGTTGTGAAAATATTTGTGTATTTTACACGGTGATCAAACGGAACAGAGGAAACTTTTCTCTTCTTTTAAACACAAGTCTTCAGTGTTGATTTATTTCTCTGTTGGTGGCGAATTTCAATGACTATCTCCTACAGCCATCTCACCAAAGAACCACATTCTGACTGAGTCTTACAGAGTCAAGTTCTTCCACAAGGCAGACATATTTAGTGACTTCACTTTCTCTTCTGCTTCTTCTTCGATGTTTGGCAGCTCACTCCAGCCAAACCGCTGCTGAAACAGAAGAGGAAGACAAGAGGGACATGGTTTTGGTTTATGACACACCAAAAGCTGATGCCCAGTACCCATCTGAATCGATCCAATCATTTTATAAACGCCTGGGTCAGCCCTGATATTGATCGGGACATCTCTACTTGTATGTGTCCTCCTGTTAGCTTGATGTGCTTCTGCAAAAAAATCTTGCAAAATCTGCAACTATGCAAATTAGAAAACAATATTTTGAACAGTTTTAAAAACAACAACATAGTGTCCTTAAAACCCAACTTCCTGGTTACAAATCTTTATCTAAATTCAAACCTATTTGTTATCAAACAAGAAAAATAAGCCAAACTAATTGTTTCAGCTCAGGCTAAAGTAAATGTGAGATGTTTGGGTCGGATTCTGCGGCACTAAAGGGACTCAGCCCCCCCTCCCTCCGCCCCCTTTGATTAACGTTTGTGTACATTGTGTAAGTGTGCGTTAATCATGATGATGTGGTGTTTCTCCGCTACACTGACTCACTCCCTTCTCTCTGCTTTCTTTTTTTATATACGCACATATTACAGAGGTGTTAGCAGAGCCCCGTGTACCTTAACACTGTTCCACTTGGCTGCTGGTGTGTTTGTGTATGCATATCAATCATTTTCTGCTCAGAGGAAGACGACTGATGACGTCTTTTTGTGGAACTGTGGGATTTCTCACTTATCTCCGTCTCCTTTTCAGGAGTGTTTGAGAGTGCGAGCGAGTGTGTGTTGGGGGTTATTTTGCCCATAATGCAGTGTGCTCAGGCATTAAGGGGGGGGATTGGCTGACAGGAGCCGCTCCTTATTAGTCGTCTGGCTGGCTGTAAGAGGCTTTTCTTGCTTGGAAATGGTGCTGCAAAAAGAGGGCAAAAGGCAAAACAGAAGAAAAAAAAGAGAAGTGGATCTTCATGGTGTAAGACAGGAGAAGAGGAACCTGGCAAGAAGATTAGTCGGTTTACTTCCTTTCTTTGCAAGACACTGGTTTGGTTGTGACAGGGCATTTGTGTAAACCTCACGTATTGACCCTTTTATTTTTAACAAGTGACGACCCGAACGACCTGAAGGAGTCTATGTCTGATCCGTCTTGGTGGTAAATGAAAGTAGAAGCTGCTGTGTCATTTTTAGCTTCAGAAACCGACCTGATAATACATGACTGTAAAGTTATTAAAATTGAATGTGCTGTGATGGAATTAAAGTCTGAAGTGATTTAAAGTCAAAGACGACCTCCCAGGCCACTTTATATACTGTGTGAGTCCTGTTTACATTCCTCGGATGTAACGGAAAGAAGCCCGGGCCTAGAATAGGTTGTAAATTTTGTTCAGCTCATGGCGACACACGTGTTTCCACCTACAAAAATAACTTAAATAAAACATACACTCATTTTGGAGGTTTGAAACGCAATACACCAGATAGAAGAAGTGGAAAATGCACTTGAATTGCTGTATTGGTCCACGTACGTTTTGGTATTTCAAGTTTGGTTTTAGACGCTTTATTAAATTTACCTTTCAACCTTGATTCATATAAAACCGCAAGGTTTTGTAGGTGAAGAAGATGACAACGACGAAAAAGAAGCTGCTTACTTCACAGCAGTCGATGATTTTTTAGCTCTCTGTGAAAAACATTGAACTTGGTCCTGATGTTGGAACAATATTCAGACGTCATTTTAGACTTCGTGACATAAGATCACGTCATCGGAATTTACCTGAGTGTTTGTCTTTAGAACGTGGAAAGTTTATTCCACATGAAACTTCAGAAACCTTTGTGCTGGACATGCCCCGGGCTGACGTTAACCGTGCCTGTGAGAGTGGTGTAAATTCCAGATGAAGGCTACTTCCTGTTTTATTGGTGGAGAATATGGCTGTGTAATGGTTTTGTTTTTGGATTTAAAAATAAAAAGCAAATAACAGTTGTTTACAAGTTTTGGTTTCTGGTACCGTTTCTGGTTTTTAAAACAGAGCTTGAAATGCCACAAAACAGAAAAAAAAAAGAATGCACTGACCTTTATTATCACATAGATTAGTATGAAGTTGCTTTGAAAGGTTACAGTGAGCTTGTTAACATTGTTGGCAACCATGTGTAAATGTGCCTTGATAGAAAGCCAGCTGAATGATTGAGTACGCGGCTAATTGACCGATTCAGTGACTGCACTGATTACTGGCTGCCAAGAGAGGCCAAACCTGCTTAACCTTGATGCAGTGCTCCATCAGTTAAAGCTGTTGGATAAACTGGGTCGGAAGATGGATGATTGGCTGGCTGGCTTACTCACTTTCTGGTTAGCGTGCTCGTCGACTGTCCTAATAATTGGCTAACTGGATATCTGGTTGACTGAACTGTTGTTTTGATTAACTGCTGGACGGTTCTCACAACCGTTGAGGCAAATCGAAGAGCGGTGACTCAACAAGCCAATGGCCGCCTGGTTATTGGGACATTTGTTGGGACATGGGTGAGCGCCATTGGGTTTTGGTGGTATGTCCTCCACTGTTCAAGTGCAACTGGTAGTTTGCATATTCTTCCTCTATTTTTTTATGGCTTTACGTTTCTGTGTGCCTTTTGGCTTTCTTTTGTTTTAGTCTGAATATTCCTAATGTTTACAGCAAATACAACGAGAAGGGGAAGAAAAGACCCACAGGTGGTGTCAATTCAGAAAACTAAACAAGGCTCAGCTAGCTAAACAGAGCAGAAAGACACCAGAAAAATAAAGTGTGGAAAAGAAACGAGACAAGAGCGTGCGCTTTAGTGTTTTTATTGACATTGCAGTTTGAATATGAACATGAAACATATCACAAAATATTGCCTTGTAAGGAGAATAATAATATATATATATATTGGAGTATTTGACCTCTCAGATGGAACCCTGGATACGTGAGTCATGCATTCACACTGTTCATGAAATCATCTTAAGCCCCAGCTACCCTCAGACTGATGGGTGTTAATTAAGTGTCGAGTTAGGCACAATGGGCTATATTTTGTTTCTGTGTACGTCACAGATTTTCCTCATATTGCGCCTGGCTTGAATGCGTTTGTACTTTGAAAGTAGCACCTCGTCGCCCTCTTCCAGCGAGCCCGTCTGTCCTGATAATGAACCTGTGGAGCTGACTGCTGAGGTGACACTGACTCCATCACTGCAACCCTGATTCTCGTTCCCGGTGTCTTACTAGTGTTACTTCAGTTTAATAACATCACACGTGCATATTTTGGTCGTTATACACAGAAACTGAGCTGGAGTTGTACTCCTCATGAATGAATGAAGATTTGTAGACATTACAGATTATTCAAATCTTTGCAAGCAAACCAAACATCATAAAAATATGGCGAGTGTATGCATGGAGCTAGCACTTAATGTCATCACTGCTCTCTAAACCTCAGTGATGGCACCTCTTCACCTGGGTTAATCTGACGCTGGCAAGCCTGCTCTCAGCATGGTGAATTTGTTTAGGAAAGCATAACAATTTCATTTGTTTTGTAGTTAGATCTGTAGCCCTGTCTTATCGCGTGCTTTGATTGTAACACTGTGCCATTTTCGACAATATGCAGATGATGTGGTTTATGTGAAGTACCAAATTTCCTTCCTTAAAAGGCAGCAAATGTGACGGTGTGTCCTTGTGGTATCAGCTGCTTTGTGGGTAAAGGTTCATTTTTGAATTTCCTTGAGGTTACAGGTTCGAATGAAGATGCCCTCTGATCACATTTTTAAACACAAGCCATGTTCTTTAACCTCTTAAGAAGTCACGCAAGGTTGGTTTCGCACGGCATTGTGAAGAAGATCCAAAATATGACTGAAGCTGCAACTCAGAGGGCACCGCCAGGGCTGAAAGATGATCGGATTTGAAAAGTATAACGACAGAGCAGAGCTGGACGAAAGCAATTTTAAATGCAAGATATGAAACTAGAGGTAAAACGAAATGGAAATACCACAAATTATAATAGTTTCTATTAATATTGTTGTGAAAACAGAAATATGGAAAATCAATAGCGATACCTAGCTCTAGTGAAAAACTTTCATCTTCCACATGTTTGGATTCCTCAGCTGAGGCACCTTTCTTTTATTATTTCTTTTTTTTTTCTGGTTTTATTCTCCTCTCCTTTTGAATGGTGAGATGAGCTCTGTTGTCAAATGGTTGTGCTGACTAATTTTCTGAAGCTCGCTGCCAGCTGCTACATCAGCTCCACATCCGACCAGGGCCCATGCTCAGGGGGGATTTGCATTTTTTACTCCGTCTGGTTTAGATGTTTTTCTGTTCCATTTCTGATATATTCTCCATGGTCCATTACACTCTCTCTCTCTCTCTCTCTCTCTCTCTCTCTCTCTCTCTCTCTGTGTCTCTCTCTCTCTGTGTCTCTCTCTCTCGGCCACCAGTTACATCTGCATCTCTCTCCTATTTATAGTTTCTACACGCTCGCATATACTCAACCATAAACATGTATGCACTGCGTGGTGGATTAAAAGGCCTTTCGGTAGGGTCTCTTGTGTGTCTGTGCAGGTAGGATTACACCGATCATCCCTCTGCACTCAGAAAGATGAGTCAAATCTCTCACACACAAACACACATTATATTAATGTAACTCTGAATTAATAATAATACATTTATTTCAAGTTCTTTTCCTGCTTTTTATTTTTTATTTTATTTCTTTTTTTTTGTTTGGACTCTGAACTGAGGCGCACGCTCGGACGCCCACACACACACATGACCCAGCAGACCTCAGCTGCAGAGACACGCTATAATTAGTGAGACAGCATCTTTATCTTTATCCGTGTGTGTGTGTGTGTGTGTACATGCAGTAATTGCTCAGGTTAGATGAGACTCTTTTAGTAAATCATTAATTTTATTAGGCAGCTGTTGCCCGAGGTTACAGAGGAAAAACACTCACCTTTTTTGAGTCTCTAACTCTATTGTGAAACTTTTTATTATTATTATTTGCGTTCCCATTTTAGTTCTCTGCCAATCTTTCTGACTTTTTTGTCCTCACTTCTTACTTTTTTTAATATTATTATTATTATTTGCTTTCCCAGTTTTCCTTCTACTTTCTTCCTTTCTTTCCGACTCCTCTTCTCCCCCTCTTCTTCTATCTTTCTCTGTTTCACATGTTCTTCGACGTCTTCTTTGTGCACGTCTATTCTCAGCAGTAAAGGTCAGATACAGATGCACAGCGTGAATCTGATGCCTCCCCCACATTACATGCCTGCTCACACACACACACACACACACACACACAAGCTCGCTGACAGACTGTGTAATTATGTAGGTGTCAGAGAAAGATGTGAGAGAGAGAGGGAGGCACGGCGGAGGAGAGGGTTGTATCACTCCCGTGTTCTGGCCGCGGTTCATGACATATATTAACTTATTGTAGAGGAAGACGTACAGTATCATTATTGCTGTGGCACATTACCTGTATGTATCTGTGGAAGAAACGCTGCATGGCAGCCTTTTAAAGTTTGATATTGTCGACTGTCAGATGCTGACACAGTCGAGAATGGAGACGAGAATTCAGAGTCTCCATTAACTTTACGGCTCTTGCTTCCCAAGTTCTTTATGGTCAAAATGTCTGTGCAGTTGGGTAGGATTTGACATACTTTACACGGGGAGACCGAGCTCTTTTTTAAAATCTGCACAGTGCAGTACTACGCGTCTTGAGACACCAGCAAGTTGCAGGGCCTCTGCCTCAATTTGTGTCTCATACATTTGCATCTATTTGAGTCTGTTCAATGACTTTGCTTACATTTGTGCAGCTTGAACTTTGCATTCGGTCGCAACACACCTGTGGCATCGCTGACGTGCTTTCACAAGCCCAAGCATGCAGCCGACAAGCAAACCTTCCACTCTTTGCATTCAGAAAGTCTTGCTATACATATGCAAAACAAGTGGGAATGTTTCATTATCATCATCATCATTAGGGTTCAAGCCCTAATGATGAATCCTAATATCAGCTGACCTCTCAGTATATTCATCATTTATTGGAGGCCTACACTGAAGTTAATTCTGCTAATTATAAATGTGTTTTCTACTCAGTTCAGTGTGCGACAGTCACACCACAGACTTGGTGTGATCTGGACCACCTGCCTCTACAAAGTATGTGTCATTTCAGCATATTTGTGGGTCATCCTTGGAGCACAGATGTTGGCACAAACACTTTTGAAAGTCATCGTTTACTCACGTCTTTTCCTTTCTCTTTTATTTTTACATTTATAATTTACTATCACCACTTTGGCTCTCACTGAGAAGCCCACTACGAACCCAAAGTATGAGAACGCTCTTGATCTCGGTGTGTGTGTATGTGTGAGCAGTATGTTGAGTTGACACTCCACCACTATGACTGTGTTAGTAGTCAGACAATAAGCAGTTCTCTTACTCCTTCCTACTTATAGAAACAGAGTGGGTTTTCTGAGTGGGAGTTTTTGGAGAAGATGTACTGCTGACTCTGCTGAACAAAAAAGAAAGAGGTGCTGGTAGTGAAGCAGCAGTGTTCGCCTCCGAGATATGATTTATCACAGTAGAAATAGAAATTCATTTGATTAGAATAAAGAAATGTTGACTTTTTAGTTTAAAGTTTAAACTATAGGGCTGTACAAAAAAGATAAGATATATATAGATATTTTATGAAGAAAAAATACTACTTCTTGGCCAACAATTGTATAAAACTAGTAGAAATGCAAGTTTTGTTTTTAATTATCATTTCAACACAATAAATTATTGTTTTATTGGCAAACAATCCTACTCTGGTTTAAAACCCACATTCCTCTAATGGAGCTGCTGTGTTATTTTAATTGATTCAATTTGAATTAAATCCAGAATTTTAACTAAAGGTGTGAGGGAGGCAAGAGGGAGAATAATAAATAGTGGGTGGATAGAGAGATGAAGATGTGAGCAGAGAGGTAGATGAGGCTGAGGGGGGTAAGGAGAGAGAGGGAATGTGTGAAGAAGGAGGAGGAGGAGGAGGAGGAGGAGGAAGAGGAGGAGGAGGAAGAGGAGGATGAGGAGAGAAGCCAAGGCCTTTGGGCAAAGCCAAGACCGCCCACAGATGCTCTCTTTCACTCCCTTCCTCCCGCTCTCTCTCTTCTCACAGTTTATTCCTTTCCCTGTCTTCCTCCTCCCTCTCTCTCTCTCTTCAAGTGTCCTCTTGTCCTGTCTCTCATCTTCTCTATTTTCACACTCACTTTCTCCTCCTTCTTCCTCTCTAATCTGGCTTATCCTCCTCTCGCAATCTCTCTCTCTCTCTCTCTCTCTCTTACTCACCCCCAGAGGAGAAATAATGTAGGCCGATGGAGGAGGGAAGTGAAGGGCGGGCACTCACTCCTCACTCACTCTATCAAAATCACAGTCAGACCTTCACCTCGTCCAGTGAAGGGCATGAGTGTGTTAAGCTCACAGGGAACTATAAAAATAACTTAATAGTTGTAAAAATATTACTAGTAATACATAGATGAAGTTCAGGAGGAGATATTATTAGTAATATTTAAGCGTATTGATAGGAAGACACATATTTTCTGTAGGCCACCGTTATAAAAGAGATGCAAAACTGTTCTGAACGCCTTCTACTGCAAATAAATTCAATGTTAACTCTTCCTGTCATGAATTTTTAATTCTTACCGGCACGAATGTCCCGAACAGTAGAAACTCACCCGGTGGTTCTTGATATATCGCCTAAAATCAAATGTGTGCGCCTTAATGTTGCGAGGTTATTGCCGATTGATCAATTTTAACCAAAGTGGTTGACCGACATTGTCGTCTCTGCTAGAGTGACCACAAAATGTCAGGAGGAAGACACATTTTGCAATAGCTCAGGAGCACCAGAAGAGAAGAAAATAACCACTGTTGTTTAAGATCATTTAGCGGGAAAGTGTGTCGTGTTGCAGCAGTATATAGTTTTGAGGATAGTTCACGCAAGAGATGGAAAGGTAAACGTTAAATCAATGTAGGCAATTAGGCAAGTAAATACTATGTGCAGCTTAAAATTGAACTGGCTTTCCCAGAGTTGTAGTGACATCAAACAGTGTTGTATCTTGTGTACTGTATGGAGCCAGGACAGTCATCATTCAGAGAATAAGGCCATGCGATGTGGAGAGGGTAAAATTGAAATGCATGTTTTTGAGAGAGAGGCAGTGCTTATAAATAGAGGGAGGAAGGTCAGAGGGAAAGAGTCAGGCTTCCTGAGTCCAGCCTCATAGCCGGATACACACACACAAACGTGCATTGACAAAACACACAACAAAAAAGTGACGTAAATGTTTTTCACGGGTTTTAAACGAAGATCTGACACGCTGAGTTATTAAGATGGTATATTCTGCTCTTTCATGTTTTCCCAGAGGCAGGTGTTGCTGCAACAACAGTCCACAAGCAAAGATTTTAAATTTAAAATCAAATCAAAAAGAGAATTTAAAGTCATCTGTTGAATCTTTAGTTTCACCATATGGGCGTTTTCTGCTCTTCTGCTTGTATTTCGCTAATGTTTCTGTTGCACACTTTGTGTCAGTGCGGGTGTTGCCTGCGTATTACTGGTCAACTTGTTGCCCTGCATGTAAAAAGCGCCTACATGTTAACTTTTTCTGTGCGGTTCTGCATGTGTGAAGAGAGTGATCTAATAAGAGTCGATAGTGTGCTCAACTGCAGCTGCTCTCAAACACCCACTCCCTGTCAGAGACACACAGAGAAGAGAAAAGCAGACTGTAATTAAATATATTATACTTATTAAAGTGGAGGGAAAAGCCTCGCATGCAGAATGGAGAGCAGCTTAGTTAGAGGAATATGAACACGCTCGATCGACTATAAAGTAATCAAAAAAACATTTATAGATGCGTGCGGTTAACCTTGCAGATTGTGGTTGACCTCGCAGATTACTAACACAATTATAGGGATGGGTTTAAAAACATCTGTTTTTTACGATTCAAAGGTCTAGCTGCAACATTTGAGGGTGTGATGACATGAGCTGGACAAAAGGAGATTCACGTGCAAGATGTGCTAACTAGAGGTAAAATATTGCAAACACACCACAAACCTCTGAAATCAGTGGCAACATCAGTTCTGTGAAAACCTCTTTCATAACTGAGCCAAAGGTGTTTTGGAATTCATGATTTAAGTCGCGATACCCAGCCCTACACAGTGATCTGCTTATTAACCATCGCTTATTGATGGTGAACCAAATGACACGTCTTCCAGAAACCCAAGTCTAGTTGCCCTCGTTTTAGGTTTGTTTTTTGGATGACAGCCGAGCCGGCTCTTGTGTAGTTACCTGTTTTAGGTCTGGCAAAAACTAAAACCACACCTCTGTAGCATCAAAACTTCTTTCTGTTCTGTTTTAGCGGCGGTTGGCTAATGTCGAAGGAGAACAACAAAAATTACGTGATTAAACATGTCTGTGCTTTAACCTAAAAAATGAAGACAGACGAATTGTAAATTGTGCAATGTGGATGGTTGGCAAGGTGGTAATAAGAGAACATCATTCAGCTCTAACAACTATCAAGGTAAAGGCTGCACCGAAACGACAGACGCTGCATTTAGAATACAGTTGTCCCTCACTATAACACGGTTCACCTTTCGCGGCCTCGCAGTTTTGTGGATTTTTTTAGAGCATTGTTTTCTGCGTCCTGATTGGCTAAGGGACTGTAGACCATTGTCAAGCAGTCTCCTCCGTACGGTGTCTCTTGTACAGGACAGAATGCGTTCAGCTTGCTAAACTTACATATTCAGTATCTTTGATCGCTGGCGGTGTGACTGAAGTGTATGATGTTTGCAAGTTATTGAGAAAAGTGTATAAAGTGTGTAGTGAGGGGTTTTGCAACCTTAAAACATTTATAATAATTGTAAAAAATAAAGCTACTACTACTTTGCAGATTTCGCCTATCGCGGGTTATTTTTAGAACATAACTCCCGCGATAAACGAGGGACCACTATGCAGAAAAGTTTCCTTGAGACAGCGTAAAAGTTAAAAATATTCCAGAGAGGGTTAGTGAGTTTATGACTCGTTGACTTTAATCATCCACAAGGGGAATCGCTTGGTCACAGTAGCTCAGTTGCAGATGAAAAAGCATATGAATATATATGTTATATACATAGGAATGATAGTCAGGTACAATAGTGTGTATTAACATTTATAACATGGATCTGCTGCAGAAAGGTGAGTTGTTGTAAAGTTGGATAGAGTAGGTTCTTCTCTACACTGCATTCACTTTGACAGAAGTATTTACTGGACTGAATCCAGTCAAGGAAGATAAGAAAAGTCTTTAGGCGTCCCCAGAAGAGGACATGTTCTTTATTTAACATCTGATCGGGGCTTGGAATGATCGGGTTCAGAATGGGAAGTTCTCCGTTCCTAAAAACGTGCCTCTATCGGTTCACCTGTGCACAGATCAATATTCACTGTTCCACATGTCTCTTATTGAGCTCACTGGAAAACCATGACCACCTCCTCTGACAGATCTGGAAAGACAAGTGTTACTGCTCCTGGCGCAAGTGTGCCGACTGTGCCCACGGTCCTGGTTTGGTATTCATGGTCCACAGGTGCACGTTCCATTTGGTGGATAATCAGCGACGGCTCAGCAGCGGCAGCAGCAGAGTGGAGGCACAGCTGGGTGGAATCACTCGGGCTTTGTGGCTGGTTGTCTTCTGCTGCTTGGTAACTACACGTCCGATCAGGGCTGAGTCGCTCGCGGCTACTTTGGCTTTTATTGGAAGGAATCAGAGAGGGCTTTGCAGAGGGAGAGCTGAGAAACGGTAGAGGCAGACGGAGAGGAAGACAGACAGACAGACAGACAGACAGACACAGAGAGGAATGCTGCATGCTCAGATAAAACTAGGAAGGAAGTCTGAGTGGGGTTTCCATGACAACCACACACTTCACACCCTGCCCCCTACACACATGTGCAAACACACACACACACACACACAGACGGACACATGGGGCGAGCAGCCGAAAACACGGAGATGGGCGATGCTTGTGTGCAGATAAGAAACGGTTTTGTGCAGGTCGACGATAAATTACGACACGATGTCTGTGGCGCTCTGTTGTAGCTCTGTGTCTGCGTGTGCGTTGATTTCTTCCTGCTATTGTCAGTCGTCGTATGTGTGTGCAGTCACTTTCCTGTGTGTTTCTGAATCGAGAAGCCTGGAAATGTTACATGATACAGATTTTATATAGATACCGATATAATCTTTACTTCTTTATCTCCTCTGTGTGCTGTCCTTAAACTGGCTGCTGCTGCAACTCTGCAACAAACCCCACTGTGGGAAAAATAAAGACTAATCCTAGCTATATTTTATTTTATTTTATCTTCTCGTACCTTATTTTATCTTTTATCTTATCTTATCCTTGTTTTAGTTCTCAAATGAACTGAAATAAATCGTCAAAATGTAATATTTAAATGCCAAGATGCAGCAGGGAAAATACTACACCAGTTCTGCAGCTCTCTCATATCTGCCTCGATGATCGTGAGAGAAACAGCCATCTATCAGGAACAGGCTGTCACATGTATTTGTTGTATCTGTTGCATTGCAAAAACTATCCGCTCTAAGTTTTTTAATGAAATGACCCTGAGGTGTTTTTTTTTCTGTATCCCTGTTCTTCAGCACCCTTTGCCGAATGTGTTTTTTTTTTTTTTTTTTAATGCAGTGCTCTTGTCAGTCTGAATTCAGCCTTTTCAGTGTGTGTACGCGGTCTGCATACCAAGAGCAGCACTTAAGCAGAGGTGAAGCAGCAGCAGCTTCAGCCTTCTGTCAGCATCTGCACACGATGCGTTCAGGCGCAGCTGGTCACCTGATTTGTGGCAGCTTTAGCTAAATCTATAGATCTGCCATCAGGTTTTATCAGCTTGTTGAAAGAATGTGTTCGTGTCGCTGTATATATCGGCTGATCAGTGGCCGAATTGCATGTTGTTGAGTGAAATGTTTAGCTGTACGCACACAAATGATCTGGGAGGAGAGGCACTGCTGCGGATTTGATTCAGTATCAGTTTATTTAAAGGCATTTTGGGACTTTGAAGCTATTTTTCTTTGTTTTCAGAGAGATTTTCACCAAACTTCTGTTGTCATTTGTTCCAGAAATTTGCGATTTACTCTTTCACATCTTGCGTATGGCTTTGCTTATGTGCAGCTCTTATTTGTTGACTAATCTTGTCGATAAAGTGTAAAACAAAAGGGTTTTCCTCAATAAACTACATGTAATATTCAATATCAGCAACCAACAACAACAAAAGCAAAAAGGCACCATTTACAAGACTGTCCGTGTGCGTTATTTGTTTAAATATATACACCACTTTCAAATAAAATAAAGTGCCACTGAAACATTCACGATGAAAATATTAAAACAAACAAGCATTGCTACCTCCGCAACATCTTTACATACCCATGCTTTTTAACTGTGTAGGTGGAAGTATTGTGTCTTTCTAGTGTTGTACTCATAGTGAGACACTGGAAAAAGAGGCGGCTAATGTTCGCTGCCTTTTAGTTGTGGTTTTGGAGCCGTTCTCCCCGTTCACCGCTTTTCTTTCAGGTGTCGTGCTGCTACATTTAGATTTAATAAACGTTTCACGAACTGTACAAAGTAGATGGTGGTCTGTTCCGTGTCGGACGACTACTCAGGAAAAATGCCTTCCTTTTTGTTGTGGACTCCAAGGAAACTGCGGCTGCCAAAGTCACTTCAGAGAACTGGATGGTGTTGGCATATGGGGCAGCATTAATCCAAACTGTGCGATATAGGCATGCTTCAGATTGTTAAAAACATTAGTTAGTTCAATTATTTGGTACATCGTCGAGCCCTAATTGTTCATAATTGTGATTCTAACAGCTAAAGC
This sequence comes from Planiliza haematocheilus, assembly GCA_005024645.1. NCBI lineage: Eukaryota > Metazoa > Chordata > Actinopteri > Mugiliformes > Mugilidae > Planiliza > Planiliza haematocheilus. Next base: position 5,066 of record SRSE01000244.1, on the reverse strand, counting down.
CTAAAGTTACTGCATAATATCAATAAAACATTCTTAACGTAACATAATTGTCTCGGCTTCAGAGCTGCATAAATAAACTTTGTCTCTTTTTTACCAGTGCAAGTATGGGCACGTAATGATCAGCACATGCACAGACGTGTGAAGGTTATTCTGTGGCTCTGTCTGTGTAGCAGCTATTGAGTGTTTGCTGTGTTTGATTTGAATGTGGTGATCAACCTTTGACCATCACCCCCTCCGGTACCTGAGGCCTTTCAAGACGCCGCCGTGTTCACACGCACACCCACGTGCACACTCGGAGCTCCATGCTGTGCCACCGGCGGCAAAGAAGGAGCCTTTCACACTGACCCACATAGAGGCAGAAAGAGAAGAGAGGGGGGGGATAAATGGAGAGAAATTGGATTGAGATTGAAAGGACGGAGATAAAGAAACAGAAGTGGAGCAAAAGCAGAATAGAACGGGCGTTTGATAGATTGTGCTGAGTGAAGGACAAGAGGACGGAGTCTGCCAGGAACTGAGGTGTCCGATTATTTCTTTAAGGGTCTTTGCAAGTTTAGGCCGTACAAGACAAAGCTAGATAGAAATCTGCTGAAGGATGAAGCTTAAGTCTTAATTTAACACGTGTGAGCGTTAGTGTCTAAGTGCTCCTATGAGCGGGAGCTAATAGTCTATAAAATATTACACGGGGGTGTCCTCCATCACTAGTCTCCTTCATAGTAGTTATATGTGTCTTTGGTCTTCTTCAGAGTAGTTGTAGGTGTCTTTAGTCTCCTTCAGAGTAGTCATTGGTGTCTTGGTGTCCTTCAGAGTAGTCATTGGTGTCTTCTGTCTCCTTCAGAGTAGTCATAAGTGTCTTTAGTCTCCTTCGGGGTAGTCATATGTGTCTTCTGTCTCCTTCAGAGTAGTCAGATGTGTCTTTAGTCTCCTTCAGAGTAGTCATTGGTGTCTTGGTGTCCTTCAGAGTTGTCATTGGTGTCTTCTGTCTCCTTCAGAGTAGTCATATGTGTCTTTAGTCTCCTTCAGAGTAGTCATAGGTGTCTTGGTGTCCTTCAGAGTTGTCATTGGTGTCTTCTGTCTCCTTCAGAGTAGTCATATGTGTCTTCTGTCTCCTTCAGAGTAGTCATTGGTGTCTTGGTGTCCTTCAGAGTTGTCATTGGTGTCTTCTGTCTCCTTCAGAGTAGTCATATGTGTCTTCTGTCTCCTTCAGAGTAGTCATAGGTGTCTTGGTGTCCTCCATCACTAGTCGTCTTCTTCCATGGTCACTCTGTTTGTGAGGACGGCCTGCTGTAGTCAGGTTTACTCATGTGCTCCTTCCATCATGGATTTGACTGAACTTCAGGACATTTAATAAGTGACTTGGACATTTTTTTATTCATCCACTGACTTATGATTTTCAGTAACCTTTTCCTGGCAGTTGCTAATCTAGCTCAATGGTGTAATTGTAGAAATGCCGACACATAAGAGACAAATTACGTTGACCACAATTCAGTTTATTTCTCTTTGTTTCCAGATAGATTTTCTGGAAATCTATTGAGCATTTGTACTTCTTCCTAAAACTTGTTTTATTATTGTTTTAATTCTATTTCTGTTATTTTGGAAACATAGTTTGATCTTTGACACCCTGCAGTGTCAAGCATCTAACTCTCCATCATCTTAAAACAACTGAAACGTACTGGTCTTCTTGACATTTAAATGCCCGTATCAGTCTCAGTCTGTCTGTGCAGGCGTTCAGCTAAATGCTTCTCTTATTAAAAAAAAAAGAAAAAGTGAGACATGTGTGTGCTAGCGCATGCTGTTTAAACATGAGCTCAGGTTCCTGTGTGAGTGTCTGCTTGTGTTTCTCGGGTTGCCCTTGCCAGGTTGTCTGTTACGTAATGATCCAAAAATAGAGCAGGATCACCTGTAAGGGAATGAAGGGAGGAAAGGAGACATGGAGGAAGGATGGAAGGAAAAACACTAGACCACCAGAAACACTATTTTGAGGTTAATATTGGATTTTTAAACACAAAAAAATAATGTTAGGTAGAGAAAGTGTTGTTTTGTTTGGCTACAGCATGAAGAGCTGCGTTTATATAGACAGTAGTATTTAACTAATAATCAGGATAAAAATGTTTAATTTAAAAACCTCACTCTAAACAGACTCATCTGACCCTTTTAATCAGATTGAGAGCAGTAAACCTTTTTTAAAAAAAATAAAAATATAATCTATTCAATGGAATACACTAAAATACACTAATTTGCTAAAACACTAGTGAAAACAAATCCATTCTAATAAAACAGCCCCGCATTTAATCCTCCTGCATGATTATTATAATGTTCATGTTGAAACACCATCAGAGAGGTGCTAAGCTGTATGATCATTCTGGATGATGCATTTCGTGGTGCTGTTAAACTGGATTGAGTTAAACTCTGACTAAAAAGCCAAAATAACACAATTCAATTCAGCCAAAGCCTCCAAAAGGAAAACACAGTAGAATCAACAGCTTTCCCAAACGCTGAACACTATAACCAACAAGCAGTTGTTCAAATAACCAGAATCAATGAGGGCAGCAATGTGGAAAACGTGACTCCGTCTTCTTCTGGTGAATCAATTCAGTGTTGTCCATAAAGTTGGGATTGTATCCTGTTATATTTCTGGACATGTTAATGCATGTAAATACAAGTTTGAATCTTTATCTTGTGCACATCCACAATGTAAAAAAAAATAAGCCTTTAATCAAAAAGAGGCAGAGCTAGAAGAGCGTTGAGGACGGATACGAGCTGCAGTGGATCCAGTGTCATAGTTCACCAGACACCACCGCTCTCACACTGTCTGTTGTTTCTTTAAGACAATTTAGTTGCCTACTTTAATTCCCTCTTTATTCATAAACGTAATACCCCTGCTGCTTTTTCTGTCCTCCACAAAGCTGATCTGTAACCAGGCCTTATCTGGAGCTAAATCATTCCTGAACAGTAACAGAACTGAATCAAACGCACGCACGTCGTTACATAGTACGAGGCTCAAATGTCTGGTGTCGGGTCTCCCTTTGCCCGTCACGATGATTGGCATAATTACCTGAGCCGTGCTGTGAGTGTGTAAGGAAACACTAACTGCCGCTCGATTCGGCCTGCGCTTTGCAGACAGAGCTAAACGCAGCAGAATAAGTGAGAAAAGCCTTTCGCTTATAATAATGATAGACGTCGGAGCGGGCGGGCGGGCTGGCAGGAGGAGAAGGGGGAAGAAGGTGCGCTGGTTTCACCGGCTCCTCGGCTACAGGTGAGATGTTTGAAACTTTATCTACACGAGGATTTAAAACCAGAGGCTTTTTTCTGTTGACAAGCAGCGAATAAATCGTTTGTTGTCACTAAACAAGTCTGTTCAAAGAAGGATCTGTCTGCTGTGGGCTTTTCAAGGGCAAACATTTTGCTCTGGAGTTCAGCTGCAATGCAAATTTAGATGTAACTCAAAACACTGGTGGTATTCAGCTAATAATCAGATTATAATCAGAATAAAAACCCTTTGTGTAACCACCTCAATCAGAACAGACTGGTTTTAGTCCGATTTAGAGGGGTGGTGTAAACCGCTGATACACTTTTCAGTAGGAACATATGAGCTCTTCATAACCGTATTAACACTTCATCTGATGGGTTCTTTCTACTTGAAATAAATCTAATCTTTCTGAGCGTGTTTGCCCCACGGGGGGTAAACATCAGGTGACAAGATGGACAGAAACATAATGAACAAAAAGATGAACAAAGTCTGTATGAGTGTGGGTGTTAACGCTGGAAATGTGGCTCCATCTTGGTCTTCTTCTTCTTCTTCTTCTTAAATTAAAGAATACAGATGTATAATCAGGCTTGTTAAAGTTAAGTGCTTTTGTTAGAAATGCTTTTTATACTAATTTTTTAAAGATGCACAAACCCAACCACTAAAAAAAACAAACAAATAATCGCTTTAGCTGCTGAAAAAACACAGCATTGTGGATAACAAACATCATTTTAATCATTGTCAGACCTGGATATGTCATCATAAACTGTACAAACTGCTGCTGTTGCTCAGAAAGAAACATGCCTTAAGAGTGAAGCCACTCTGGCGCAGTCGTCTCTTTTGTCGACCGGCGTCTCCACATAATCACAACATCTCCCAGAGTCAGAAGATGTTAAAACCCGATTCCTCCCACTTGCAGCTGCCCTTTTATTTTTGTGTCTTTGTTACTTTTGTTCCCACTACTTGAATCCTAAGCAGTGTTTTCGCGCGGGCACGGCACAGCACGGCACGGCTCGGTTGAATGTTGCAGGGATTTATAAAAGATTCCCTGTCTTCTTGACTCTATTAATCACCTGCGTAGTAAAGGACTGCCTGAACCGTTCCTGCTGTGGTTGCTGCTGACCCCTCCGTGGTTACAGAGGCTCCGTATTTAGAAAGTTTTATAAATTGCAGCTATTACATCACCCTCAGAGCGTAGGCGGTGAAATGAAAGATATTTGTGTCCACAGTCGTCCCTCATCGGGCGATGGTGGTGGTGTCTGTCTAAGTAACTGCACTGACTCTTCAAGTTGCTGAAATACACATACACAAATCAGATCCTCCCTGCCGGTATAATTACTGGATGAGGTGCCGATGCTCCTGCTGTGCCGTCGCCATGGCAACGCCGACAACCCACCTCTGCAGGAAGAGGAGGAGGATGAGGAGGAGGAGGAGGAGGAAGAGGCTGAAAATACAGAGAGGAGACAAGGGGAGGATGAGAAAGACGAAGAAAAGAGAAGAAGAGGGTGACGAGGGGGAGGAAGAGGAGGAGCAAAGGAGTGGGGAGAGAATGAGGGAGGACAAAAAGGAGAACGAGTGGACAGACAGAGAGAAGAGTGAACGGAGGGAAGACGAAGAAGAAGAGAGTAGGTGGTGTTAGAACTGGCAGCAGCTGTCTTCAACTCAGGCTTTTTATTTACTCAGCGTTCCTCCTCTGTCATGTTTGAATAAATCTAGCCTTCAGTTTTCCAGGTTTTGGGTATTACTGCTCAGTGAGTGGGGTGCAGATTTGATCATCTGTAGACGACGTCCTCCTCCGTTGTCATTAGGCCTTAACTGACCG